>CM070560.1:49745845-50085845 GCA_036346405.1 Phyllostachys edulis | reverse complement strand
ACGGGGCGGTTCGCCGTGTCCCTGTCCAACGGTGTGTGTTGGACTGACTTCCTATGTGGGGTTGTCTGACGGTTTGTAAGCACACTGGGAGTATCAATGCTTGAGATGAAGTTTCTGAAAGGTTTTGTTGTGATCAACTCTGATCCAGTTGATTGCATCTTGTGGGGAAAGTGTACAAACTCTGCAGAGTGTTAATCAATCTATTCGAATAGCCGCGTCCGCGATCATGAACATGCTCGGGGATTTCACACGAGGGGTAGATTTTCATAAAACTTGGGATGGGACAGCTGTGTGAGATAACTTATGCAACTGTGTGAATAACTTGTTTAGGCTATGTGTCTTTGTGAAAACAAATGATAAAACTTATTATTGTCTATTTGTTTTGAATTATGCTTTCAATCTATTATTTGTATTCAAATTGTAAATTTTGCATTTCTGCAAAATAACCACAGAAGCCATTCCTTTAGAATAAGCCTGCATCTATAATTGCATTTCTATGGTATGACTTGCGAGTACGGTGTGTACTCATGCTTGCTTTAATAAATCAAGCAGAGTTGAAGGAATCGTCAGCCAACAAGGTCTACTTTAAGGATCGTGGAGAACTAGGTCGCGCACCCCAGCCGATTGCCTGTGGGCATATGGATGGGCATCACTGAAGTTATTCTATTTCGTTCCGTGCAGCCTTCATTGAGCTACCTGCCCCTCTGAAGCATTAATTGTAAGCTTTACCTTAAGGTCTTTACTCTGATGTTTATTGTTATTTGCCTATTTATTAGTTATCTTTGTATATGGAAATGATATTTCACTGATGTTGCCACTGTGTGCACTAGCGTGATCCTGGACTAGTGCAGTATACATAGAGGGTCCAGAATTGCATATTTTGGGTCCCGACATTTATCCAACGTTGTTTGAGGTAGTTCGTAAGAAACATGCTTTGGTTGCAGATGTTTTACGAACTACTCCTTTAAATTTGACTTTTAGGAGAGCACTTATTGGCCCAAAGCTAATTGCTTTCAATAATCTTGTGGCGAGAATAGCGAATGCTCATCTTATCATAGATAAGGATATGGTTCGTTGGAACTTGCATGGGAATGGATAATTTCCAGTCAAATCTATGTATACTATTTTGGGTGACACCAATTGTCGTTTTTGATGTAAAAAGTTATGGCAAGTTAAAGTACCCCTTAAGATAAAAATTTTTATTGTGGTACCTGTGTAGAGGAGTTACTCTGACTAAGGATAATTTATTAAAATGAAACTAAATGGGTGACACAAATTGTTGTTTTTGTGGTCAAAAGGAGACTATACAACATTTGTTTTTTTTATTTTCGTTTTGTCTGTTTTGCTTGGCACATAGTCCAAATTGCTTTAAATCTTAACAGGCCTTATAATGTTCGGCATATCTTTGGGAACTGGTTATTAGGCCTTCATTCGGATTTAAAAGCAACTATTTTGGTGGGGGCGGCTGCATTATGTTGGTCTATCAGGTTATGTCGTAATGATGTCGTTTTCGACAAGACAGTTATTAACCGTCCTTTACAGGTTATATTCAGATGTATCCATTAGATTCATTCTTGGTCAGTTTTGCAATGCTAAGGAAGGAGGGAGGCCTTGGTAGCTGAGAGCAAAACATTGGAGATCATCACAAGGGAGATTTTCAACAAGAATGGTTGGAAGCTATGTAATATGCTTCGAGATATTTGATGCACTTTCAGTCATTGTTTATTTTCATAAGAATGATTTTTTTCATAAGGATATTTTTTGTTTTTACGGCTTTTGTTGGGCCGTTGGTTTATGTTTTTGCGGTGTTTATTTTGCCGATTCATTATGGTTTATGGGGCTACTGTTTAGCCTGGTTCAGATTTTTTAGGTCTTTGTAATAAACTTTGGGCTATGCGTATCCTGTGATAAGGCCGGAAGAGATTCTCTTCTATTATAAAAAAAATGAACTGCAATTGGTCCAACCGATTTGCTGGTCAAATTAAAACTCCAGAAAATCACTGAAGCTGACCGTTTCTTCTGCTTCCATCATCCATCTCTAGGACTGAAACCAGTACACCACTGAAGAAAGTTTCAAGAGACATGGGATTGTGATTTGCGGGTCCAAAGTAAATCGCCGTGGGGTTGGAATGGACGGATGGCCTTCACCCGGTCAGATACATACATAAAGCCTTTTATAAAGCGAACCAGACACAGCGTGCACTCTCGCACATGGTTAGAAAGTAGTAGAAATTTTGCGACTATTGGAGTCTATTCCACCTAAACCATGAGGTGACACGAGAGAAAAAAGTTTGATTCCTAGCTTACTTTTTGGACGTAAGGGAGGAAACTTTTTCTGTAAAAGGTTGCACTTTCGATTCCCACGACCAAAGGTAACTATAATAAACATGGCGATTACCTGCCATTAGCCATTAGAATTGTTGTTTAAAGAGAAATAGGACATTATAATTTTGAGTCTTAGAGAAAATCAGTATCATAAATTTGTTTTCCAAGAATCTGTCCATGAGCTTTCGCCATGGCCCATTCATAAGCAGACATCACCCATTTTAACAACTAGCAGCTATCCTAATTGGGCTGCTCCACAATAAGGAGAGAAAAAAATGCTCGTCATGTGCATTAGCAATCTGGTTCAACAGCGATGGTTTTGAATAATGCAACCAGAGAGGGACAGGGACTAGCAAGCCGATAAAGAACGAGTCCATAACAGCAGTGGCCTGATATAGCTTCTCATTCAAGAGAACAATATGAACTGGAGAGTTCAGAGAACGACGTATCAATGAAAGCCACATGGTACAACCAGTGATGACTGGTTCGCTTTGCTCCCAGTGCTTATCTCCTTTGACATCTCACATTCCCAGGGCTTCAGGGCTTGCTGTTATCTCCTTTGACATGTCACCATGATGGAACATCAAATAGGGGTCTATTGTAGATTAGAACACCAAGCTATATATCTAGCGTGCCAAAGTACAAAACTTTCCGAATAGATTAACCAAAGTACTCATCAAGCCCAATATGGTATAGCTTATGTGCGAACAATCATTGTATCTACTGTTAATAGAGTTTGTTGGAACGGGGGTAAATGGTGATAAGTTGGGACACCTGGAGTAGTCTTTTCATGCAGCATATGGCACTTGAATTAGACAATCAGCAACATCTCACTGCGGCCACCTTTTTTCCAGGAAGCAGAACTGCAGAGCAGAAGCTTGCTATGCTCACAGGATGCAATGGCAGGACAGGTTGAGCTTAGGACAATGCAGAAATATCCATTCCATATTTCCATTGCTGAAACCAAAGAAAGAGAAGTCTTCTTTTTGTTCACACCGAAAAAACCCAGCTTTTATAAAAAGCTAATATCTAGTTTTACAGACCAAATATCATACAGTACCAAGCTGGAGAGACCAACTAACTAAGGAACCACAATCTAGCACCAACAACAGGCTGAAAGTTCAAGACAAAAAAGAAAAACAACCGACAGAACATAACCCCTATCTTACATAGCCAAGCTTTAAAAACTAAATCAGATCTAGCCTTCTTCCAAAGCACAAAAATCCTCAGCCAGTCTTCCGCCAGACTCAACAAACTTTCTAACTCCACACGCTCAGCTTCTTTGATCAGAATTCGCCAACGCTACAAACATGACATAAATTTGAACATAACTTTAGTTGGTTATTTAGGAAAAGTCTTCTCAATCACCATTTTATTTCTGATTTTCCAGAACGTTCAAACCAAAGTTGCAAAAGTGAATAAGCCAATATGATAATTGTTAGCACCCCTATTATCTAGCCAACATTGGTGAAAATCATCAAGAGACTTCGAGCAATTCTCCCACAAAATGATTTCCTTGACACACCCAAGCAAACTTTGCCAGGACACATTGGAAGAGGACATGATTTGTATCCTCAATGACACCACAAAGAATGTAGTTTTCATCACATTTCCACTTCCTCAACTTTAGTTGAGCTGCAGTTTGGATCCTATTATGATATGTTTGCTAAAGAAAAATCTTCAATTTGAGGGGAATCCTACTTTTCCAAAGATTCTCCATTCTCTTGTGAATGACCCCCCCAAGCCCAATGTTTGTAAAAAGACTTAACAGAAAACTGCCCAGAAAAACACCACACCACCCCTATCCTTGTCATCATTAAGCTCCACCCCATGTAAAGCATTCTTTAAACTGTTCCACATTTCCTCCTCCTCCCTACCAAAATTCCTGACAAAATCAATACGCCACCTCCCATTCTCTAAGCATTACGACACACTGATATTAGGTCCTAAACTGATATTAAACAATCTAGCAAATCTGATTTTCAGAGGGCATTTATCTAACCAAACATCATTCCAAAAAGAAGTAGCCTCCCCATTACATATCTGGTGAGCTGCCCCCCACTTAAACAAATGTCTCACCTTATGGAGAGATTTCTAGAATTGAGATCCTCTGAGAGACATATTGTCCCTGAAACCCCCTAGGAAAATATTTTGATTTCAAAATCCTGAACCAAAGCTCATCCTTGGCCATACTCATTCTCCAAAACCATTTGCACAAAAGACAATCATTCATTAACCTGGTGTTGATCACCCCCAAACCCCCAAAGTCCTTTGGTCTACACACATCCTTCTAGTTCACCATATGATATCTGAACTTATCACTTGCCCCTCTAAAAAAAACTGGATCTAATGGAGTCCATTTTTCTATGAATCTCCCCATTTAACCTATAAAACCCTATTGTATAGTTGGGATGGCTACTGAGACAGTTATTGACCAGGATTAGTCTCCCACCCGAAGAGAGAAGATTATTTTTCCAATTATCCAACCTGATGCCTAACTTGTTGATAATTCTTCTTGCTGCTCTCTTGTGCATCTGTCTATCCCTAATATCAATACCTAAATAAGTCATAGGGAGCTGACCAAGATTACAATTGAACATGTTAGAAACTCTAATAGCTTCCTCTCTCTCTTCGCCCCCAAAAACAAAAAACCTCGCTTTTGTGACAATTGATCTTCAATCCAGACATCTACTCAAAATAATACAAAAGGAATTTAAGGTTAAGAATGTAATCTTCTTCACAGTCAATCATAAGGACAATATCATCTGCATACTGAAGAAGGGGAACACCCCTAGGGATTAAATGAGAAACTACCCCTTTGATCAGCCCATTCTCTTGAGCCTTTTCTATCATTGCTACTAGAACATCAGCTGCTAGGTTAAAGAGTAGGGGGCAGAGGGTCCTCTTGTCTCAAACCCCTGTGAGCTGTGAAGTTGGGACCAACTACCCCATTGATATTAATACTAATCTTAACACTACAAGAAAAATATACATACAACAACACATAACTCACAACGGAAAATAAATACGTTGTAGGACCAATTGTTTTTCTCCACGCATAAAGCTTCTTCAGCCCACCATCTCCCATAGCCGAATAAAACTGCTCGGTTAATCCCTTCCACTTCTTATCTTGACCACCTCCCTTACGCTCCATCGCCTTCCTTCGCCTTCCCCAAAATCCACCGCCCCATCCCTTCCCCCAGATTCGCGCCGCTCCCCACGCATCGCCACCACGCCGCGCCCGCCGCCGCGCCTTCGCTCGCCGCCGACCCGCCCTCACGTGCTTTGCCGACCCGCCATCAAAACTCGCGCTATGCCCTCGCGCATCCCTCGCCCTCGCTACGCCTTCGCCCGCCGCCGCCTCACCTTGTCGCCGCGCCTACGCAATGCCTTCGCCCGCCGCCGACCACCCTCGTAAATGCGCCCGCCGACCAGCCCTCAAAACTCGCGCTCGCCCTCGCCGCATCCCTTGCCCCTCGCCCATCTCCCCGAACCGCCCTCGAAACTCTGCGCTACGCCCCTCGCCCGCATCCTCCGCCTCCATCGCCCATTGCCACTCACTTTCTCTCGTGTCGCCTCGCCGCGCCGCCCCTCGCCCTCGATCGCGACCCCTTGCCCCTCACCCGCCTCACTCGTCCCTCGCCTCCGCGCCCATCCCTCCCTCCCATCCGCGCCGTACCATCCTCCTCCGCGCCGCATCTCCTGCTTTGCCTCCTCCATCCCTAGCTTTCGGCGGCGTCCTCAAGCACCACTACTCCAACTTCGTCCACGAAGTCGCCCGCGACGGCTCCCTTGTCCGCCTCACCTCCTTTGATCTCCCCGACAAGGTACGCACATTTCCTGACCCCACCATGGTGACGTTTGGTTCACGGACATGGTGGAACACAGCGATAGGGTTCAGAAATGTATTAGGGTGCAGCTGGGATTGGGAGCAGGGGAGGGAGGGGTGGTTCTGATCGGAGAGGTGATAGGCCATTTGATAGTAGAGGGTCAACTAATTGGTCAGATCGTATTGGGAAGTTCCTGAGGTGATGACATTCTGTTTAACTTGTTCGCTTATTGTCCTGAGATTTTTAACTTTAACTTGTTCGCTTATTGTCAACTAATTGGTCAGATCGTATTGGGAAGTTCCTGAGGTGATGACATTCTGTTTAACTTGTTCGCTTATTGTCCTGAGATGTTAGGACTTCAGGTATATCTTGGCTGCTATTTCATAACATTGTGTTTGTGTTTCATAACTTGCTACTAATGTGCTAGTCTTGGTGTTGCTACTGAATACTGATGTGTTGCATGCCTGCATGTGCATGTCTTTTTCCTTTTTGCTAGAAACAGTTCAGGGCATAGTGCTTGTGCTCTACTTCTTATTTATGGGCTACTGTTGGAAAGTTTGTTATATGTGAATTCTTTTGAGATGTTGCAAGCTAAGCAGGCATAAAACAGAGCTAATTGAACTGTCAGGAATGCAGGAGCTACGAATTGATATGCCTTTAAGGTACCTTTACTTCTTCAAAGTTCAAAGTTCATGTTATATCTGAAACTTAGCATGGTAAAGTATTTTGATTTGTATAGGTACTCGTCCAGTTGCTCTTCTATAGCAAGTTTGGTAATCTCCTAACGAATTGACGTTAGAGAGCATAATACCTAACACTTGCACTTTAAGCTCGACATCTTAGATAAGTGTCTTGGCAAGAGATTCTAAGATATGGTTCGCGGAATATCATGGAATGGACACAACTAAGGCAATTTGAACTCCACTTCTTAATGCTTGTAACTGTAAGGGTTCAGAAAGAGATTTTTTCGATATAGTTTGCAACATATGCTTAGTATGCAAGACTAGGGACATTTGCAAATTAGTAAGATTAGAGAGCAACGTTATCCTTATGAAGTACTAAATGATTATTTAGATCATGCACTCCACATGGATGAGTGTATATTGTTCTGAACGATTATTTAGATCATGCACTCCACATGGATGAGTGTATATTGTTCTGAACGCTTGGTAATTCATCATTAGCAAAAGAACTAGAATAACTGTTTTTCTCCATGCTAGTTATCCACTTCCACAAAGGGTGGTTCATCCCATAGTGTACACTAGTGATAGCATATGCTAATTGGTGCAATTTTTCAGGACATTGCTCAGCTTGACTTCACTGTCTCGATCGCGTGGGCTAATTCATCAAAATAGCAGCCATGGTAACTGCAAAAACTTTTCTTACTGCCTCTGTTTCTGCAGCCAAGAAGATTTATGTATCATGATATGATGATTTTCATGCTATTTGATAGATTTGGTTATGTATTTTTTTCCTATATATAAATAATTCCCCATCCTGTTTCATGGTTTTGACCCTTCACATACATTTTCTTGCAATGGTTACTTTTTTATTCTTTTTATTATTACTAGGTGATTTGTTTTCAAGGTGCCGATAGCAATGATTTTGCACTTAATAATCGACTATTTGGAATTAAAGTTGGAAACTTTTGGTAGGTGATGGTGATCAAATACATTGTCGAATTATCCTCTTTGTAGATATCACTACAATATAATTGTCCTATTTCCTAAATTGCTCACATCAGAATCAACTTGTTGCATCCAAGGTCTGCTTTATGTACAACAAGAAGCACAAAAAGCTTATGGCTACGTTAAGTAGCATCTTTGCGATGTCCTCTTTGGGATGTCCTTCCTTGACATTTATCATAAGTTCCCTGAATCAGTGTGGGACATCTTTGAGGATTCTTCTCAGGGTCACTAAGGAACATGGAGGTATTTTCTCCAGATCATCTCTACTCATTATAAATTTTTGATGTGGATTTCTTTTACCTTTGATAAAAATGTTCTTCACTTTATTTCTCTTTTCAGATTGAGAAGATATAGTTGATGGTTTGGATTGTTTGGTAAACTTGTGTGTAGAATGAAGAATACTGGGGAATAAAGAATTTTTTATAGAACCACGGGGGCACAGAGAACGAAGACTTTCCACTAAAAGTATAGACATGTATTTGCATTTATGTTTTAGGGTGTATTATGTTATTAGATCATGATGGTACCAACTGTGCATGCTTCGAGTCTAGACTTGTGAAGCTAGTTGGAAATTCTTTGTAATGAAACAATTTTTTGTAGATGTCAATGAATTTTTTTTGTTATACACTTTGATATGTGTGTTTTGTTTAACCCGGTGGGCCTTAATTGATAAGCCCAGCCTGGACAAGAAAAGAATACTTTTTGCAATGATTAGATGTATTGTAAACAATCCTGGAAGCGATTTGCTAGTGTCCAATGCTAACGCGCACACACACACACACACACACACACATATATGTATATGTATATATATATATATATATATATGTATATGTATATGTATATGTATATGTATATGTATATGTATATGTATATGTATATACCTATATATGTGTGTTGGAAATTCTTTGTAATGAAACAATTTTTTGTAGATGTCACTGGAAATTTTTTTTTATACACTTTGATATGTGTGTTTTGTTTAACCCGGTGGGCCTTAATTGATAAGCCCAGCCTGGACAAGAAAAGAAGACTTTTTGCAATGATTAGATGTATTGTAAACAATCCTAGAAGCGATTTGCTAGTGTCCAATGCTACACACACACACACACACACACACACACACACACACACACACACACACACACACATATATATATATATATATATATATATATATATATATATATATATATATATATATATATATATATATATATATATATATATATATATATATATATATATATATATATATATATATATATATATATATATATATATATATATATATATATATATATATATATACATATATACACATACATATACATACATATACATACATACATACATATATATATATATATATATATATATATATATATATACATACATACATACATACATACATACATACATATATATATATATATATATATATATATATATATATATATATATATATATATATATATATACTATATCAAAATATGCGTTGCAACCTTACAACACTTTTATTTACATGTTACCAACATTTATTTGGACTTCTACGAACGCATATATGCGTTGTTAAAGGGGTGTTCATGCCCCCCCCCCCCTCCTAATATAGCTCATCATCCAATCAATCCACTGACTGGAGAAACCTTTCCCAATCATAACATTTCCCGAAAAAATCCCTACTGAACTTTATCATAAGCTTTTTCAAAATCCAATTTGAGAATAACTCCTCTATTCTTGGAAACTCTCAAATCATGGAGAATCTCATGCAAAGACAACACCCCACCAAGAATGTTTCTCCCTTTTATAAAAGCAGTCTGACAATCATTGATAATCCTATTTGCAATATTGCCCAATCTAACAGCCAACAACTTAGTAATTGTTTGAAAGCTGACATTGATCAGACCAACCGGCCTGAAATGCTTGATAGAATTAGCCTTCTTGATTTTAGGAATCAGGGTTATCACCCCATGAATTCAACCTTTTTAAGTCCAACTTCCCCTCATATAAATCCTTGACCATCTCCATGAAAAAATGTTTAAGAACACCCTAGAAAGATCTATAGAAAAAAAAAGAAGAAGGGAAGCCATCTGGCCTAGGAGCAGACTCAGCAAGCAAATCCTTAATGATTTTCCAAACTTCTTCTTCACTAAAAACTTGGACTAGGCTTTCATTATCTGTTTTTAGATTTTGCCCCCCCATCTTCCAAAAGTCTCGGAAAGGTTCACACTCTAGCTGACTTCATAACCAAACATTTTTTTGTAAAATTTATAGATGTGATCTCTAATATTTTCATCTCCTGATAAACAGACACCTTCATTCTCCAGGCTGAAAATAAAGTTTTTCCTTCTTCTGCCATTAGCACAACTGTGAAAAAACTGGTATTTGAATCTCCTTGAGTAATCCACTTCACATCCCCCCTCTGCTACCAATATCTTTCCTCTATATCATAAAGCTTCTCCAAATTGCTCTTTGCTCTATATCTATCAATCCACTCCTCAGCACTTAGACCTTTATTACCAGCCTTCAAATCTAAACTTTTGAGGTGGTCTAAGATGGCCTTTTTGGCCTTGTTGCTATTCCCATTCAAATTGGCACCCAACCTTTTAAGAATTGTCTCAAAGAAGCCATCCTCACATTCCACCTGTTAAGAGAATAAGCATGCTCAGGCATCTTACAACTGATATCCTCCCATTTCTTGATAACAGCCTCTCTAAAGTTTTCTTGATAGAACCAATTCTTCTCAAAATAAAATCTTCCTGGTTTAATAGCTTCCTTCTCTCCTAGGTTCAAAACTATAGGGCTGTGGTCAGAGTCAACCCTGGTCAAACTGAAAACAGTGCAAAGGGGATACTTGGCTTCCCAATCAGTTGAAACCAGGATTCTATCAAGATCCACCATGGTGCGACAGGTTTGCTTGTTAGTCCAAGTGAATCGTGGGCCACCCCTCTTGATCTCCATCAACTTATTAGCAGCAATAAAATCATTGAACTTGTCAATTAAAGAGTAATTGATGCAGGAAGAACTTTTATCTTCTTATTTTCTAATCAAGTTAAAAATCACCCTCCAAACATGACAGGAAGCACTGAGCTATGACATTTATTCTGTAATTCCCCCAGATACTCTTGAGTCAACTTATGCTGAGCAGGGCATAAACAGTGACCAGCTCCCATCTAAAATTATACTTTTTATGCCTCACAATCATAGTCACAAAAAAACCTCCCTTCAATCTCCAGATCATCTTTTCTCACCCCCAAAAGGATTACCCCCAGAATGTCCTTGAGCAGGAATCCACTAACAACCAATATCTGCACCCCTTGACAAAGCTTTCAGTTCTCTCTCAGCAAAGTCTTTCTCGATGGTCTCTTGCACCCCCACAGCATCAAACTTTTCCTTAGAAACCAGCTCTTTGAGTTGTCTTTTCCTTGCTGGTTTACCCAACCCTCTAATATTATAGAAGAGAAACTTCATGTATTATACTTTTTAGAAAAATTCTTATCATGTTTCAACCTACCTTTACCTCTTTTGTTCAATTTAAAGCCCACAGCACCCCTAACTGCATTATCAATCACATTCAAATTAACTTCCTCACCCCTGACAACCCCCTCATCTACCTTATCCCTTTTCTGATGTACTACTCTTTATTTCTAAATCTGCTTTAGCAATAACAACTATAACCAATTCTTGAGTCTGCATGGCTGATATCACTTCCTTAGCACTCACTGACTGAGAACCTAGGATAATACCACAGGAAGAAGCTACCTCTTCTAAATAATTAATAGAAGCGTCATTAAGAATGGTAAAAGAATTGTTTTCAATCTTACCTTGAGTTTCCAGGTTTTGAATGGATTTCGATAAAGAAGCCTTTTCCTGCATGGGGATGCATTGATATTGAATTCTAGAGCTTTTTCTAGTTGCCGCCTGTGGCTCTTTAAACCTGTTTTTGCCCCGCTTCTTTTGGGAAAGAATCCACTCTTCAGCTAACCCCTCTACCTCAGGCAAAATAAAAGAATCTCTCTCACTGTCTGCACAAGAAGTGATTTCCTTAACCTCCTCTCTTATCTCCTCTTTACCCCCAAGGTCAACCTTTTTCTCTGAAAATTGACCCTCCTTGAACATCTCCATCTGAATTTGACTTTCAATATGCTCCTGCACTTTTTTACCTTCCTGATGATCTGCTTTTTGGCCCACCATAGAATCTTTCCTTTTGACAGGAGAATTAAGACAGGGCCAAAGAGCAGCTGCTAATAGAGTAGGTCCCTCCTTAGTATACACCACTATAGCATCTGAGGGAATCTGAGTATTTTCTTGGCCTAAATCTGGATTCGCCCCCTCCAGCTGACCAGATGGATCAGACTCCCAGTCCCTCCTAGTATCATCCCCCTCCTGACTAGGTGGCCTTGTAGTTTCCATTTTAGAAGGAAAACTATAAGCTAGGGGCATTACTGGAATAGCTTGACTGTTAGAATTGAGCATCATAATATCAGTGCAAACTTCATCCTCTTTAGATTCTAACCCCATCTGATGTCTACTTTTATTCTTATTAGAACCACCCCCACTTTTTTGGTCAGAAGACTGATGAGTATCCCCACCAAATTTCTCAGCCAGCTTTTCTCATTAAGTTTTGTGGTTATTTCCATTAGATTCTTCTTCATCCTCATCCTCATCATCATCATCCTTTCTGTTATCATGGGGTTTGTGTCTTGGGCCACTCAATGGGCCTCTCTTCTTCACTGCCACACCCCCCTTCTGCTTCAAAATTGATTTCATACCCCACTGAGTTGATAAAAATCTCCACATAATAGTTAATACTAGAGGGATCTCTACTATAAACTTTAACCCTAACAAGGTCAACCCTCATCAAACTAATCCCATCCACTTCAATTGGTTCACCCACTGTGCTAGCTAGTTCTTTCACTATTTCTTTTGTTTTTGCAGGTATGGGAATACCAGAAATCTTAACCCAAATTGGTTCAAGAACAGAAGAGGCTTCAGGATCCAGAGTTGATTTATCTACTTTAGCTTTTATTGAGTGAAGAGTCAATTCTACATCCCTTGCTCTAGACCAAGTATCCAGCGTCTCTTTAGATGGGAAAACAACAGCATATTCAGACTCAAATATCTTCCTAACTTTCTAATCCTAGTTAGCTTGTATGAGATGTTTTAACTCAACTTCAATTCTTTGCACAAAAGCCACCCCCTCAATGCTAATCACACATGTAGCAGCTTGCTACACAGAAAGTTGCAAACCAGGAACTTGGAGACTACAAAAACCTTGACCAGGTATCCCAAAACCAAAAAGCTTCAATCCTTGATTTCCCTTATCTTTAGGATATCCAGAAGTCATGTGTCCAGTTTTTTTGCATTTGTAACAAACCGTAGGATTAGTGCATCTGGCTTGCTGATGCTCAGCATGTAAACAACGAAAGCTAGTTCCTCTATCCTCAGATCGAAGCACCCCAGTATTCGGACCAATATCACCCCAACCTTTTCTCATATCTTCCCCTTTACCTGAACCCACAGATTCATCCCAGTTGGACGCAGATCTATTTCTACCAGATCTAGGATTTCCTCCTTTACCACCAGTGCCACCCCTAACAACCCCTCTCGAATGATCCTCTCTCGCATAAACCCCTTCCCTACGATTTAGAAACCCCCTCCCTCCTTGTTGATTCTCTTGGATCCTTCTCTTACGGTCTTGATCTCTATGCAGCTTCTCTCTCAGTTCATCTTTCGCCATCAGATCATCTTCCTCCATCCACTCATCGGGAGCACTTCGTTTCCCCCCAACCCAGTGGCGAGCTCCAACCCCGAAGCGATGGGGAAATCTTCCTCTTCCCCAATCCATCACCCCCCCTCACTACCTCGGCGAAGGACCGATTCAGAGGCTAACGATCTCGAACCCGCCGGACAACCCTAGCCCATGACCCCAAATGGTGGACTTCACTACTTCTAGCGAGGAACCCTAACTCGCCCAGGCACGCACGCATTGGAATCCAACGCCAAGAGGAATGGGGAATTCTGTGCCAGGAGTGGGAGAATAAGTCAGTGAGAGAAGTGTCGAACCTTTGGCCCGGCCCATCTCTGTACATCCCATTACGTTTGCCAATCTCCACATCCTTTGACGCCTGGCACACCACACCATTGGCCCCCTCTGGAACCCACGCATCCTGGCGAAGCACGCCCGCCCGACCCTTCTCGTTTCTAACGAGGAGAACCGGACTATGCTCGCCGACGTCTCCACCCACTCCGGCTGCCGCGGTGGAGCAGTTGGCCTGGAGAGGAATGGAGATGTCTTCTCGATAGTCATCCCGAAAAAGCGCGGAGCCCAAATCGCCCTGTCCCTTTCTAATCCACTCGTCGGGCTCACCCTGGACAAGGATGTCAGAAGAGACGGAGAAGCCATCGACTCCGCGCCCTCGCTGGATCGTACTCACACGGTGCGTTGGGTGCGCGGGGCATACGTGAGCCCGTGGGTGCGCAAGAGGCCCAGGGCATAAGCCATTGAGGGTGAGGCATCTCGGCGGGCATTGCAAGGCCCAGAAAGCACGACCTTCTCGAGGCCGGAGGGGCCCTTGACGAGCTCCATGAACGGTGACAACTACTTCTGCGGCGGCGGCGATGGGGAGGGCGGTGGCGCTTGATCAGCTGCTGTTGCAAATATGGTTCAATTTCTGCTGGCTGACTTGTAGGTCCCAAAGGAAGAGAAGTCTTATTTAGTAGCATTTACATGTGAGAGTATAAGGTCACAGTCTCGACACCATAAGAAATTTTGGCATTCAATGTATCCAGGCAATGTGACTGCCTGTCTAACAGGCTGAAGTTTTTAAAAATACAGATCAGCTTAATCGGGACATTAGCTTCACTACAAGAACCTATTTAACAGGTCTTATCCACAATGGAAGCGCGAACAGCCATCATGAGTGCCTAGATCAACTCGTGTGTCTGTACTTCAGCTAACAGTTAAACTGTTCAATTCTGCAAGAAATTTCGAGGGTCGATCCTGAATTCTGATGCTGGGCATTTCATGGTTCAAACCATCATCTGCCTTTTGTTACCCAATTTACCATGTTAGCATAAATACAAAACATCGACAAGAACAAGCAGCCAAATGGACAAACGAAATTATTGAGAATTCCGACCTATCACTATTAGGATACGGCCGAAAAAGATGGCTTCTCACGTAATACAATGGGATGATTGGTTCAGTATCATACTAGCATTATTCAGCCCTGCACTTGTGTCCCTGACGCAAAGAAATTTATAGCGGTGGCTTTCCAGCGTACATCAAAGCATTTGCTACCTTAACATTTGCAGAATTCATTTATTCATGTCCCTAGTGCAAGAACTTGGAGCAGCATGTGGACCCAAAGATATAAAATGCACTGAGATTTTTAAAATGGTGAAAAAGATGCAGGGGATGGATCAATAGATCAGAGAGGCAGTAAGATATATAGCAGCAAGGGGTCCTACATAGCAACTTCAAGTTGCTACAAGTTGCAGCACCAGAAGAAATTACAGTCACTCACTCACTCACCCATGTGCATTCTCCAAGTACAATTACAAATGGAGAATCGCAGCACATGCCGCCACCGGCTCAAACCGGCAAGAAAGCCACTGAGGGCGCAGAAGTAGGCACTTGTAGATTTCAATTTGGGGCATTGATACGAGGAAGAGAGCACAGATACATGCACAATGCACATACACACCTTGGAGGCGCAGAAGTAGGGACTTGTAGCAAGAAAGCCACTGAAAGATCATCACCCCCTCCATTGATACACATGGAACTATCTACAATTTTACAGCCGGCAAGGAGGAAGAGGAGGACCACCAGTTGCCACCGAAACCGAGCACAATTCGAGCCTCTTCGTGGAACAAGCAGCAGCTCAGCCCTTCGGTGGCTGCTGTTCATACTGACCTCTCCAACACGGAGCAAGCAGTTGTGCTGCCCCGGTCGCGAACCTCAGCAATTAGTTATTGCCCTTCTTCACTACTCTAATATACAATTACAAGGAAAGGGTCCCCATTCTTGAACACATTTCACACATCGGTATCGCAGAATTTGCCGTCTATTCTGTTGTGCACTGCCTTGATCGCGGCGACCCGAGCAGCTGTGGCTGCTCTGTTCGCAGCCATGACCGCCTTGTTCACCTGCTCATCTACTCTCGGGAGGTGAAATGCGCTATCTGCAGCCCTTTGAGCAGCCTAATTGAACATTGCAGCAATTAGAATTCCAGAAGCAAATAAGCATATCAATGTGTACAAGTGGATCGGTGTATACCAGCACCGCACGATGAACAGACAGATAGGACAGAGGCAAGGGACTCTTGAGAGTCCCAGAATCCCACTCGCCGGACCGCTTATCGCCATTCCGAAACTTGTACATCCCAAATCCCTGCTTCTTTCCTTCGTGCCAAGAGCCCTCGTAACAATGGCCATTGGCGAAGCTGTATACACCGAAACCATGGATCTTGTCCGCGAAGTACTCCCCCGCGTATCCATCACCATTCCTGCAACAGATTTTATTAACATGAACTAGAATTAGCAATCAAACAGTTTGCATTTTTGCCAGAATGCAATGGCGTGGTTTTGGGGCACCCAAAGATGGGATTTTTGCAGTGTAATGATGTTTACCTGAAATGGTAGTAGCCGAGGCCGTGCTTGACGCCGCCTTTGAACTCGCCGGCGTAGGAGCTGCCGTCGGAGCAGGTCTGGGCGCCGAGGCCGTGGCTCTGGCCTCCGGCCCACTCGCCGGCGTAGCAGTCGCCGCTGTAGAAGCGGTAGACGCCGTAGCCGTGGCGGAGGCCCTGCCTGTACTGGCCGCGGTAGCGGCTGCCGCGCGCCCAGCTCTCGACGCCGTAGCCGTCGTACTTGCCGTCCACCCAGTCGCCCTCGTACTTGCCCTTCCCGAAGAAGTTGTAGACGCCGCTGCCGCTGCACCGCCCCCTGTGGAACTCCCCCTCGTAGCAGTCGCCGTTGCTGTAGAACTCCACGCCCTCCCGCACCACACGCCCGTCCGCCTTGACCTTCCCCTTCCTCTGCTGCTCGTCCTCGCCCTCGCCAATGAACCACTGGACGGAGGCGGGGAACGCAGGGGAGCGCCGCCAGACGCGCGCGACGGCGGTCGCGGCGGCGAGCGCGGCCCCAGCGGCGGCCAGGAGGACGAGGTGGTGCCCGTCCTGCCGCAGGAGGAGCACGGCGAGCGCGAGGAGCGGGAGGGCGACGACGAGGAGCAGCAGGGACTGGGCCCGGCCGGGCCGGAGGCGATGGTGGAGGTGGGCCGGCCGGAGCAGGGCTCGGGGCTTGGCCTGCGCCTTCTTGTCGTCGGGCTCCGGGTCGTCGAGCGCCGCCGCCTGGAAGGACGCGCTGCGCACGGTCGGCGACCGCAGCAGCGACGACGGCGTCCGCGTCAGCTTACCGGCCCCGCCGCCGCCGTGGGCCCCGTGCCCGTCCATTCCCCGCCGTTTCGCCTCGCCTCGTCAGCTTCCCTCTTGCTTTCGCACAACCTTCGCTCGCTTCTTGACAAGTCTCCACCGGCTCGTCAGATCGAAGCAGACGGAGTGGTTGAGAAACGGAGGAAGAAGAGGGGAAGGGAAGCGAGGGAAGGGGATAGAGAGGCGTCTCTTGTAACTACCGGGCGGCCGTGACCAGCTTCCTTCGCGGGCTCTCCTCGCTGGCAGCGCAAACTGGCGCGGCGAGTCACCGGACCCGGCGTCTCCGCCCGGCCCGGTAGTGGGGAAGCAGCCTCGCTTACGTGTGGGTCCCAGCGGAAGGCTTTGCGGGTTCCGGGGATGGAGGTTTGATCCAGAGGCGGGGTTGGAAGACTGGAGGGGCGCGGAGGTGGATCCGGTTCCGGTAGGAGGATTGGGTGAGACGGGGCCCACATGGTTTCGGATCTGGGATGGCGCCTCGCCTTGGCCGGCGTAATGGTGTGGTACACCCAAGCGTTGGGCAACTGGGCACGTGCCGAGGCTGTCTCGGTCGGTCGGCACGAGTCGCATCGATGCACGGCGTTGGGTCGCTTCGGGTTTGGACGTGCACGCCAGCTTTTGGAATTGGAGCCCGTCTGAGGTGTTGGATTATGCTTGACCCATACAAATGCCTCGATCAACAGAATAAACGAGAACTTTTCAGACAAGGTTTAAGAAGTTTGATCTGGTCACAACCAGATAGTACATCAGTAGTTGGACTACCGAAGATTAATATGTTTAATTGTTTGTAAGCGCACACATTGTTATGATTCACACTTGAGATATATGACTAGGCAGTGGACCCAAATTAAAATGGAGTGCTGATAAGATCCTAATCTTTTTCTATCTTCAGCCTGCACTCTCTCCCTGACCGTCGATAGATGCCGCTGGTAAGGTTTGCTACCTCCGCGCACGGCTGCCCCTGTTCGGCCTGCCCTGGTCAGGGACCGATCTTCTACATATAGGCCAGAGTTGAGACTAGCCTCGAGTTCTTTGGCCAAAATGGATACATGTACTCATTTCTATATGGAGGTTTACGAAGATAAGTAGCCTCATAGAAAAAGATGGGAGTTTGGGTTTCTAAGCCTTTGGTTCTAAAAAGTACTCATTCTAGTCATAAATACATATCACTTTAGATATTGATATGGTCTTCAAAACATAACTTTGATCATTAATATCTACTGTGATATAGTTATAACACCCAATTAATTATAATATTCGATAATATTTTTCGAGATAAATCTATACATATAATTTTTATATATCCAATCTAAATATTTAAAAATATATCGATAGTCAAAGTTTTGAAATTTTGGCAACACGTATCCCAAAATAACATATTTTTATGATTGGAGGGGGTACTAGCATAATAGATTATTTACTGAGCAAGGAAGCAAGAGACTACGACTGTATTTTTTATACTACTGTCATTCTCTATTACATCGCTCCAAGACTTATGTTCAACCTATTCTATCAAGCTTTAGACTAAATCAGTCCCTCCTTTGGTCAGTTCGTAGATAGGCCTCTACAATTATAGTACTCTAAAGCATATGTCACTTGAGCCCATGATGAAAATTCAGAACCTTGTCAAATGTCAAAGTTCCCCAAAACTTGTAGCCGTTCCTTTGCACGCAATCTTTAGTTGAACTTGCTATGCATTTATCAATACTCACATCGTTCTTTTTTACGTGATGTTTTTGAATTTTTACGGTCGGTCTATGAGTTGTGCCTTTGATCAATGTTTTTTGTAATTTTATTTTATTATATACTAATAAAATTATAATGATAAAAATACTTTTAATAATAAATCTAATGATATAGTTTTCATGTAGTCAATCTAAATATTTTTAAATATATTAGTGGTCAAATTTTAGAAAGTTTGACGGCACATATTCCATATATATATATATATATATATATATATATATATATATATATATATATATATATATGTGTGTGTGTGTGTGTGTGTGTGTGTATCACTCAAAATGAACAGAGAGTAATATTTGAATGAAATATGTGCTCGTGGCCAATGGCTTAGCTTGGCATACAGGAGCGACACATAAAGAATTGAATAATATGATTTTTAATGAAATATGTGCTCGTGGCCAATGGCGTAGCTTGGCATATAGGAGCGACACACATAATGCACTGAATAAGGGCGAGACAATAGAATTTTTTTATTAATTAATCTTTTTTTGAATTTTATTTTAAAGTTAACCTCCGACGCACTTTATTTTCAATTCTAATCTTTTTGGTCACGTCACTACCCATGACGTGACAAAACAACACCGCCACGCGTATTAGCATTTACGGTCAAACTCTTGTCACGCCAATTTAAGTGGCGTGGCGATGTTATTAACGCCACAACCAAATGGCGTGACAAAAGTCTTATTTTGAGGACTTATTCTAGCGCGTGACAATGTTGTTTTTTCACGTCATCACCCGTGGCATGACCAAAGAGGTTAGAATTGGAAATAGTGCGTCGGGGTTAACTTTAAAATAAAATTCAAACAAATGTTAATTAATAAAAAAAAGTTCGAGACAATAGCAAATACTTACGACAGGGCAAAAACTTATTTTCGAGCCCATTGTTTGCCGGCGGTGAGGTTGAGCAGGCGTCCGACCAACCTATGGGCAACGGATAGATCCACAGCTGGTTTTGTGGCGAAAAATGGCTAACGGTCGTGTTGGACCAATCTATGGTTCACTGCTCGTCAAACGTTACAGGCAGTAACGCACTACACACTGAAGTTTTCGTCCGAAGTACAACAAGATTGTCTCGATCACGATTCCAGGTATGATTATTTTTGGTCTAACAGGATTGAAAAGTAGAATCACGATATATATATATATATATATATATATATATATATATATATATATATATATATATATATATATATATATATATATAAACACACACTCTTCTTGAAGTATGTACTTAGGAGTATGTATTACTACTTCTAATATACCTTTTAAATGAACATATTATACTTTTTATCATTTGTCAAGATATTTAAATACCAATTATAAGATGCTCCAATGCGACTTGATTGAAAAAAATAATTGGAACCTTTTTTTCTATATACCTTTTTCATATATAAAAGAACTATATATACAAATTTTGCTATAAAAAGTGAACTTTAATGAAATTTTTCATGAAACTCACTTTGGAGTATGTTATAATCATTATTGGGTATGCTCAAATTGATAAAGATGTATCATCATACAATTTAAGTAGTATACGAGATGTGGGAGTACGTACTCCTAGGAGTGTGTGTGTGTGTGTAATACTTCTTTATCACTTTCTGTATACTTAAATACCGATTATAAGATCTTTCAATGCGACTTGATTAAAAAAATTTCATTAGAACCATTTATTTTTGCTACATACCCTTTTTCATATATAAAAGAAGTATACCCTTTTTCATATATAAAAGAAGTATATAGATGGGTTTTTGTATAAAAAGCGGATTTTCATGAAAAATTTTATGGAACTCACTTTGGGGTATCTTATAATCATTATTGGAGTATCCTCAAATAGATAAAGAGATATCATCATACGATTTAAGTGGTATATGAGAGGTGAGAGTACGTACTCCCAAGAGTACCGTACCATTTTCCTATACACACACACACACCCACACACACACCCCTCAAAGTGAGTTCTATGAAAAATTTCATTAAATCCCACTTTTTATAGCAAAATTTGTGTATATACTTCTTTCATATATGAAAAAGGGTATATAGCACAAAAACAAAGGGTTCCAATGAAATTTTTTCAATCGAGTCGCATTAGAGTATCTTATAATTAGTATTTAAGTATCTTGAAAATCATAAAGAAGTATAATATGTGCGTTTAAGTGGTATATTGGAAGTGGGTACATACATACATACATACATACATACATACATACATACATACATATATATATATATATATATATATATACACACACATACATATATATATATATATATATATATATATATATATATATATATATATACATATATATATATAATACTTTCTACTCCCAGGAATAGTTACTCCCACCTCTAATATACCACCTAAAAAACTTGATATACTCATTTATCATTTTGGGTATACTCATAAACTAATTATAAGATAATCTAATGCGAACCACATGAAAAATTTGCAAGAGAGTCCATAGTTTTTAGTATATTTTGTAAATACCTTCATATTCGCATATAAAAAGGAGTATGTCTAAAAAATTATACATATCGCTCATAAAAAGGTGTAAATACCACATAAGTGGTCCTATATAGTTGTATACTACACATACATACTCTTGGTTGCGCAAGGAACTCTCTATACTGTGAGATACGAAATAGGGAACTACTCCTGGGAGTAACTACTATATATATATAAGCCTTGTATTGAATAGCTATTCTACAAGATGGGTCGCGCTCTACGCTTCATGGCGCTTCCCGTGTGGGATCGGCAGTAAAACACACATGCGCACGTTGCGATCAGCGTTAAAAGTGTTGGCATCGTCCAATCTGACAGTAAAACCTCATATCAAAGCGATTAGCGGTGAAATCGATAGTAAAAGTGGAACGAGTGTCACCCACATCGCTAGTAAAAAAATTGTTGCTCCTGGAATCCTCGATAAAACCAAACCATCGATACGTTATAGATCAGACGGTGGTTGATTGTAAAGTTACTCTCGAAAAAAACACTAGTACGGTGGTGACAACCTGACAATAACTACTGGTAGGCACATGCGTACCCCCAATCTATTTTTGATGCCGACTCACTCGTTGTTTACTGTCCATTAGTCTGTTTACTATGTGCGACGTGGTTTACTATTTGTTCCGATATGTATTATTGTAAATGTCATGAATTGTTATTGCCCTTGTGTACATATGTAATTATTGCTCCCATAAAAAGTGTTTTACTCAACTCATAAAAAGGCGGGCGATCCCATGCAATCCCAGTAAACGCGCTCCCAACACCACATCTGCCCGATCATTGCGGTTCCTCGCTCCCCTCCCCCCACCACAGTGTTCCCCTTCCGACGACTCCCTTCCAAAAAAATCGCATCGATAATGACTATTGGACGTCCCCGCACTGCACGCAGCGGTATGAGGAACCCCACTCAACGGTGCTCGTTCTCCATCGCCAATGTTAGTCAGATCTTCCTCCAGTGCATGCAGATTCCCCCCTCATTTACTGTAGTGCCTGGCAAAATGGCGAACGACCCAGGTTTGTCTACGTAGATGGCTATGCCGCGGGTAAAACCCCCCTCGACAACCGGGATCCTCTCCTCCACGCCTCGGTCCTCACGCCACCCCTTGTTGTTTCTCTAAGCGAGATGAGGACACCCGGTGTCGATCGGACTTACACCCACGTATGTGTGTTTTACGGGTCTTTGCACGTGTTTTTACTACCAGTATGTCATCCGTTTACTGTGTTTGTGCTCTTCAATAATTTATTGTTCTATCTAGTGTCATTTACTTGTTTTCTGTTGTATATTATTGTGTTAACTGTGTTTTACTGATTTCAGGACGAGGATGTCCCTGACCATATGGCGCCCAAGTCTGCATGAAGTTCGATAATGAGGGTGTTGCTTACTAGTTCTACTGTTGGTACACACGACATGCTGGTTTTGGTGTCAGAAAGAACAGGAGCAGGAAAAAGATCAAAGAGTTCTATTGCACTCTAGAGGGGAAACACGACTTCTACATACCGGAGAAGGAGCATGAACATAGCAAGACCTCAAAGAGGATTGGGTGCAGGGCGTTCGTGAAGCTGCATAAGATCCCAAAAGATGGCTCCGTGTGCATCAAGCGGGTTGTGTTGTAGCACAACTATCCACTTGCTAGGACGTCTTCCTTGGCCGCGTTCATGCCGTCACACAAGAACTTTGATCCCTCATTGATGGTTCTCGTCGACACCATGCAGGTCGGCAGGGTCCCTTACAACGCTATGATGAATATTTTGTCAGAGATGCACGGGAGACATCATAACATACCATTCACCGCGTGTGACCTAGAAACAGGTTTTTACTGTGTTCCATTATTGCCTTTACTTGTGTAATCGTGACAAATTACCGTCCTTTCCTTATTCACGTCATTACTGTTGTGACCGTGTCGACTTACTGTTATCCTTTTAACCTTATTTTTACTGCCATGTTGGTGTATATTTACTATTAGTTACCATCTATTGTACTGACTAACCCAAGAAGGATGCGAATACAAGCGCTGATCATACCGACGATGTGAACAAGTTGATGGCTTTCTTCAAGGAGTGTCGGTCGCAGAACAACAGGTTCTACTACGACATACAAGTGGATGACGACAACATTGTGAAAAACGTCTTCTGGAACCACACGAGCTGTCGCGCGGAATACGTTGACTTTGGAGACATCGTCACATTTGACACTACCTACAAAACGAACCGGAACAAAATGCCTCTGGCTATGTTTGTTGGCTCCAACCACCATTTGCAGAGTATGAACAAGGTGGTAAAACGGAACTTCATGGATAACATGACTTTGCTCCACCAATTCACGCAGAAGATGCACCGTGTGCTGTAGAAGAGGAAGCACTCTGAGGCTCAGGAGACGCACTGTTCCACGGTATGTAGACAAAAAAAAAGGTTTACTGTGCCTTCCATATTCATTTACTTCAATTTCTCTCATGATTTACTATTAGTTGTTGTCGATGGTTTAGTATCGATCTTACGAATGAATACTGAGGATTTTCTTGAAATGAGCTACACAGAAAAAGACATAGGGATTTAGACGGATTCGGATCTTCTCTTGGGAGAATAATAACCCTACTCATGTGTTGCTGTATTAACTATGCTTCACAACAGGGAAGAGATCACTGGGATTTGGGCTTAATGACTTCACTCTCCACTCCTCTGTCCACTGACTTTACTCCTTATAGAGCGCGTGAAGGGGTGGCAGTTGTTTCATGCCAAGAGGCGTCTCAACATTTGATGAAATACGCACATTGATGAAAGTTATTGTCAGAGAGACCATGTCTCATGTCGCCTTGCGGTTATGTCAAAGGCAGAGGCTTAATACATACAGTTATTTCAGATAATAACGGTGCGTATTAACTACTGTGTGTATTAAACACAGCACATAAGTGTCCCTAGTCGATTGGGCCCACATGTCTGTAGGCCTTGTGAACTATAGAGTGGTCGTAGTAAGGCTTACGACCATGAGGTAGTCGCAGTAAGGCTTACGACCACGAGGTGGTTGTAAGAAATCTTACGACCACTAGGTAGTCATAGGAATACTTACGACCATATAGGGTGATCGTAGAATGGTTCACGACCACTTAGTTAAGCTTTTTCCCTTATTAATGATAAGGGTTGTCGTAGGGGTGGCCCACTGGCCCCACGGCACAGGCAGTGCACCAGGGGGTTCCTAGAGGACACAACGGTGCTTTAGGGGCGCCCCGCAGGTGACCCCGAAGGAAGACCCCCGGAGGGGTCCCGAGGTCCCCGGAGATGCTTTCGGAGGCTTCGGAGGCGAACCCGAAGATGACCTGCGAAGGGGCCCCAGAGGTTCCGAGGGGGTCCCCGAAGCCTCCGGAGGAGGGCCCCCGGAGGGGCCTCGTAACCATCAGTGAGGGCGCGACAAAGGTGGATGGGCTCACCGCCTGGGTGGACCGGGTCTAGAAGAGTCCACCATGCGCCAAGGGCTACACCTAGGGTTGAAGAAACCCCTGCTACCCCTATGATAGTTGTACCTTTGTAGGGGTGTGTGCGTAATTTCATGTACCTGGTTGGATGGGCTATAAATAGCCTTCTTCCCCCATCATGTAGGGAGAGATATGTAACAAAAATTCCGACAATCAACTCAAACACATTCCTGGTCAGAACCCCTTCCTCGGGACCCTTCGGCCCTTCACTTTGAAGCCTGGGGTCCCCCTTTATTCACTGTCTGGTCTTTTTACTACGACAAGGGTTATACTTATGAATAACATGAAGGTATTGCTATCTATAATAACAATTACAGATAAACAACTTAATTAATTGAGGATTATTAGATCCTCGTCAGCTATATTATTTTACTACGTCTCTCACCCCTCCTTCTTTTACTTCAACCCATGCATGTCATTACTTCGTGTCGTTTCTGTACCTACTTCATGACATATATCGTCTTGCGTGCTCTTAGAGCGACCGGTGAGAGCCACTCTGTTCCCGTTCGAGGAGTAGCTGGGCAGGGTGTACACACCTATTGTGTTCAAAGAGTACAAGGAGACTTACTTCTCCAGTACAACCTTTCGCATAAGGGCAGACACAACCCGAGATGGCCTATTCCTCATGTCTCATGGGAAATAGTCTACAACGTTCACGTGGTCGCAACACGATTTCAAGGTGGTGCCCGAAGAGGAAACAAGTACATACAGCTGTGAATGCAATCGCTGGGAGCAGACGGGTACTTTTACTGTCTCTCGGCTAGTAGCTACCACTTAAACTATTATACTCTTACTATCCTATACATATAGTCATTTTTACTTGGTTTACCGCCCGTAGGGTTGTTCTACATGCACCTGTTGTGGACGTTCACCCACTTGCAGGTCGAGAGTATACCCAGCCGCTACGTGGTCCGTAGGTACACGAGGAATGCTAGGATGGATGTGTCGTACGACAGACATGACCTCATGCAGGTCGGACCCGATGGGACAACTGAGATGTATCGGCACACCACCTTGCTGACAAAGGCTATGTGTGTGGTGAGGTTAGGGTGCAGATCGAGTCTTGTATATGATAGAGCCATGGAGGTCCTCAAGGCGCTTCGGATGCAGCTTGATACCGTACCCAACGACATTGGCCATGTCGGACCCCAGGCGTGAAATACACGAAGCCCTCATGTGTGTATCATACTAGGAGAGCACAAAAGGATGCCAAGGCCCTCCATGCGGCTAGCAAGGAGGAAGTAAGCCCCAAGGGAGCCCATGCGACAGCCAAGCCAAGGAGAGGGGAGGCCTATGCGGCCAAGTCAAGAAGGGAGGTAGGCCAATGCGGCAACCTAAGCCCACATCCAACTCTCCCATGTCCAAGGGAAGCACAAGACAAGCCCATGCAAATGGAATTGAAGGAATCTAATTTCAACTACTCAATTTGGGCCGAAAGAGCTTAAAAGGCTGAATTGAGCATTTCTAGCCCGATTGAAGAGTTAGTATGGATTTAATTGATGGGCTTGTATGCCATATGACTTGAGAGGTCCTAAATAGGCCATGTATCTATTTTAGAATTATTTTCCACATTTTAAAACAATTTAGTTTTAGATTGGGCTTAGAAGCCAATTTGACCACTTGGGCCAAATAGAGTTAGTTTGGGCTTGGCCCATGCAGGGGGGGAGGGGGGAGTGTCCCACACATGAGGGGCACCACACTGTAGCACCACAAATTTTGATGAAATTTCAGATTGCTCTTTTGCATCGTTCTAAGGTTTATGCTAGCCGATTGTTGTCTCCTTGGAATTGTGCTATCCCCCGTTGATTTTCTTACTTATTCTTGATTGAATTGCAGGGAGATCAACCCCCACTTTGGTCATGGTCAAGTGGAGCTATCGTAGCGTGTGGTCAGCGAGTTTATGCGTCGTAGGTCGTTGCATTGGCATCGATTGGCCTCGTCGATTTGTTAGGTTTTATGGTGTATCCCATATTCTACGTCGAGAAAATCGGGCACCCCGTATCATCTTAGTATCAGAGCTCTGTTGACTCGGTAGGATTTTGTATCTTGCAAACTCTATTTGCATATTAGGATTTCAATTCCAGATTAGTGTTGATCAAACACCAATGGTTTGGGGTAGGATTGGGTGAGTGATCTAAACAATTGTTCTCTCTCATCAGGGTCTATTGATTGTTGGTTTTGGTTTATATTAGATAGAGTTGTATGTAAATTGTAAATTGTGTTTGTATTTCTCTATCCATGTCGTCGAGTCTGTATATATATTTTTTGTTATGTGTATCGCCATTGTCATCATCATCAACTCGAAGCTTCAACAACCAACACGAGTCGAGGACGACTCGTTTTGAAGAAACGGAGAATGATGAGGATTGCCCAAGCTCAATTACATACATACCTACACATCAAGATTATAAACACTATCATAGTATTAAAGCTAAACTTAATGCTCATGATTATACTTTTTTGGAAAGAATACGACTACAACTTTGCTTGTGTGAGTGTAGGTATTATGGACGCCCTAGAAATAGTGCGGGCTAGAGGGTGGAGAGGGAGGCAGACCCAAGAGAGAAGAAAAGGAGAGCACAAAATGATGCCAAGGCCATCCATGCTAGGTCAAGGAGAGGGGAGGCCCATGCGGCCAAGCCAAGAAGGGAGGGAGGCCCATGCGGCAACCTAAGCCCACCTCCACCTCTCCCACGTCCAAGGGAAGTCCAAGACAAGCCCATGCAGCTAAAATAGAAGGAATCCAAGTTCAACTACTCAATTTGGGCCGAAAGAGCTTAAAATGTTGAATTGAGCATTCTAGCCCGATTGAAGAGTTATCATGGATTTAATTGATGGGCTCAAGCCATATGACTTGTGAGGTCCTAAATGGGCCATGTATCTATTTTAGAACTATTTCCCATGTTTTAAAATAATTTAGCTTCAGATTGGGCTTAGAAGCCAATTTAGCCACTTGTGGCAAATAGAGTTAGTTTGGGCTTAGCCCATACAGGGGGGTCCCACACGTCCATAATAACCTAGGGAGGGGTGCTGCACTGTAGCATCACGATTTTTTTTTTATGAAATTTCAGATTGATCTATGGTTTAATGAATAAATATTTTGTAGCCTTTTTCGGTGTAATATGACAGCACAAAAGTAATATCAATCTAATATTTTTGTGGGAATTTTCGAAATTAATGAACAGTCCAAAATTGTAAATGCTATTTACCTTTCTTGGTGGAATTTTTGGATGAACAGTACGAACAATATCGAATAGTGCTAAAACCAATATACTAATCAAAGATAAAGATTCTAAGGTGTCAACGGAGCTCTGATGGAGGACCTTGGCATCCTTTTGTGCTAGTCGCATGGAGGGCCTTGGCATCCTTTTGTGCTCTCCTTTTCTTCTCTCTTGGACCTGCCTCCCTCTCCTCCTCTCTTGCCCAAATAGGTGCATATCCTCATCATTATCCCTTTCTTAAAAATGAGTCGTCCTCGACTCGTGTTGGTTGTTGAAGCTTTGGGTTAATGACGACGACAAAGATGACAACAACGACGATAACAACGATGAAACACATAACCAGAAAAAAAAAATTGCAGACTCGACAACACGGACAGATAAATACAAACTCAATTTACAATTCAGATACAACTCCATCTAATAAAAACCAAAACCAACAATCGATAGACCCTGATGAGAGCGAACAATTGTTTAGATCACGCACAAAATCCTACCCCAAACCATTGGTGTTCGATCAACACTAATCTGGAATTGAAATCCTAATATGAAAATGAAGTTTGCAAGGTACAAAATCCTATCGAGTCAATAGAGCTCTGATACCAAGATGAGACAGGGTCCCTGATCTTCATGACTTAGAACCTTGGATACACCGTGGAACCCAATGAATTGATAAGGCCAATCGATGCTATTGCAATGACCTACGATGCATAAACTCGCTGAACCACACTCTATGGTAGCTCCACTTGGCCACGATCAAGTGGGGGTTGATATCCCTACAATTCAATCAAGAACAAACAAGAAAATCAATGAGGGATCTTACAATTCCATGGGGGCAGCCAGCGGTTTACACAAACCCTATAACGATGCAAAAGAATAATTTGATATTTCTTCAAAATTCCTGGTCATACAGTGTGGCGCCCCTCCCTAGGTTATTTTGGACGTGTGGGACACTCCCCCCACGCATGGGCTAAGCCCAAACTAACTCTATTTGGCCCAAGTGGCCAAATTGGCTTCTAAGTCCAATCTGAAACTAAATTGTTTTAAAATATAGAAAATAGTTCCAAAATAGATACATGACCCATTTAGGACCTCTCAAGTCATATGGCACGCAAGCCTATCAATTAAATCCATTCTAACTTTTCAACTAGGCTAGAATGCTCAATTAAGCCTTTTAAGCTCTTTCGCCCCAAATTGAGTAGTTGAACTTGGATTCCTTCAATTCCAGCTGTATGGGCTTGTCTTGGGCTTCCCTTGGACATGGGAGAGGTGGAGGTGGGCTTAGGTTGCTGCTTGGGGCTCCCTCCCTTCTTGGCTTGGTCGCATGGGCCTCCCCTCTCATTGGCTTAGCTGTCGCATGGGCTCCCTTGGGCTTGCTTCCTCCTTGCTGGACGCATGGAGGGCCTTGGCATCCTTTTGTGTTCTCTTTTTCTTCACTCTTGGGTCTTCCTCCCTCTCCTCCTGTCTTGCGCAAATAGGTCTATATGCCATGTATATCCTCATCATTCTCCCTTTCCTCAAAACGAGTCATCCTCGACTCGTGTTGGTTGTTGAAGCTTCGGGTTGATGACGATGATGAAGATGAAGACAATGACGATGACAACGGTGAAACAAATAACCAGGAAAAAAATTACAGACTCGACGACACAGACAGATAAATACAAAATCAATTTACAATTCAGATACATCTCCATCTAATAAAAACAAAAACCTACAATCGATAGACCCTAATGAGAGCGAAGAATTGTTCAGATCACTCACCCAATCCTACCCCAAACCATTGGTGTTTGATCAACACTAATCTAGAATTGAAATCCTAATATGAAAACAAAATTTGTTAGATACAAAATCCTACCGAGTCAATAGAGCTTTGATATCAAGATGATACGGGGTGCCCAATTTTCACGACTTAGAACCTTGGATACACTATGAAACCCAACGAATTGATGAGGCCAATCAATGCCAATGCAATGACTTAAAATGCATGAACTCACTGAACCACACGCTATGGTAGCTCCACTTGGCCATGATCAAGTAGGGGTTGATCTCCCTATAATTCAATGAAGAACAAGCAAGAAAATCAATGGGGAATTGCATAATTCCATGGGGGCAGTCGGCGGCTTGCACAAACCCTAGAACGATGCAAAAGAACAATATGATATTTCTTCAAATTCATGGTCCTATAGTGCAGCACCCCTCCCTATGTTATTATGGACGTGTGGGGCACTCCCCCCATGCATGGGCTAAGCCCAAACTAACTCTATTTGGCCCAAGTGGCCATATTGGCTTCTAAGCCCAATCTGAAACTAAATTGTTTTCAAACATATAAAATAATTTTAAAATAGATACATGGCCCATTTAGGACCTCTCAAGTAATATGGCATGCAAGCCCATCAATGAAATCCATGCTAACTCTTCAATCGGGCTAGAGTGCACAATTCAGTCTTTTAAGCTCTTTTGGCCCAATTGAGTAGTTGAACTTCGATTTCTTCAATTCCAGCTGCATGGGCTTGTCTTGGCCTTCCCTTGGACGTGGGAGAGGTGGAGGCGGGATTAGGTTGCCGCATGGGCCTCCCTCCCTTCTTGGCTTTACCATATGGGCCTCCTCTCTTCTTGGCTTGGCTGTCGCATATGCTCCCTTGGGCTTGATTCCTCCTTGCCGACTGCATGAGGGACCTTGGCATCCTTTTGTGCTCCCCTTTTATCCTCTCTTGGGACTGTATCCCTCTCCTCTCTTACCCAAATAGGTGTATATGCCATGTATATCCTCATCATTCTCCCTTTCTTCAAAACAATTCGTCCTCGACTCATGTTTTTTGTTGAAGCTATCGGTTGATGACGACGACAAACATGATGACTACGACGATGAAAACAATGAAACACATAACTAGAAAAAAATTACAGACTCGATGACACAGACAGATAAATACAAACTCAATTTACAAATCAGATACAATTCCATCTAATAAAAACCAAAACCAACAATTGATAGACCCTGATGAGAGAGAACAATTGTTCAGATCACTCAGCCAATCCTACCCCAAACCATTGGTGTTTGATCAACACTAGTATGGAATTGAAATCCTAATATGAAAACAAAGTTTGCAAGATACAAAATCTGACCGAGTCAACAGAGCTTTGATACCAAGATGATACGGGGTGCCCGATCTTCGCAACTTAGAACCTTGGATACACCGTGAAAACCCAACGAATTGGCAAGGGCAAGGTAGTTGAAGCGATGGAGGAACTCCATCACTGTCATGTTCCACTTCTTGAGTTCATAGAACTCCCGCTTCTTGATGTCCATGAGACTCGCTGGGATGTGGGCGTCACGGAATTCATAATTTGAGAGAAGTTATATTCCTAAAAGAGAAACTGAGAAAAGGATGTTTCCTCGGGTAGTGAAGCATTTTCTTGTTCTTGTTTGAGTTTTGTGTTGTTGACTGGAGGCTTCCGCACTTTGAGTTGGCGCTTTGTTGGCATGTTTGATTCTTTCCAATTCAGGCAAACCAAAAGAAGTATTTGGTTTGGGCATTCGAGTGATTTCTCCTTTGGCTTTCGTGGTATTCAATCGTAAACTGCCTATTTAGAAAGTGGGATTGTTTTCGTGATGAATTGTCAAATTTGGATTTGACCCTTTTGGTGGAGAGTTAGCATTGCGTGGATGCGAGGAGAACTCTTTATTTTCAGTTGGATTCTATTTGTAAAATAGTTGTTTAAGAACGAGTTACATTGTGCATTCATGATTAAAGGAGGTGTTCTTTGTTAGATGAATAGTTCGATTTTGAGCATGTTGTGTGCTTTCGTACCAAAGGGAAAGTTGGCCCAGGTACATTGGTTCGTTTTCGACGATTGCAGAAATTAGAAAGTTGGCGTACCGCTTTGACCGTCTCGGGTCCATACGCGAAGTACGCAACGTCTGGTGTTCTGGTACTAAGTGAGCAACTGAGCAATTCAAAGCTTGGGATTTTGTTAAAGACGTTGACCATCGAGTAGGGTCTTATCTTCGATTCTCTTTTGATGAGTGTACCTGAAAATGCTGGGTTGAGTGTTAGGACAGACGTCATTTTACGTCTTTGTGTTGTGGTCTCGCTAGTCCGAGAGAGAGGCCACTTGGGAGTTGGAGTTTCAGATGTCGCGAGCATTATTCGGATTTGTTCACTTCAAGCACGTGGTTACCGCTGATAGTTCTCGCCAGGTTGTTCTTTCGCAGAGTCTTTGTGTGAGGATTCGGCCTAATCCTATTTAAGGGGTAGAATGTAATACCGAATATCAAATAGAGAGAATATTATTCAGCGGGGGAATTTATTCAATTTCAATTTCTCCTAACAAAGAAAGTATCCAACAAATGTTATGTAATATCCTGTTTAACATTAGAGAATTAATTGAAATGAGAAAGATATTTAACAGGAATTAAAAAGAAAAAAAATCAGATTTTTAGAGGAGAAATAATCTTGGGCCTTCGGCCCACGTTGTTTGGCCCAAGTGGGAAGTTGGTTTAAGAAGGGGGCAACCAAACCCTAGGCACTTTACTGTAGCATGGGTACTATAGCACCGCTGCCACTGTAGCATGGCGCCATCAGAAGCCCCCCCTCCAAAGGCTTCTCCATTGTTGCCGGCCATAAGGAAGAGTAAGGAGAGGGAAGAAGAGAGGAGAGGAAGAAGAAGAAGAAGAAGAAGGTGGGGGTGATCTTCGCGAGGACTTCGCGAAGGTTTCAGCGGCATCTCGCGTCGTTCTTGTGGGTAAATTCGTGATCCCAATTAGTTTTGATAGATAATTCGTATGCGATTCGTATTCATTTGATGTTCTGAGATTTCTGTAGTAGATCGGTTGAATCTGTCTTCCTGGTTTTGGGTTAGATCCGAGCAGATTCAGGGATTAGTGTCTCCTGGAGATAGATGGGAATTTTCGTTATCTTTCCAGAAAGTTATAATTCATAATTTTTGGATAAACGGTTAATTAGTTATGAATTTCGCAAGACAGAGTGCTAAATCAGTCTCAGGACTTGTGCAGCGAACATAGATCTGTAAATTTGATATAGGAGACGGCCAAATTGGATCAGTTGGTCTCCTTGAGAGTTGTAGGTATTTTAATTATGATTCCATAAAGGTAAATTTCATAATTTTTGGATTTCTAGATCAAACGTTATGAATTTTAGAAGCTCAGGCTGTAATCTGCCTCTCTGTTGTGGACATAAGAGTTTTACTTGACTATTTACAACATTTGTTGCACAATAGAAATATTTAAGATAATTTTATTGAGATATTAGGTTTCCTGTAGTTTCCAGAGAGTATTATAACAATGTGTTTGGTTGAGCCAAACAAAAGTTATGAAATTCACAAGTTAGTAGTACCGGAGATGGAAGATCGGTCTTCGGGATAAAAACAAAGACTTAAATGAACTAGTTTGATCTTTTGGTCACCTGAGAAGTTGTAGCTAGGCTTGTGTAGGTTCTAGGAAAATTGGATTCATGGATTTTGGAGTTTTGACTCAAAAGTTAAGAATTTTTCCTTAACAGCTGTTCGTTTGGACAGATTTGAGAATTTGAGAGAGTTTTGATTAATTGTTGGGATTGCATTTAGGGACGCTTGTTCTCTTTCTGTTTCATTGTATTGCTGTACACTTTTGGTTGGTGTACTTAGTATGTTGTTTTACGGCTGCCAAGTGGTGGTGAACTCCGGGGCTAGAGCTTTCTATCGTTGACTTCCGAATCACAGTTGAGGCAAGTACAATTGATTTGTCTTGTTTGTTGTTTGTTCCACTTGATTGATGAATATGAAATGGGTAATTTCGGTATTCCTTATTTCCCTTCATAGTTGATATACCATGATTCTTCAATAATAAGACTACGTTCCTCACATTCATTCGCTCCTTCGCTCCTGCTCACCCACCTGGAGTGGTAGTGAAGTCCCATTATTCCAATATGGGCAAGTACATTGTGTGATGTACTCGTCACGATTGTTCATAATGTTTTAAGTTCATGCCATAACTGAGTACTATGGTATGTGAGTAGGTTTCGTTGACTTCTACTTCGCTTCATATATGTGAATCATGCTTCTTGAGTTTTCTTCTTACAAATTCATATATATTCATTCATTCATTCATGGTTCATGATTCACCCACTGGAGTGGGATGTAAAGACCCATCAATTCCAAAGATGGGCACGTAAGACCCACCATTCCAATGTGGGCGTTTGGGACACCAGATGAAACGTTCTTCATACGGGACTTGGATCCCCATATTTTGTTAAATCGCGGGCTTAGGTGAACACCGACGGTGTGTCACCACTATACCGGTATATGCATGTGTGTAGTCCTTCATTTCATTCAATTCATTCATTCCATTCATTCAAATATTCGCTCGTGATTTATTCATATTCTTCAATGATGTTGTCATGATCATGTTTGTTGTATGTCCCATTTATTTTCTCAGATTTGTCGAGTCTCTGACTCATTCTTGCGCTTGTTTGTTTTTTAGGTGATCATTGATGTTGGCTCTATTGGGAGGAGTAGACACGCACTACTCATTCACTTCACCTTAATCAAGTCCAAGATTACGATTTAGTTCTATTTTTCATTTGTTAATGATGAACTGTAATAATTAAATTTAGATGGAGTTGATAACCCTCTCTATGTTATGGTTGATTAAGTATTGCTTGTGATTTTCGATCACCCCTCGTTATACTTGCTTGAATTCAGAATATTTTCATGCCACGGTTCTATTAAATAGTGATCTCTTCATGTCATTGGATGATATTATTCAAATTCTTCTGTATTATGGTTGTGTGGTAGATGATTTAGGTGACATCTTGATTTCCGAATAGCCAGGGTGTTACAAAAATAAAAGGCCAACTTTAATTTGAAAGTAATTTTGATTATTTCAAAGCTAATTTATTTGATTTTCAGGCCTTTTCGAAGTTTTTCAAATAAAAATCACCATTTGATTTTCCCTAATTCGTTAAAGCTTAATTTGATATTTCAAAAATAAAACTAATCTAAACATGAGTAAAATAAGCTTCAATTAAATAAAAATAGTTTATTTTATTTCTAGAGCCTTTTTGAAGCTTTAAAAATAAAAATAATCGTTTGGATTTTGTCGATTTAATTTAAAGCTTAAAATTGAATTCTGAAGGAAAAATATTTTAATTGGCTAAAATAAACTGCAAAAAAAATCCAAAACTATTTTATTTGGTCTATTCAATTTCCAAAGTAGTTTATAAAATTTTTTTTGAATTTTCGGAATTTCTTTTCTTTTTCCCTCTCTCTTTCTTTTCTCTCTCCTCTCCTTTCTTCCCGTTGCCTTCCTGGTCATCTGCCCGTTGGAACCAACTGCTGCCATGGCAGCCCATTTCCTTCCCGTTGGGCGCACATGCTCCTTCTACCACCTGCTCCCGTCCCCTCACCCGGCTCTCCCCTCCAGCCATGCCCTAGCCAGTTAGCCTGACTCCTGCTGTCACAGGTTGTCTTTCATCACGCTTAGCTCCCTGCAGCTTCCCTCCTCCCCCCTTTCTATAAGAACCAGCAAGCTAGCCGACCTCCTTCCTCTCCCACAACCAGCAGCCCTAATTCCCCTTGCTACTTTCCCCCTCCTTCCCTTTCTTTCTTCTTCTTGCTGACCAAATTTCATGCAACCTCCCCTCTACTGCTTGCTAGTCAGCTTTTCTGCTGCTGGCCAGCTTCTTCCCCACCGAGCCCCTTCCCTTCCTCCGGTCCGCCCATGCCACCTGTCGGGACCCAAAAATGCAATTCTGGACCCTCTGTGTATAATGCACTAGTCCAGGATCACACTAGTGCACCCAGTTTCAACATAGATGAATATCGATCCACATGAGGCGGTTAATAGCATAAACGAGTAATTTGATTATTAAATAAGGGTTTTGACCTTATGGTCGAGTTTACACTAATAAGCCACGCAGGGCTAATAGAGAATTTAAATAGCAGCGGAAACAGAAATGGCAGCGGTATCCCATCAATTCACCACAGGCAACCGATTGGGATCAAGACCCTACGATCAAGCGCCTTCAACAAACTCCTCCTCGAAAGATGGCGATGACTCCTCCTCTTCTGTTGCATGTTTTCCAACAAGCATGAGTACACAACCATACTCGCAAGTCATACCACAGAAATGCAAGTATACATGATGGCTTATTCCAAAGGAATGGCTTTTGTGATTCTTTTGCAGAAATGCGACATTTGTAATTTAAATACAAATAATAGATTGGAAGCACAAGTAAAACAATTAAACAATAGTAATTTAACAGTTTATTTTCACAAAGACACAAAGCCTAAACATGTTATTCACATAGCCATATGACTTAAATCACATAGCTCCCTTCCCACACATTTTTATGAAAATCTACCCCTCGTGTGAAATTCCCGAGCATGTCCATGACCGAGGACTCGGCTATTCGAATAGATTGATTTAACACTCTGCAGAGTTTGTACACTTTACCCACAAGATACAACTAGTGTTGCAAGCACTAATCATAACAAAACGTTTCAGAAACTTCATCTTAGCATTGTTACTCCCAGTGTGCTTTGTCGTCATACCAACCCTAACACAGAGGATGATACAACACACACCGTTGGACAGGGAAGCGGCGAACCGTCCCGCGATACGACTACTTGGTAGTACACCTCCACCCAATCAACACAGTCTAACCTACAACCTGAGTAGCAATGTCAAGACTCCATAACTTACTAAGTTAGGCCCGTCCCATACCAGGCATGTGGTCGCATGCAAGAAGGCTCAGCCAATGGCGCACAAAGTTAAGTCCTTAATTGACCAAGGCAAGACTTCCAAGTTATACTACAAATCCCTATGCACACAGATTTTTAAGCCCATGCACACAGATCCACCAAAAGTAGCACACAGTACCACTTGCCTCCATCTACATCCTTTCCCACCCTATTGGTTAAGTGCAACATATGCCATCAACGAGTAATAGCACATAGTACACACAGTTTTATCACATAGTTCCATAATCACTTAGTCAAGTTTATAATTGCGACTCACATGAGCTGATGACTCGTGGCATGGCTAAGCGGACTAATCGTATCTAACCAACCCATGTTGGTGTTACGATAATACCAACTAGTAATGAACCAATCTAGGGTGACAAAAGATTATGACATATACAATTAAGCAAGGTGGATATAACAAATGGGATTAATAACTACACCCAAAAGCATTTAAATAAATACTTAAAGTAGATGCAATAATTTGAATCAATATAACTTTTGAAAACTGGGTTCAATATGATCAAAGTTATAACTTGCCTTGAAATAGGTCTAGGTACTGATCTTGCTCTTGAGGTGCTCCTTCTTCTTCAAATCTTCCCGAGGTATCGACGTCTACTCGCAAACGAAGCAAACAAACAAAACAAATAAATAACAGAGGCAAAACAAACTCCAAAAATCAAATAAAAATCCCCAATAAATAGATCTTAAATTTATATGAATTTAGACATTTGAATGGACTCAAACGGAGTTCGGATGCAAAAGATATGGGATTTGGAAGTTTGAATCTAAAAGAAACCCTAATAATTGGATTATTCCGAATTTCCGAATTATTTCTCTAAAGAAAAATCGGATTATTGCACAACGATGACATCAGCAATAGAATTTCTAGAATAAGAAAATAAAAAGAAAATACTGACATGTGGGACCCACATGTCAGCCTCACGGTCCACGGTAGACCAAGTCCACCGAACTGGCGCATAGGTTTAGATCTGGACCACCACGCGGATGCACACGTGGACGCTGACGCGGCTCCATGCGGCTGCCACGCAAGCACAGAGGATGAGGTGGCACTGACACGGTGCTGACGCGAACGGCGGTGACGGTGGCGGCGCACGTGAACCAAGGTTCCGATGAACGGCGGCGAACCAGCGGCGATGGGTGGTACCAAGGGGTAGAGGGGAACGCGGAGATCACGATGGTTTGCTCACGGGTGCATGGGAGTGACGAGGATGGCCGGCGGCGAGGTCGAAGCGGCGGCGGGTGCATGGGCTCGACGGCGACGGCGAAGCAGGGCGTCTCCGGGGAAACGGGTGTGCGCACCAGGTGGCTCTCGACACGGCGAGTCCGAAGAGGTGCTCGATGATGGCTAAGGATCACCGACGGCGACGGAATCCGACGAAGAAGCTCACGGCGGTGCTAGGGTTCAAGCTCCAAATCCGGCGAAGAGGCGGCGCGCTAGGGTTGGCGACTACAGGGAAAAGGCGGCGGGCTTGGATGCGAACCTCGTGACGCGGTCACGGTCCTTAAATAGGCATGGGAGGTGGGGATTCACGAGCGGCATGGCGGCGCAGTCTGGCTCGGACACGGACGCAGAGTCCGCGACGAAGACGACGATGACATGGTGGCAGGGTCCACAAGGCAGCGAAAGAGGCTCGAGCGTAGTCACAGCAAACGTCATTGCTTGGTGGCGACGAAGGGACCAGAGCGATCGCATGAGAGGAAAGAGAGAGAGCGACAAAGGGGACCACTGTCGATGATTTATGACGCAAGATGCATGCAGAAACCGGCCGCACAAGAGATGGGCCGGAAGTGAATAGGGTTTGGGTTTCATTTCAAACGCTATTCCGTGATTTTAAATAGGTTTTCTATTTTAGAAAATACCAGAAATTCCAAAAGGCAATAGAAAATAGCAAATGAACTTAGAAAAATTCTAAAAAATATATCCAAGCACATAGAATCCAAATAAAATAGTTTTGACCATTGTTCATGTTGACTTTAATCATATTAAATTGTTTTGATGCACAAGGTTCAATATTAAGCTTTTGAATTAAATTCAAATAAATTTAAATGGTGAATTTTCTCCTACTAACTATTAAAAGATTTTTTAAGCTCGTAAAATTGGGATGTTACACTGCCTGACTGCCGGGCCATGTTTGCCACGCCTAGCTCCTTCCTTCCCTCTCCTCCAGTGCAAGCTGCAGCAAGCTCCTCCATCCCTCCCATACCGAAGCTCTCCCTGCAGCAAGCACTTCCTCCCTCAAGCTCCCTCTCGGGTGAAGCTTTCCCCCCAGGAGTGAAGCTTCATGTTCTTCAAAACAGCAGCAAGCCATTTTCTTGCTTCTCCATTGCAGCAGTGAGCTCTGTTGGAACACAACACCAGGATCCTACACACATATTTACCCGTGGACACACACTACACGGGGGAGACGAGGAACACAGACACACGGAGAGAATTTTCCCGACACGAACTCGACTTGCGTCGGCTTTTCTCTTGTCTTTCTATTCCATCGCTCTCAATTTACTTAACATGTTACATGGCTTAAATAGCCACACCCACACATGCACACAGCGCTGGGCTAACAGCCCACTACTCACGCCACGTTCACGCAGCACGCACGCACTAACAATTAACCCAACTAACGCACGCACGCTCCACACACTACGCAGGCGCATGCAGCTAACAGATTCACACTCCACTAACCACTAACTCCATGCAGCTATTCTCACGCCACTTCTCAACGTGGCTTTTACTAGCCCCCCTTATGCACACACACGCATGCAAGATGCAATAACAATCAATATTAATATCCAACAAGCTCATCCACTCTTCTTCTCCAATCGGCAGTGAGCTCCCTTCCTCTACCTCCTGCTCCTTGTTGTCCCTTGCCCAAGCTACGTCAGCCGAAGCCCCCACTGCTTGCTCCTCCTCCAGTGCTGCTCTTCCTCGCTTCCTCTCTTGCAAAACCAAGACAGCAGCTCCCTTGCAACACATGCACACACACGTACTAGCTATCATCAGTGCATGCAAGACATGCACACGTACCATTCAAACAAATGCTCACTTCTCTAGCTAATGCATACTCATGTAGTAAGCTTCACCACCTCCGTTCTCCCTCCTTGGTCACTCATTTCCCGAGCTGACCGTGTCGCGACGTGCCCCTCGGCTTCCTATACCTATCCCTAGAATTCGCCCCTCTCTCTCGCCTCAAGCAAAAAAAAATCCGCCGAACCACCTTCTGTCGTCATTTCTGGCGCCGTCTTTGATCCCCTGACGACATCGTCCACGCTATTGGCTTCGCCTCGCAACGTTCTACGTGGTGCTCTCTTCCTTTCCCCCGATGCACCCCAGACTCACGGTGCCATTATTCACCCCGCACTATTTTGCACGCCGCTGACGCACCGGACCTCCGCCGGCGACACGACCACCACCATTGGGTCCGTCTCGCTCTCGAGATTCTATTTTGGTAGTTCGCCAACTGCCCCTCCCTTTCCCTCGCTTGCACCATCATTTTTGCCAAAGCCGGCACTATTTATGTCTGATTGATTTTATATATTTCTTGTGATTTCCAAACTTCCGGACGTCCGTTCTCCTTCGTACGAAGTCCGATTCTGTCGATTCTCATTCCTAAATTCATCTAAAGGCGATATCTTCCTTTTGGTATTTATTTGATAATTTTTGGGATTTTATTTGGAGTTGTTTATTTATTTGGTTTTGTTCGTACATATAGATTAATTCCAGCGTTTCGGAAGAATTCATGGACCCGACGACCGAAGCATTTCAACTCTTCAACAAAGGCAAGTCATAGATCTTTGATCATATTGAACCCATTTTATAAAATTATATTGCTTTATACCAACTTGCATTGCTAATTTTATAATAAATGGTTTTGAGAATAGTTAATTACCTAATTGCCATTATACCTCCTTGATAAATTGTGAATGACATAACTCCTTGGACACCTTAGGATGGTTAATTATTAGTTGGACAAGATTGTACTACTAACATGGGTATCGTATTATGCTTAGCAAATGCTTTAGTTATACGATAGATTCATGATCATTTACTCAAAGAATGATTGAGTTTGACTATAGGAAATATGGAACTGTGGCGGAGCCACTATTGATAAAAATTGTTGTGCCATGTCAAGGGTTGTCATTTGGCCGGGTTGAACGAAAATAATTTATACTCGGACGAGTGGGTGATGGTAAAGGTGGGTGCGAAAAGCACATTTGGAATGCGGAAAGTCTCGTCTTAGCAATCACTAAGGACTTAACCTTGAACCATTGATCTGAACCATATCGTACAACCATATGTCTAGACTGGGATAGACCTGGCCGACTAATTAGTAATATTTTGAGTCGGTTCTGTGTTGGCTGATTATGGCGCAAGAGGGGACTTGTATGGCGAAACCTTAGCGAGCAGAACCGAGTCAAAATAAAACTTTGTAAAGGCCTTGTCATGTACTCTAGACTGCTTATATAAGGTAGTGAGCAGTGGTATCGATGGATGCCAAACAAATTAGAGAATTCGTGTCTTATGGGTAAAGCTATACAACCTCTGTAGAGTGTAAAGCTATTCGAATAGCTGTGTCCCCGGTTATGAACATGCCTGGTGATTTCACGCGAGAGGTAGATTTTCATAAAATGTTGGAATGGGTTGGTTGGATCTGAGTAGTTGTTGGTTGATGGTTGGGAAGTGAACAGGGTATTCACTAGTTGTTTCAAAGAAACTTTATTATTTATGTATTAATCTTTAAATTATGCTTTTCAATCTAATTACTGTATTTATTGTCAATATTGCTTTCTGCAAAATAGCCATAAAGCTATCCTTATCAAGCCTTGCATAAATACTATTTGCATACATCTCCCTATGACTTGCTGAGTACATTCAAAGTACCCACGACTTTATACCCTCTAGTTAATCAGTCGCTGAAGAGGACCCAAGGAGTTCTGAGCTCTATGAAGAGGAGTTCTTTGAAGACCAGGCGAACTAGGATGCGTTCTCCACTCGATAGCCTGTGGACATGTCGAATGGCTTCCACGAGTTTGTTTATTTTCCATTGCAAGTTTACTCTGTCATATTTAGTCCTGTGTGACAGCCTTTGTAAGACTTGACCATAAGGTTCTTTTGCTATTAAATATTAATTTGTCTGCTTTATCTATAGTTTGTTGTACGGTTTTGATTATATCAACGTTGAATCGTAATGCAAGACTAACTTCGATCTAAAAATATAGACAGATGTACACAGATATTTATGGATCCAGAGATCCGGTGTCCCCACAGTACGTCACGATCCTGAAAACCTCGAGTACAACTGTACAAGTAGAAAATCGTAGAGTCGATCAAGTACAAGTAGTCCACGAATGGTCCACGGCATAGGCTCGAATCTTTGCAATCCACTCATTTAAGGCTAGGCCACACAGCCCACAACGAGAAAAGGACGAAAAAGGTAGTGAAAGCAGAGAAACCTTCTATACATATCCCTGCAAGCCAAATTCAGAGAGCCCTTTTTCCATGTGCCATGTTCTCTTCTCCCAGTCGCTATCTACTAGTGAGTAGTGACATGTCTTGTTGAGAAAGACGCAACGTATACTTGGATGCTTCTAGAATAATAGGGAGATTACAATAGCTAGATATTTATCATGGAGTGGGATAGACCAAATGCTTCATGGCAAAGTTGGGAATTATCTAGTACTTAGATATTTTAAGAGGGAATTCTAGATGGGAGATATTTGTAGGTGGAGTGTTTAGATGGTTGCTTGGCATTCATTCAACGATTGTGTAACTCTATAAATAGGGGTGCTTCCCACCCCTTAGCCATTAACTACACTAGAATGTAACCCACGCCAATGGCGCGGATATGTTCAGTGGTAGGGAAGAGAAAAACAGTTAGTTTGCTGTCGTTTTTTTTTTGTAGCGAATGATGATTTATGTGAAATAACAGTGGTTATCGTGTTTTAGGAGATGATTTAATACGTTATAGGTCTAAAAATGATTAGAGCACCTATTATGTTCGAGATAATTTACGGGGCTCGGATGCTGTTGTTTTTATGTGTTTTTTGTCAGGCACCGACGTGGACAATCGACAGGTGCAATGACGTAGGTAAATTAATATTTAGTTACGTGTCCCTTTCCACATGAGTTTAATACTAATAAGAGATAACACAACAGTATATAATTATATAGATTTGAATTTACAAAACGTATAAAGCAGCAGTACATAAGCGTAACGAATAGAAACCTTCAATAAAATGATTGTCAAAAGAATTACAAAAATGGATAACCTAATAGCTAATCCGTGCAAAATGACGTGGATGTTGTTGTTCTATGTGTGTGTGTTGGGGGGGGGGGGTGGTGAGGAGGAAGGCACCAATATTTTTTTCCCCAGGCACCGACGCAGACCATCAACAGACGTAATGTTGTAGATAGGTTCATATTTAGATAATTGTCCCTCCCTACATAAGTTTCATAACAACAATAGATAACCTAGTAGTACATAAGTATATAAATATTAACATGCAACATGTATAAATTAGCAGCACATACATATAACGAATAGGAATCTGAATGGAACTAACGCTAAAGGAAATTGAAAACGTGGGCACCTAAGCCGGTAGAGCCATCATCATGGTAATCTTGTATTCTTGTGCAAAGGCAAATCCCAATATATCCAAATCAAAAAGGGCCATCCTATAATAAGGAAAACATATAGTTAAATAGCTTTCATTTTACAAAGCAAGGAGGAGGCTTATAGATGCTCGCATTGAGCTTTTTGGATATGTTAACCCAACAAAGGCTTACCTCTTGTCACAACCAATGAACCCACCATTTACCATGCATCAAATCCAATTAAAAAAAACACCAACAGCCATGAATAACTAAATCACATGACGCGTTCATCAAACCACATTGCACAAAAAGGATTCAAAAAAATAACTACCGAATAGTTTGAAGTGAGCATTTTTCCATTCTATATGAGAACAAACAATGTGTACTCTTCTATAGAAAGGCTATCTAGCTTTATAAAGGAGAAGATTATGAAAATTGAACTGCAGCAATAATGTTATACTCAAAAGTTTGATCACACATATACACTTACTCCGTAGTTAGCACATCATGTGGGCATTTAGAGAGACGGTTACAAACACGGTCACTACAGGGAGTAATAAAACATGCATAAACGTATTAAAGGTAATGGGCTCTAAAATCCAGAGCAGCTAACAAATAAAAGATCTAAGAATGTTCATTAGGTTAATCACTTGACCTGCGCTAATAATGTTGTCATACTCAAAAGTTTGATTACACATCTAGACTTACTCTGAAGTTAGCACATTATGAGGGCATTTAGAGAGACGGTTACAAACACGTCACTACAGCGAGCAACAAAACATGCATAAACGTATTAAAGGTAATGTGCTCTAAAATCCACAGTAGCTAACAAACCAAAGATGTAAGAATGTTCATTAAGTTAATCACCTTTCTTTATTCATTAGCTAACTTTCCCTGATAAGAAATGTCAAGAATGTCCAGATAACTAAGTACTTTTCTAAAAAGCAACCGATAACTACATAGAATCATGTGTTTGCTATTAGTAACACAAAGATGTAGATGAAGCTCAAGGACTCTGTCTAACTAACTATAGAGTTCATTCCACAATAGTGACAACAATTTCACAAAGATTCACATGTAAAAAGCAACTAAATTCTTTTATAAGTTGATAATGAGTGGTTATGAAACCTTATAACATAAAAAGGAATAGAAAGGTTTTTTAATGTAAACAAATAGCTATGCTAGATAGGAAATCGATAAAGAAAATAATAAAGATGTTCTAGGCTAAGCAACAAATTCAGAACCAATCAAGTCAACGCCATGGCTTATAAATGAATCTATTACATAAAATAGCATTCATGTTTGCCGACGTGGTGAATCAACCGTTGAAGAAGCTAAATCCTTTTATAAGCTGATAATGAGTGGTCATGAAACTTCATAGCATAAAACGAAATATAAAGGACTTTTTTTAAAAAACAAATAGCTATGCTAGATAGAAAATCAGACAACAAAAATAATAAAGATGTTCTAGGCTAAGCAACAAATCCAGAACCAATCAAGTAAACGACATAGCTTATAAATGAATCTATTGCATGTTTCTTGATGTGGTGAACCAAACATCGAAGAAGCTAAATCCTAATGAAGATGTTCTAGGCTAAGCAACAAATCCAGAACCAATCAAGTCAACTGCTTTTCATAAGAATTCAGCATCTAAATTGACGGTAAGGAGGAGATATATACTCGACAGGAAATGCAAGGGCTTGAATTACCATAAAGTTCTTCTAGGAGGGTCGTAGATTATAGCGAACATGTAAAGGGGGTGCTAGAAAATTTCCCAACTATGAATGTAACAAAACCATTGTCAGATCATTAGTTTCTAGTTTCTACTTTATGACTTGTCACCAGTATCTAAACAAAAAAAATCCAATGATCTTAAGTACAAAATGAAACACACATCTTGCCAGTCTTAATCATATTTAAATGAAGTTCCCAGAACAAACAACTTAACTTAATAGGGTAAATTGCATACTTCGAAAAGGCATGCTTATAAAGTGATAATTAAATGTTATTTAAAATAAAAAAGACAATCCTACAGTATTTTGTTCCTAAACACTATTACAGAATGAATCACCATGCATCAAGACCATGGTTTATCGAAAGAACTAAGTATTCCTGATCAATTGTTATCCTTTATGAAAAAAAATCCAATGATATTAAGTACAAAACGAAACACACATCCTGCCAGTCTTAATCATATTTAAATGAAGTTCCCAAAACAAACAATTTAACTTAATAGGGCAAATTGCATATTTAAAAAAAGGCATACTTATAAAGTGATAATTAAATGCTATCTCAAAACACCAAAGACAATCCTGCAGTATTTTGTTCTTAAACACTATTACAGAATGAACCACCATTCATCAAGAACACGGTTTATCGACAGAACTAAGTATTCATGATCAATTGTTACCCTTTATGACAAAAACATGGCATGATAGCCTCATCTTACATTCGAAGCACAATAAATGTAAAAAAATGGGCATGATCAGAAGATTGAGTTAACCAAGGCAAGAATACCATGCTGATACCTTAAAGAAATCATGAGGCAAAAGGAATCAAGAGCATCCAATCATTCATACAACCAATTTGCTTCCTCTTAAAAATTGATCACCTAATCAAGTCTAGAATAACCCAAGGCCAATGCTCGGAGGTTCATAGATTATAGCGAACATGTAAAGGGAGTGCTAGAAAATTTCCCAAGTATGAATGTAACAAAACCATTGTCAGATCATTATTTTGTAGTTTCTACTTTATGATTTGTCACCAGTATTTTTAAAAAAAATTCCAATGATCTTAAGTACAAAATGAAACACACATCCTGGCAGTCTTAATCATATTTAAATGAAGTTCCCAGAACAAACAGTTCAACTTAATAGGGCAAATTGAATACTTCAAAAAGGCATACTTATAAAGTGATAATTAAATGTTATTTCAAAATAACAAAGACAATCCTGCAGTATTTTGTTCTTAAACACTATTACATAATGAACCACCATGCATCAAGACCATGGTTGATCGACGGAACTAAGTATTCCTGATCAATTGTTACCCTGTATGACAAAAAAAATCCAACGATCTTAAGTACAAAACAAAACACACATCTTGCCAATCTTAATCATATTTAAATGAAGTTTCCAAAACAAACAGAATAACATAATAGGGCAAATTGCATATCTAAAAAAAGGCATACTTATAAAGTGATAATTAAATGTTATTTCAAAATAACAAAGACAATCCTGCAGTATTTTATTCTTAAACACTACTACAGAATGAATCACCATTCATCAAGACCACGGTTTATCGACAGAACTAAGTATCCCTGATCAATTATTACCCTTTACGAAATAAAATTTGGCATGATAGCCTCATCTGACATTCGAAGCGCAATAAATGTCTTAAAAAATGGGCATGATCAGAAGATTGACTTAACCAAGGCTCATATTTATAGGATGACCACTGGATGGTTTGAAAAGTATGTGTAAAGTGATAAACTACATACACGTGCACGGATGCACCATACTCAATCAATTTTAAAGATAAAATCTAACTGTATTCTTCCCAGTATTCTAAAAAAAAGGATAACCTATTTGATCAGTCAGCCGACTCACTCCCACCTTTAGCAATTATATAGCCTAACCAGGCAATTACATAGGAATCGAGAATGTGGCTATTTCTTGTATGAGGTCGGTTTTTGGAACAATGATTCTTCCGAAGGCATACAAAAGTAATGAGACAAATATGGGGAATGTAATAAGAAGAGTTACCTCCTGTAACTCGGTGGAGGATTGAATGAAGAAAAAAGCAATGCTGTCCATGTATTTGTTTTTTGATGGTGCATATGGCAATAAATTAGTGAGAGCACCAGAGTGTCCTCCATTAAATTTAAACCATCAAGCTCCTGATTAACACTTTTTCCAAAGATCTGCTTGTGGGGAAGCAAATAAGATCTATATCAACATCGGGTTGTATTGGAACTTGTGTGCAAATCATAGTACTACTCAAGAGTCAAGAACAATCTTTGGTGGTATTCAGACTAATATAGAATGTTATCGAGAAACCTACACATCAAATGAAGAACAAAATCAAGTACTGCATTTTTTTCCTGGGTAGACTCTTCAGAGAGCCAGGAAGTGGATAGTGATACATTAAGACCGGAAAGAGATAATAATTCCTTGACACAGTAAGATATGCGACCTAATAGACCTCTTATCATATATTGCTGAAAATACTTTTTTTGTAACTCAATTATATCAAATTCTCATGGGAACAATGAAAATAAGAATCTATAAAATGTCTATACTACATACCAGCAATCATCTCCAACTATGTATATCTATTCTAAATGATTAGTGTGTCCAAGTTGGCAAATGATCCTCTAAGTAGTATTTTCTAAGGCCTACTACTATATGTTTAGCGCAGATGCTTTCTTGTATTGTTTTATTGTTCTTTCTAACTTATACTACACTGAATTCATATGTTACAAACACAATGGACAACCTTTTTGAAGGCGTACTACTATATGCCTAGCGCAGGTGTTCTGTTTTAATGTTTTATGATTATTTCTAACATATACTATACTGAACTAATATGTTGTTAACACAATGGCTGAGTGTGTAAAATTTAGCAATCCCAAAAAGAACTTCCTAAAGATCGCTGGATTACCATCTAAGTACCTCTTCAGCATTCAGTATCTGTCATTGACATATAGCTAAGTAAGGAGAAATGTGCATGTGATTTTGCAATGGTGTAAAATGTCACAGAACGTGGCACAGCGAATGTAACACCCTGGCCCAAAATCCGCTCAATGCCCAGCCCACCGTGGGGCGGACCCGCGCACACATAGCACCCCACTTACACTTTCGTCCTCGCTTCGTGTAAAAGGGTTAACCCGGAGGTGCTATGTTTGGACCCAACAGCATTATATACTAGTACAACTCACTTTAGACAAGCAATGTGGGACTAATCCCACCACACAACTCCTCATGGGCCACATGGGCCGATATGAGTAGGCCGAGGTATTACATTCACCCCCTTAAGGGCCGACGCCCTCAAAGACACCGCATACGCAAATGCCTGAACCACCCCTCAAGACACGTCCGTCGTCGGTCCAAAGGTTTAAGACATATGCCATGCCGCGTGTGTCCACTCCGGGACCACACGCGCCATGCGCCATATGCCCGCGCTACCGCCCTGCACGCGCCTGTAGCGAAGGTTGATGCTCGATACCATCTGTAACACCACAGCCCAAAATCCGCTCAATGCCCAAATTTATCGTGGGGCGGACTCAGCACACATAGCACCCCACTTACACGTTCGTCCTCGCTTCGTGTAAAAGGGTTAACCCGGAGGTGCTATGTTTGGACCCAACAGGCATTATATACTAGTACAACTCACTTTAGACAAGCAATGTGGGACTAATCCCACCACACAACTCCTCATGGGCCACATGGGCCACATATGAGTAGGCCGAGGTATTACAGCGAAGACTGAACACGATACTCGAAATGAAGTAATGCTGCTTAGCCCTTTTTTTTGTATGATCTAACATATCCTACACAGAACATACCACATTTTTTTGGGGCGACGTGGCCATGAGAGAGAGTCATTCCCACAATGAGAGGCCTCCCTCCATGCGATCTCGGGCATCCGGGCGCGATCCGACTCAGTGAGATCAGCCTCTTCTTTCTGGTATCAAAGAGCAAGTTACAATGAGCCGTGGGCATGAAGGAGGTCACTCTTATAGCAATCGAAGGGAAAATAATGCAAAACTATGTTATGAACTTATATGGTTTAGCTTTTTTGTAGAATAATATATGGTTTAGAATTTGAATTGATCGTCTTTGGTTTTCACATAAAAATGAGCACACCTATGTAATTATCTCAGAAGCTGCAATAACACCTAAGAGAATTGGACTACAATAGCAAGGTTTGACAAAATTATCCTGAGAATACTAAGTGCTTGAATCAAAAAACAGTCTGAATGTTCAATGTCAGTTGTCCATCAACAGAGATTCTAGACTGGACTACTCTTCAAGTTCCTGCAATTCAGAAAAAGGGACTCAACTGAACCTTCACGATTTCTCGGATTAAAACCCTAAATAAATGAACTAAAACCACTCAATTCCCCCTCATAATTCTCAGAACTACATAATGAAAAATACTTACTACACATCATCACTCGGGAAGGCGAAGATGTACACATACGACAGGACTGCAATGATCAGAATCGGTGCACTGAAGGCAAGGAAAATGCTCCCTACAAGAACCAAGAAAAGAAAAGGGGGAAATTAAAACTCAATTACTAACCCTGCTCAAAAGCGACCAATTCTTTCACTCACTTTCCCTTGCTTACAGAGAAAGAGGGAGAGCAAATTCTTTAGGACCGTGTACCGGTGATGCCAGAATCGGTGCGCTGAAGGCAAGGAAAATGCTCCCAGGTGAGGAACACAGCCCACATCAGGAACTTGAGCATGGAGGGCCGAACAAATGGCAGAGACCTAAATCCAAACCACCCAGGGAGAGGAGAGGGAGGAGGCAGACTTGTGCGGCGCCTGCAGCGTCGACGCGGGGACGCTAGGACGGCGCGTGGGGAGGAGGGAGCGGCTGCGGTTGGGAGTAGGTCGAGCGGGTGGCGGGGGAGGAGGTAGACCCGAGGGGGCGGCGGCGGAGGGGTGAACAAATGGCAGAGACCTAAATCCAAACCACCTAGGGAGAGGAGAGGGAGGAGGCGGACCTGTGCGGCGTCTGCAGCGTCGGCGCGGGGAGGCTGGGATGACGTGTGGGGAGGAGGAAGCGGCTGCGGCTGGGAGGGCTTGGACGACGCGTGGGGAGGAGGAAGCAGCTGCGGCTGGGTGTAGGTCGAGCGGGCGGTAGGGGAGGAGGTAGACCCGAGGGGGTGGCGGTGGAGGAAGGGGGGAAGACGGGCGAGGCTGTGAGGGGAGGAGCGGCGCACGGGAGGTGACGGCGGAGGAGGAAGGGGAGGAGCGGCGCACGGGAAATGGCGGCGGGGGAGGAAGGCGAAAGAAGGTTCAAGACGTAGATGGCTGTGGGGAGACGTGGACGCGCGAGCGGCGATGCTTCCCATCGAGTGCACCGGGCTGATCAGGCGGATGCGGAGGCGAGCGGGGCCGATCGGACGGACACAGTTGTTTCGATGACGTGGCCGCGCGGGTGAAGGAGAAGTTCTCCGGCTGTTAAATAGGTTAATTAGTCACCATGACTATAGAGAGGTACTATAAGGCCATAAGAAGGCCTTAGGTAGAGAGTGAGAGTTAGGGTAGCCACAAGAGCAATGTGAAGTATCTTATTGTATCAAAAAATGTAGTGGTGAAATAAAGTGTTAAGTTATCCTCTTTTATAAGTGTTGGTCTCCCGGTAAGCTGCATACTTTTTAGTACTTAATGCTTGTGGGTTGTGATTCAACATGAGTGGCTCAACTGCTCGGAAGCTGGACAGTCTTAGCTTCAACGTGAGTGGCTCGACCGCCGAGAAGCCAATAATTAATAAAGCACTAAGTAGTACCTAGGAAAGACTAACCAACCTATGATAGTTGGTGTAGAGTGAGTATAAGTCTCCTTAGTGTGGTTATTTAGGGGGTCCCCCATTTTCCATCAAGTGGTATCAGAGCAGGCGCTCCAGGACCGTCAGGAGCGGGAGGAGTCTTGGGTAAGTGATGGGCACTTACATTAGTCGGTGCAGTCTTTTGGTAAGCGCATGTCGGGACCCAAAAATGCAAATCATGAACCTTCTATGTATTCTGAACTAGTCCCAGATCAGTAGCTAGCTCACACAGGTTGATAATCTTCAACTGAGCAGCAGAAATTGGGGTCATAAGCACATAAAGCACTCAACAAGTTGTAGGGAAATCGTATGCAATTAAAATTCACGCAAGGCTTGAACAAAGGTTAGTTGTATGTTTCTTTTGCAGAAAGCAGTATCGACAATAAATATAATAAATAGATTGAAATGTGTTATTGAAAAGAATAGTAAATAAATAAACATTTGCTTTGAAACAACCAGTTAATTCCCCCATTCACTTCCTAACACAAACCACCAAGTGAATTACCCATTCACCGAACGAACATTATATTCATCAAGTGAACTTCTCATTCACACTCCGACACATTTTATAAAGAAACTCTACCTCTCGTGTGAAATCCCTAAGCACTTCCATGACCGCGGATATGGTTGTTTAAACAGTTTTAACTCTTCAGAGGTTGCACAGCTTTTCCCACAAGAGATAATCATCTTATAATGTCCGTCTGACATACCTCCGTAGGTGTGCGACTAAGTGATCATCACAAGGCCTTTATAAAGCTCATTCTTAACCCAGTTCTGCCCACTAAGGTTTCAATGCTAAGTGTCTCACTGACCAGACAGGGCCCCCCTCTTGCGCCATCGTAAGTATATGTATATCCCACAACTCACGCTTCCAAGACAGAACCGAAATTAAGACATTGCTAATTAGTTAGTCAGGTCCATCCCATACCGGCCATGTGGTTGTATGATTAAGACCCAGTTCAATGGCGTACAAGATTAAATCCTTAACAAGTTACTCAGGCGAGTCTACCACAAACCCACAACGTGTTAAATCCACACCCTCACTTCACAACCGCTCGCCCGAGTGAAAATCATTTTGTTCAACCAAGACCAATGACATACCCTGCCATGGTACACAAATTTTAACAACAATGACTAACCGCCATAATTCCATATTTCATTAAATCAAATTCAACATTATTTGTACATGTGATAATGAACCCATCGTAACTAAGCTTGACTAAGCATCTGAACCATACAAATATTGGTGATACAAATATGTCCAACTAAAATGAAACATTCTATAGTGACAAATGATTCATAGCATTAAAATATTCAATGGAGGCATAATGACAACCGGTAATAGCTAATCCCAAAACAATTGATATAAAGATAGCATTCAATTGATATAAAACAATATACTTTTGAAATCATAGGTTCAATATGATTAAAGGACTACGACTTGCCTTGGCCTTGGCTTTGGCTTTTCTCAGTTACCACACTTGGATCTTCAAAGTTTGCTTCTACTCCTGCATTGCGAAATAGATCGTCTAACGAGAGAGAAACAATAGACAAAACATAAATAAATTCAAAATAAATTCAAATAAAATACAAAAACATTAAAACCAACTCAAAAAGGAAGATATCCATTTTAGATGAATTTAGGAATTTGAATGGACTGAATTGGAGTTCGTATGAAGGAGAATGGACTCTTGGAATATTGAAATTAACATGAAATGATAAAAATAGAATTTCCTTTCAAAATAAAATTTCATATTATGGCATCAGCATGACATCATCAAGGTTTTTCGGCCGAAAAGAAAATAAAGAAAATTGATCTGACATGAGGGTCCCACATGGCATTGAGTTGGTTTATGGTGGACTAGGTTCAAGGGCTTTGGCTCGGGTTAAGTTTTGGTCTGCCACACGGGCTGCTGACAAGGATGATGAAGAGGATGCCACATGGGCATAGATGCCAAGGTGGAAGGATGAGGTGGAGCTGAGGTGGCACAAAGAGAGAGAAATGAGGAAGAGGCAAAGAGCGCTGGCTGGCGACGGCGAGGCAAGAGGTGGCGATGGGCAAAACGGGATCCCAAGAGTGAGGAGGTATTTTGGGTGGTGGCGGCGCAACAATGCCAGTGATGAGGCGGTGACGGCGGCGGCTTTGGCGGCGGGGATGGTTCGGCCAGCGGTGAAATTGGCGAGGGAGTAATGCCCGAAGGAATTGGAGATGAGCACCGAGTTGGGGGGCAACGCAAGGATCACAGAGAGAGGCTCGAGAGGTCCGGAGATCAACGAGAACGACAGCGAGGTAGAGTTGACCAGTGAGAAAGAAGATGGTCGGCGATAATTCAGCGGCAAAGAAACAAAGAGAAGGTGGGGGATTGGATGAGAGGGTCAAGAGGCTCGAGGTGACGCGCTCAGAAAGGCATGGGGACTCACTGGCAAGTAGATCAGTGATGGTGGCGACGATTGGTTTTCGGGATGATGGGGTCAGCGATGACTAAGGGGTCTCCGGAAAAAGATGATGCGAGCACCTTGAAGAACATGTCGATGTGAATCCAATGAAGAAGAAGGCGACGACGGAGGACCCTTGACAGCGAAGAAAACCGGCGAGGAAGGAGCTTCGGGTGCGGCAGCTCTTGGACAAAATCCGATGCAACGAAGAAGAGAACGGGATTAGGGATTTAGAGTTTTGGTGGAGATGAACGATGCGAACAAAAGGACACGGTTGGCTCGGTTTAAATAGCATCGGAGAGGAGTTCGAGAGGAGGTCGGCAGCACTATCATGTCGGACCCGACACGTAAAAAGAGTCCGTATGAAGAAGGAGTTGTCATGATCGACAATCGGTTCGATCATGCAAGAAAGAGAAAGAAAACAGAAAGAGGAAGGAGGTGGGTTGGTGGGCTTGGCACATGGGAGGAAAAACGGGCCGATGGGAAAAATATTGGGACGGGCCAAGGTGAAGGAAAAAAGGCACAGGAGAAAGGTTTAAGCCCAAAGGAAAATTCAGAAAATAAAATACTTTCCGAATTTAGGAAATTGAAATCAATAAAACTAAGCTCAAATAAATAGCAAATAAATCTAAAAAATTCCTAGAAAATTCCAAAAAATTCTTTGGAACACTAGGAACTCAAATAAAACAAATTTTAATTTAATTTAATTTTAGATTATTCACACTAAATATTTTTTATCTCTGAAAATTCAAATTAAGCTGGAACTTTAACAAAAATTTCAAATGCTTATTTTTATTTTTAAAGCTTCAAAAACAAACCAAATTTTGGGATGTTACAGCTCAGGGCACTTACATTGCTCAGTGTGTCACCAAGAGGCGTTAAGTGAAGATTTTGTCGGAGATCACAACCTGGGACTACGAAGATTGCTAGTCTAGGACCAAGCGAAGTTGACGCTGGGTGTTAGTTGAGATGGCGAATTTTAAGAGAGCAAGCAACCGAATGAAGAGGATCAATAGCCACAACTATGGCTATTGGAAGACCTACATAGAGTCTTAACTACAGGGTTAGGACTTATGGGAGGTCGTTACGAGTGCCGAGAAAATTCCTCCACCGAAGAAGAATGCGGAAGCATTGCGGAAGTAGCGGGCAAGGCTATGTTTGTGTTAAAGATGATGATTGAGGATGCCCTAGTGAAGCACATCCAGGAGGTCCTGGTGGAGCACATCCAAGATGTAGAGACACCGAAGGTGGCTTAGGAGACAAAGACGAAGTTATTTTCAAAGAAGAACAAGGTGCGACTCCAGCTCCTAAAGAGTTGGTTGTTCATTTTGTATTTTCGGTTTTGTAGGACCGGAAAGGCGACTAGAGGGGGGGTGAATAGGAGCACCTAATCTTTTTCACTTTGAATGGATTCAACTCGCAAATCACTCCAATAGCTATGAGAGCTATGAAGATGAATGCTTAAGCACAGTGGAAGTCTTGTGTTGAACCCTCTCCTAACCCCCAAAGAGCAAAGAAGAAAAAGCTGAAGGTCTGCAGAAAATTCGTGAATCGGTACTACCACAGTGTAAAGAAAGGTACTACCGCACTGAGGTACTACCGTAGGCAAATGAAAGGTACTACCGCACTGAGGTACTACCACAGGCAAATGAAAGGTACTACTGATTATCCTGACGATGAACAGATCAGACAGCCCGAAAACCGAAACTCAAATGGATCTAACTTTTGATATGTAAGGGCAAATCTCACCAAATTTGAGACACACCTTCTCTAAGATATTAGGAACCTATTCCAATCAAAGATCGCAGAGATCCATGCCAAAGTTCCTATCTTTTTTAGATTGAACGAAGGAGGTTTCAAAACCGAGCAAGAACGAAGCTTTGATCCAATCACTTGCTCGTGGATGATTGACGATCTAGATCACCCTAGATGTATTCCCACACGTTACAGCAAGGTAGATTGGGGCAAGAAACAACCAGAGAAACAAAGGATCAAAGAAAAGCCCAAATCATCAAATAGAGAGGATGAACACAAAAATAAAATAGAAACTCATCTCATGAAATCAGATTGGATTGATTGGAGATGGATGATTGTTGATTACAGCCACTCCTACCAAGGAGGACAAAGCCCTCTTCCAGAGCACACACACTTTCAATCCAACTCTAGAACCCTAGCTCTCCATCTTCTCTCTCAAAACCCTAAAACACAATAGGGCATCACTTGGGTTTGGCTCCCTTGCGGCTGGCTCTCTCCAAAACTCAGCAAGCACCAGCAGCCACCAACACCCCTCTATTTATATGGAGACTAGCATCTAGGGAATATTCCATTAGGGCACCCATTAAACCCTAACACACAATGGGTTAACACAACGCACGCATCTCAAAGCGCCGTCTTCATCATCGATTGACCTAAACCGCTTCACCATGCGCCGACTCACACAGTTTAGCCAAAAGGTCACCAAGGCGGTATTTGCTGAAATTACCAAAATACCCCTTCTTGATCCTTCTCCAAAAGACCGAGTCCACAGATCGTGAAGCAATCCCATGCTTCGCCACGTGTAGGTTGATCAACGGCTCCATGTCGTCAAGTCTCTCCCGTCCGGATCCCACCGGCACCATTGAGCACTTGCAATGACTCCCGCGCCGCTTGATCCAACCAGCTGCACCGAACCGCCCGTTCGGTCCTCCATGTCCATTTTGCGCCCCGCTTGAGTCCTCTGACCTCACCCGGCATCCTTGATCGTTCTGGACCTTAGCTCCCCAAGCTTAGTGCCGATCCTCCTCGCCGCTGACCGTCATAGACCTGCAAGCCACCTGCACAGCAATAGACCAAGAAACCATTTCCAGGAACAAGTTCTTCACAACTTAACCCACGTTAGCCAAAACATGCATCATGCAACACATATGCACTGATGAACATGAACTTGACCTAACCCAAAATCAAATCTCCAAGAAATTTGACAATCAGCACAATTCAATCCACAAGCGGTACTACCGCCACAAATCCACCGATATTACCGCAACGCGGTCATACCTCTCAAGCAACTGTGGTCGTACCGCAACCTGGAGAAATCCCAAAATTTCCAAACACAACTCCTCTGGAAATTCCATACCGCACACACGCGGTCATTCCGCCATGCGGTACTACCGGCAACCAAAGCACGGTCGTACCGCTCCTCAAGAAAACCAAAGCTCCAAAGACACCTTCTCTGGAATTTTCATACCGCCATGTCACAAACGGTTCTACCGGGACGCGGTACTACCGCCACTTCCCAAGCGGTACTACCGCTCCACTTGAACGCACAAAAGGCCCTAGAAACCAAAGATTCCAAAATCCTTCGGGAAATTTCATACCGCCAACACCCTTGCGGTTGAACCGACCTACGGTAGTACCGCAGCTTCAACGCCGGTACTACCGATTTTCCTGACACTTGCTGCAAACTCCAGATTTCAACAAACTCTCAAAGCAATTGCCAATTGTCTCATCACCTAAGATCATGAGCATGTCCACATGACATCCACAATGTCCTCATGACATCCACAGGTTTATACGTTTACGTAAGTATGATATATTTGGTAAATTCGGTATTGTTAGTTTGGTAAATATGATATTTTAAAAAATACTGTTTGGAGTCGGTAAATACCTATTTATTTTGGTATAGTGTCGGTAAATACCAAATTTACCAAAATTAACGTAAATTGCGAACGATACGGCGAGAAATTAAGTTATGGATTTCTTATCTCTCTCTAAAATTAAGTTATGGTTTTCTCCTCTTCAACAACTTCCTGGAAAAACGTAGATGGAAACTGAGAAGTGAGAAACAAGGGTTTATTTTGCACGCAGCCGAGCAAATCTTTCTAGAGCCGAGATCAATGTATTGACTATTGAGTACTTTTTGTCCTTGTTTTCCACTCATGCAATCTGCATGCATGCAGCCGTGCATGCAATTTGCATGCATGAGGAGTGCAGCATGGAAAGGAAAGAAACCAGCTTGCAAGCCACAAAATTAGAGTTTGATGCTAATTTAATCTGTAGGAAACCCACACCAACAGATAAAATACGAGAGGTTGTTGTCCATGTGCCGTAGGACCGAAGCTAGCATGTGCCATTCGGCCAATCCAGGCACAGCCGCAACAGCCCAGAACCAAGCCGCCAACAGGCCAACGACCCAACAATCGATAGCCCAACGTGCAATGCATCACCATGGCAACTAGCCAACCAGAATCGAGCAGCAGCCCAGTGAGTAGTTGATCAGTTTGCTCGCTTTTTAGCCGGTTTTTATCGAAAAACCAAATCATAAAAACTAGATTTTTGGAAACTAAACCAAATACCGGTCAAACCAAGTTGATCAGTACGGTTCAGGTTTTTTGTTTGGTGCATAAGTGAATAGTCAGTATTTTACAAAGGTAAAGAACATTTGCCGTTAGATATCTCTGCTTGACCCTGAGGAAAAGGTTAGCGAGACAAGGATGAAGAGGATTATCATCCATGGCCTACGACCCGAGTGCAGTAGGTTTATTGTCGTAGTGAGAGGATGACCAAAGTAGCTATCATTAGTGGAGCTGGAGAATTTATTGGCTAATCAGGAGGCATTAGCTAAGCAGATAGGCAGAGTGAAGGGATATGGGTAGGCTACACTAGCTGGCAATTCAAAAATTCTACCACGCAAACCAAGAAGCCATGCAAACAAGAGATCATAAATTGTTACCACCAGATGCGTAGTGCAGCGGAAGAAGAGTTGGAGCAGCATGATCCAACATAGAGCGCGTCGATGTAGTGGTCATAGTCGATCATCCACCGTAGTCAATCATCTAGCGTAGTCGATCGTCCAACGTCCTCAGCGCCGATCGTCTCCTCTAGCTACCAATCGCGTTCCTTGCGAAGTCATGGATCATCCTTTAGCGTAACAGCAACCGTAGTAACGCCTCTACGGTATCCACAAGTCTAGGGATGAAACATCGTACGCTGGTGTGCTAGCACCAACTTTCACGGCAGGGTTCTGTCGAGAAGATAGCGGCTAGGGTTTTGGTGGAGCAACTCACGTTCTGTCACACATGTCCCAATAGCCTCATTAACCTCCTTATATAGAGCCCATGACGGATCCTACCCGAACACATTTGTTCCAACTCGTTAAGTGTGTGACCCGTTAGGTTCATACATAGTCAGTTGTGACTCAAAAAACCATTTTCCAACCATTAGTCGTTAGCAGTTCCAAACAGGACATAACAATTCCCGAATACACACAAAATATATTGGACGAACCTTAATGCAATATGATCTATGACCAGGTCCTTATCACTAACGACCAGCTCGTATCTCTATACAACCAGCTCATATTTGGTCTTGACCAGTTCGTAACTCCTTACAACCAGTTTTCAACCATTTAGTGATTATGTTTGACCAGTCTACAACTAGCTCGTATCTCCATACGATTAGTCCATATCTGATCGAACTGAAAGATCTTCTCGTGTATTCTCCCTCTACCTCACGATATCTGGTTGAACTCCAGGTGAGATATTGTCATGCATAGACTGCTCAATACTTTCCTGATCAAGTGTCGGATAACTTCATGTGGTCAACTCTTCGACCACTAGTGGCATGGACATGCACTTTCTTTATTCGACCACATCGAGGGGTTAGAGATATCTCTCCTTTTATGTTAGGAGGGGCAAATCCCATATCCGACTAGTCATATCCCTCCGCATGTTTCATAGCATACCCAAAAGCAACATTTATAACTACCCAGTTATGGAGTCACGTTTGGTAACCCCTAAGTGTACTATTACACATGTAGGAAACCATGCTGATCTCAGGTCTAAGGATTATACATCATCATTGCTCGAGACCAACCGATGACACATAAAATCATAACAATCTCAATAATGTCTCAAGGTGGGTCAATCCAACACCATGTTCCCTAACATGTGTTCACATTATTGATTCGATATCCCTATATCCATAACAGGTGAAACATGGTCATCAATCAATACATATGCTAGTCGATAAGTCACTAGTGTTCCGACTAGTGATATCCGACTAGGGATACATTTAGAATGACATCATATAAGTTAAAGAGCTTCACCAACAAGTCATATACTTGTTAATCTTTATAAATGATGATTCATTCAAGGAACACAATAACATTTATTCCATAACTCATAAACATAGATGTGATACAATCATCTCTATGATTGTCTCTAGGGCATATCACCAACACAGAGTCACCTTAAAGGAAGAGGACGGAGAGGAGTCACTCTTCATCAGGAGGAAGAGTCCACTTAGAGGCTGAGGAGAAGCGAATGAGAAGTGGAGAAAAGGAGAAAGGTGTTGCCCAAAGGAGAACAACTATTTAGGGGGAGCTCAATAAGGAAAAGGAAATTAACGAGAGCTGGTAGAAGAAAGAATAAAGATAGGTGAATTCTTAAAATGTGTTGAGATAAGACATCTTGCTCGGGACTATTAGAGTCCAAGGAAGCACTCAGAAGGAAATATGGATATTGCGAGGGATGTCATCCTAGAGGGATGCATAAGTGAAGAAGAATGGGATGCTCAAGCTACAATATCAGTAGAAGATGATGTTTACTTCATAGAAGGCTTGACAGAGTGTGAGCATCCATCGACTGGTGGCTTGACTCTAGAAAAATCTATAGGAGAAGAAGAAAAATGGGACGCAAAAGGTAGCATTTTCCGTAGAGGTGAGAAATCAAGATCTTCTTGGTGAACTTCTAGTATTTGGATATGATAGCGATAAAGATTAGGAAGATCTCACCAATAACAAGGAAGATACTAAGTTAGAGGAGATAGAGCATGTATCTTCTAGAGATGAGAAGCCACAACAGAAAAATGAGCATATTGAGACCATAGAAGGAGCATTGGCTGTTCACGAAGATCCATCGATGCATATTAAGTAAAATGAGCATGACACTAAAGGTATGCATCAGCCTACACTCAAGGAGTTTTGTCCTAGTCGGTTGTAGGTTGATAAGATGAAGATAGAAGTATGGAGAGCAAGGAAAAGATCACCCGATCGTAGGTATGCTAGTGTTGTGCTTCTTCAAGTTATTTTACCTTCATATAAAGAAGCAGCTAGGGGGCATGTATGGAGAAGAGTGAAGAAGAAAAGAGAGCCGCATAGTGGCAACAAATTTGTGAGGAATGTCCATATGATAAAGAAGAATGAGGAGGATCAGTCAAAGGTCAAGCAACATCCATGGAGACAAGAGAAGAAGAAAGGTTGTAATGGCAGGGCACAAAAAACTCAAGGTGAGCATCAACCAAAACAGAAGCAAGTATGCATTGAGGGGGAGTGTTGAGAAATATGCAATGCATACTTGGATGCTTATAGAATAATTAGGAAATTACAAGACCTAGATATTTGCTGATGAATCACGGTGGCCCGATCTTCCAATAGGTTCGATTGATTTCGTCGTGAGGACGTTGACGCTTTGAGGCTTCCGACCCGCAGATCGTCACCTCGCAATTCGCTACACCCGCACGACTATCGTTATCAACCACGCTTGCACGCGATCGACCTTACCACGAGGATTATGATTCCTGCAAGCAATCGAAGCAACTCACAAGAATAAGGTAGATACAATCTGAATTATATTGCGAATATAGATGAAGTTCACAAGTGGGGTTCCTCAAACCGAACAAGCGGCGAAACTGCAAAGTGGCAGAATAATCTAAGAAAAACCCAACCCTAAACTGTGGCGGCTGCTGCAATATATAGGGGGGAGAACATGAGGAGGTTGACCTAGGGTTGTGTTGCCATGTGGAGAGGCGTACACATCCTGGGCTTTGACCTCGCCACACTTACAAGGCCTTATTAGGCCCAAAACGGTGACGCATCACCTTAGTTCAATGTCTCTGACCAACACCCAGCGTGGTCGCCATCGGTCGTGGGCACGGTCGTGGAGGTCGATCGTGAGAGCTTGAGACACGGTCATAGATCTGGCACTGGTCGTGGGGTGGTCGTGAGCTTAAGACACAGTCGTAGATCTAGCAGATCTGGTCGTAGAGCAGGTACACCTGGTCGTAGAGCTTGCAGATTGTAGGACTGGTCGTAGCCCTTGGGAACCTGAGCGTAGATGGTTTGGATCCTCCCCATTATTCCTAAGTAACAGAAGATCACAATGTTTAGGTAGCACACCATTCTACATAGATAAATTATTAGCACCTAGAAACGAGCTCACCTCATAATTTAAGTGACGTGCACGAGCTCTTGTCATACGACCTTGTAGTTTAGCAACCGGATCTGGAGGATGTTGTGTAGTGCATGTATCCGAAGGAGTAATGTCCTCATCATCCTCCCCCTCTTGAATTGGAGTCGTCCTTGACTCAAGCTCATCTTCTTCTCCCACGTATGGCTTCAAATCTGAAATGTTAAATGTAGGGCTAACCCTAAAATCTGCAGGTAGCTCCAATTGATATGCATTGTCATTTATCTTTGCAATTATCTTAAATGGTCCATCAGCTCTAGGCATCAACTTTGATTTTCTTAATTCCGGAAACCTATCCTTTCTCAAATGCACCCAAACTAAATCACCTGGTTCAAATTTTATTTCTTTTCTACCTTTACTTCCAGCAACTCTATACTTTTCAGTCATACGCTCTATATTCTCTTTAGTTGTTTCATGCAACTTAAGAACAAATTCAGCACGCTTCTTAGCATCTAAATTAACTCTTTCGAGGTAGGCAAAGGTAGTAAATCAATAGAGCACGGGGTTAAAACCATACACTACCAAGCGGACTTACCTTGGTGGTGGAGTGTCTGACCTATTGTAAGCAAACTCAATATGCGGTAAACACTCTTCCCACATCTTCAAATTCTTCTTTAAAACTGCCCGCAATCCTAAAACAAAATCCATAGAAATATCCTCCCAAGGGGCGCTAGGAATAGGAAGAGGCATATAAGTCCATGTGGATTGAGACGGGACTTAGCTTTGTTGCATGTAGTGCAACGAGCCACGTAGCGCTCGACATCACGCCTCATCTTTGGCCAAAAGAAGTGGGCGGGCAGCACATCTTCAGTCTTCTTTGCTCCAAAATGCGCCATCAAACCTCCTCCATGCACCTCCTGCAACAACAAAAGACGAACGGAGCTAGCTGGAGCGCATAGCTTGTTAGCACGATAGACCAAACCATCAATCGGCACATATTTATTCCATGTTTTCCTCCTTCACAATGTTCAAGCACTTCTTTAAAGTCCAAATCAAGAGCATATAAATCTTTAATGGTCTCCAAGCCAAAAATCTTATGATCAAGTTGAGATAACATGGTATAACGTCTAGAAAGCGCATCGGCAATCACATTGTCCTTACCTTTCTTATGCTTTATGACATATGGAAACGACTCAATAAATTCTACCCAATTAGCATGTCGTTTATTCAGTTTAGCTTGACTTCTAATATGTTTTAGCGATTCATGATCGGAATGTATAAAAAATTCTTTGGGCCATAGATAATGTTGCCAAGTTTGAAGCACACGAACTAAAGCATACAATTCTTTATCATAGGTAGAATAATTCAAACTAGGCCCATTTAATTTCTCACTGAAATATGCAACCGGCTTACCTTCTTAAATCAGTACACTACCTATCCCAATCCCGCTAGCGTCACATTTGTAACAGCCCCAATTTTGATAACCAGTAATTATATGCATTTTTATATTATAATTGTTATTTCTGGAGCATGTGCATAAATTATGCATTTTATGCATTTGAAAATCTTAAAATTTAATGTAAACCTCCAATTCAAATTAAAGCCACAAAAGAAATTTTAAATAAATGTTCAAAAGATCTCTGGAAAATAATTTATTTAAATACTAGAATAATTATCATGAATTAATATAATTTTTCCCAAATTTTTGGGACTAAATTCAAACCACGAAAATTCAAACACACATCTATAACATACACTAAGTTTGAATTTGTATTATACAAAATATTATATGAATAGTAAGGTTTAATAATTTTTATAAACACTAGACTATCCCAGAAACCCACCTAAATTATTTTAGGATTTTACAAATTTTATTTCTATTTTTAAACCCTCGGTCAAAGTAGGGATTGGAAATTAGAATCTCAGTCAAACTTAGACCCAAACTAGTTGGTACTGTGCGTCAGACTCAAGCCCGACCTAGCCTCTTGACTCGGTGGAGTCAACTAATTGTACCGAGCCGCACCCGATGTTTGTGGACCGTTCGATTGAAGATCAACGGCCCAAATCGCACGCCAGATCGGGTGGTCCGAACGGCCCACGTAATCTCAACCGTCTATTCCCGATCGGGCGGTCCAAACTAAACCGCACCGGACCACTCACTGTTTGACTCGAACCCAACCGACCGCACCACCCTTTTCTTCCACTGACCCGCGGGCCCCACTCCATCGTCGATTGCTTTCTTCTCCAGAGTGTTCGCCGACGCAACGCAACTCCTTCGCCGCTGCAGCACCAGGGGCACGCACCCACGTCGCTGTCGAAACAAACACGCATGCATGCCACGTCGCCCATCTCGCAGCTTCTTGACCCATCTGTAGGAGCGCAGCACGCCTCACTTTTCCTTCTTCTACCCCTATTCAGTCAACACCACCAGGCAGTCTTCTTTTTCCAATTTTCCCCCAAATCTGCCTTCTTCTCCTCCCCAATTCCATGGCGTTGCCGCCCTTCTCCCTTGGCGCCTCCCTACCGCTGGCCGCCTCCCCCATGCCGCCGCCCCCTTACTCACCCCCATCCCTCCTCCTGCTCCATGACGCCGCCGCCGATCTCGCCGCCCTACTCCCCGGTCACCTTGGCACCTCCCTAGCCGGCCCGCGCCTCCCGGCTTCTTTCTCCGCAGGCCTCCATCCCTGCTCCCTTTTTTCGCCCTTCTTTCTGTGGTTGCGCCTTGGCCGTCTTGCCGCCTCCCCAACCGTCGGCCACCTCCTCACCTCCCATCCACTCCCACACGCCGCCTTACCCCTGTCGCCGCCTCCTCGGCTCCCGTCCAGCCACCTCCCATGGCCTCGGTTTGGCCCGCCGCTGACTCATATCTGCGCCACCACTCGTGCTCCTCCCCGTCCTACCCGTCGTCCTCGGCGTGCCTGCCGTTCTTCCCCATGCCGTCGCCGCTGTCTCCCTCAAATTAACTTCGGCATGACCTCGCACCTCGGCACGCCAGCCTTGCTGTTGCTCGTCTCCATCCCTTCCCCTCGGTCGTCTCCTTCACCTCCCTCCTGCTGTGCGTGCACCACACCTCTGACCGACGCCATCCGCTGTTGCACCAGATGCGGCGCAACCCGTCTCCTACACAGTCTTGCTTGGTGGCTTCCTCGACACCGGCGGGTCAACGCGCAAGTTGTTCGATGAAATGCTCGACGAGGACGTCGTTGCGAGGATTACCATGTAGGTGCTCGGTATTGTTCCTGGTTGGTGATTCTAATCGATGGTTAGCAATCTGAAAATTGTGCATGAGAAGATCATTTGGGAGACATGTTCCTATTATTGCCGATCGGTATGTTGATCCGAATTGGGAACAGGGTCTTGAAGATTAGCCCTGGACATGATCATAATGATTATCATATTGCTCAAAGCTTGGGCTGCCAATTCTTAATGTTATGAACAAAGATGGTACACTAAATGATGTTGCTAGATTATACAAATGGCATGGATCGTTTTGAGGCACGAGAGAAGTTGAGGTCGACCTTGTTGAGACTAACTTGGCGATAAAGAAGGAACCCTATACGCCGAGTTCCCGGATCTCAGCGGGGTGGTGAAGTGATAGAGCCTTGATTAATAAGCGGTGGTTTGTCACAATGGAGCCATTAGTGAAAAAGGCCCTTCATCTTTGTTGAAAAGGAAACTAACTATTTTTCGAGAGAGGTATCATATTTGCAAATCACCTTCTGAGCTAATAGTGAGCTTCATCCCTTTTGCCACCAGATTTCTCTATTTGCTTTGTCTACTCTTTACGTGTGTATGTATCTCCTATTAGATAAGGTAATAGCCGATTAGGGAAATCCTTATCGATTGCACTCATGAACATCAATGAACATGATCCAGTAGCTCTCATTATAGGTATGAATGCTAAAGTAAATACCTGTGAACTCTCATCCTTAATGATTAATCAAGTTTTGTTAATAAGCCACTTAGCTAATTAGATAGTCAGCTAGCGGCACCTTCCTTTTTATAAATAGTTGCATAAAAGAGCTGAGTTGATATTTGAGCTTGGTCACTTGTATGTTGTCCTTAACCTACTAAGGCAAATCTGAACTAGAGGCCATCTCTCATAACTAGCTCGTGGTTCTGTAGTGTCATAGATTAAGGTATTGCATTGTCATATACCTACATAGCACTATGTCTCTTAGTCAGATGCATAGATGATTAGTTAGGTGATTAGTGAAATAGTGTTGCATTTGTCAAGTGCTTTAGTGAATCAAGTCAATGGACTCAGGAATTAGTAAGTGCAGTAGCTAGAAATATAAGGGTTTAATTAACTTTTGAACAATTAAGCTATTAATAATAGTCAGATCTGAAAATCAAGTTTGGAGCTAAATATTTTTGAACCCATTAAGGAGGCTATCACAATAAAAACCTAAAATGCCAGTAAACCAATCGCAATACTAATATTTCCTTCTGCTAACTAATTTTGTGAATATCAATTGAGTTAATAAATTGAAAGCTTGAATTTGAAAGAAGATTAGCTAATAGAACCTTAGTTACGAAAATTGCTATTATATATATATATATATATATATATATATATATATATATATATATATATATACATGAATAGTAATATGAAAATGTTAGTTTTGTAGGTAGGATTATAACAAGGTTAATCCAATAACTAGAAGTGCTTCCAATTCATTTAGTATTTTGAGCACTTAAATTATTTAATAAAGTAGCCAAATCTGAAAATCTAATATGAAAATTCATTATGAAATTGAATTGTTAGAACAATAACAGAGTCAATTAACTCACCTGTTATAAAACATAAATAGTAAAGGAAGATTTAAAGTTTTATGTTGTGTTTAACTCTGTAGGCTACTCCACTAAATTAGCTAATCTAAAAAGAATTAGTTTTGTTAATAGGCAATTGGTAATGTTAATTCAGTAGCTAAAAGTGTTAATAAATTTAATTGGTCTTTTAGTCATCACCTAACAAGTAATATTATAATCTGAAATATAATCCAATTAAGAAGCTAAATAGTTTAGTGATTAGTAAATCATTTAAGGTAATTAGAGCTTAGCTAAACTTAATCTTATTGCATGGCTTTTGACCTAAGGACAGTAGGCATCATGCATTTTGATATTTTGTTGTTAGTAGCCTTTTAGCCCATTTGAGCTTTAGCCCATAAACTAATCAAGGCTAATCATCTAAAAATAATAAGTATTAAATTGAATAACCAAAACAAGCTTAACCCAGTTAAAAACCCTTGAAGCTGTTATCTTTTCACTTATATGTGAATAGTATTTTTAGTAATTAACAAGATAATGAAATAAGCTATTCTTTTGAATACTTGTTAAGATCTTAAAAGATTAATATATATATATATATATATATATATATATATAGAGAGGATTGATTTTGATTTGTATGATCATCGTAGATGTATACATAGAATGCCTAGAGAGAGTGTTTGTGAGTACTAGGTGTCTGTTAAGGAAAACAATATCACCTAAACTCTAAGTATAAATGGATTATTATGATTACCTCAGAAATTGAATTAACCTCAACAAATTCATAAGAAGTTGAACTCCAATTAAACTAAAATCTATACCTAAATGCATGTAGAATCATAACTTCATTAATATATATAATTATCATGCATTTTTGAGCATTTTGGATTTCTCGATGTTATTGGTGTTTATTCGCTATCGCATTTTCTCTCTAGATTATATATTGCACGGAGTGAACATTTACGCCTACACGAGTGAACAAGTGGACTTCTACCGAGGCAAGCTTCCTCTCTGCACCATATTGATCCCAATTTTGGGCTGTAGATTTACAAAATACGGTGATAAGCTGTTGCATGCTAATTCCTTAAAAATTAATTATGACATGTGTAGTATCTAGTTACAACCCATAACTTGTGGCTTACCTTAAATTTGATCATACACTCAAACTAAGGTATTGTTTGTATTAAAAATACTTAGGCTAGAAATTGCTTAGCCATGCAGTCTTTAGAACGGTAGTGTTTGGCAAGCTTATCTTGTCAAACATGGGAACCACAAATGAATTTCCAATATTTGTTTCTTTGTTCGTCTCTTTAAATCAGAAATGAATTTAAGCCCTTCTTGCTAATCTAATTTCAAATCTGGACAAGTGGATGCTAGTGAGGGTCTTTGTAGTGCGAGAATTGGGAAATGTGGTTGTCTTATGCGGATTGATTAAGGACCTAACATCAATTTGGATGATTCAAGCCCCAGCGCACTTCCACACGCGGTGTATGGGCCTTTGTTTGGTTAAGTAAAGGGTTAATGCTATTGAGTTGGAAGCAGGAGAGTAAGGACATGTGTATTGATCTCATATGGCATAGATGCTTAAGTCTTCGGGCCGTGTCTTATGCCATGTGAACTTTATATCGATATCAGATGTTCTTAGAAGGGTGAGGGCGTATATGTGTTCCATCGCATGTACGTACCTTGAGGCCCCGATGCGGTCTAATATGTGTAGTGAGCACGATTCGCATTTCTTTGGTGGGTCGGCATTCCGGCACAACATGTGGACCCCGGTTGAGCAGATGCTATCAGTCATTGTTTAAGCGGGATCAGTCTCACATGGGTTGTCCAACTCAATAGTGTTAACTTGTTGAAAAATACCAAATCTTAGTTTACCCGGCCGGCATACCAAAGGCAGTGTGCTATTATTCTAGACGGCTTACGGGCTAACTAAGTCGTGTGGGTAAAGATGTACACCCCTACAGGGTTAAAACTATTCGAATAGCCGTGTCCCCGGTTACGGACAATGCTTGAATTTGATTAGCGCGTTGTATAGATTTGACATTCCAATTTTATTTGGTTGATGGGATTTCGGTTCAATGGTTAAATATGTATTGGTGTGTTGGTAGTGGAACACCACTTCATTATTGGTTATTGTTTATGATTATTCTTCATTTACTTACTGTTTTAGTCCAAATTGATTTATTAAATCGCTTTGTGAAAATCTAGCAATGATAGGTTAAGTTGTATTGCTTTACGCAAAATTGAACCCTTATAACCTTCACATTGTTAACCTTATGCATATATCAATTCTAATCCTTTGTATAGGTTCTATCAAACACTTCATTTTAGTAGTTTGTGTAAGTCTTGTTGAGTACCTTACGTACTCGGTGGAAATTGTCCACTTGTTGCGGTGAAGACGTTCTAATTAATATTTCAAGTTGAGACGATTGCGTTGGTTCTTGGCTTTAATCGATCAAGTTGCCCTTGGGTTGTGGCGCTCCTTTGGAAAGTTTATTTTCTTATTTCTTCTTCCGTTTCGGTTTACTTAATGTTTCATTGTCAAAATTTTCTTGATGTATATATATGCTAGTGTGTATGCATAATCTACTCGTGTATGCTTGTGATATAATGTTGTAAGGATATGTGTATGTTAGCGGTGATTCTCGAGCTAACATGAGACACATATCCGGGAACCTGAATGTTGGATTTGTAACTTGTTAAGAATTATGCTTCTAGTATAATTTTTAATTAAGGACCGGTTGTTCTTGATTAAGACTTATGCTTTAAGTATGATTTTTAATTCGGCATAAATTCCAATATTCCGGGTCCTTACAACATTCAATCTCAAAAGTCTTACCAAAATTAGGGAGTTGGAGTAGGGGTGCCGTGGTGAGCTTCTCTTTTAATAAATTGAATGCCTTTTCTTGCGCAGGTCCCCATTGGTAAGGCACTCCTTTCTTTGTCAATTCATTCAAAGGTGCGGCAATGGTCTTTGAAATCCCGCACAAAACGTCGATAGAATCCAAGCAAGGCCGTGGAAGCTCCGCACTGTGTGACACGATGGTAGGCGTTAGCGACTTTGGATGGCTGCAATCTTTGCCTCATCCACCTCAATTCCCTGTGGTGTCACAACATAACCAAGAAACACAACTCGATCGGTGCAAAAGGTGCACTTCTCGAGGTTACCAAACAAACGTGCATCTCTCAAAGCATTTAAAATAGAACATATATGATTCAAGTGTAGCTCATGTGACTTGCTATAAATCAAGATATCATTAAAATATACCACCACAAATTTTCCAATGAAAGAACGTAAAACCTCGTTCATCAATCGCATAAAAGTACTAGGTGCGTTAGTTAGACCAAAAGGTATTACTAACCACTCATATAATCCGAACTTAGTTTTAAAAGCGTCTTCCATTCATCTCCCAATTTCATTCTAATCTGGTGGTAACCACTCATAAGTCAATCTTTGTGAAAATAATAGAACCACTCAACTCATCAAGCATGTCGTCTAGCCTAGGAATAGGATGACGATACCTTATAGTAATATTATTAATGGCTCTACAATCAACACACATAAGCCAACTACCGTCTTTCTTAGGAACCAAAAGAACAGGAACAGCACAAGGACTAATGCTTTCTCGTACGTACCCACGGTCCAAAAGATCTTGGACTTGTCGCTGAATTTCCTTAGTCTCCTCCGGATCGGTCCTATATGCAGCACGGTTTGGCAAAGTCGCTCCCGGAATCAAATCAATTTGATGCTCTATCCCTCGAATAGGTGGTAATCCGGGGTATCTCAATTGAAATACATCCACATACTCACGCAAAAGGTTAGCAACAATGCAGAGGCGAGAGCTAGATATATCCTCAAGTGAAAATAAAGCATCTTTGCATAACAAAGCATAGCATGGCAACTCATTGTCACAAATTTCAGCAAGTTCAGATTTAGTAGCAAGCATAACACACCCCTTCAATTTAATCCCCTCGGACTTAGCACTAGGCGCCACTTTCTCCCCTTTAGGTGGGAAAACACGTTTTGCTACTTGTTGATTTTTAGAATCATGTTCATTGGTGTTTCTTTCATTTTTAGCACGCTCTACTTCATCTTTCACAATTTTAGCTAGTGTCAAAGGCAACAACTTAATCTTCTTACCCCTATGTGAGAATGAGTAGGTATTAGCTCTACCATGGTGCAAAACATCATTATCATATATCCAAGGCCTACCTAGCAACAAAGAGCATGCTTGTATAGGCACTACATCAAAGTCGGTACTATCTTTGTAATTACCAGCTGAAAATTGCACTCCCACAACTTGGTCTACCTTTAACTTACCACACGAATTGAACCATTGGATGTAGTAGGGACGTGGGTGTGGCCAAGCCAAGCTTCTTGACCATCTCGGAACTTGCAAGGTTATTGCAGCTCCCTCCATCAATAATTACTCTATAGGCTCTCTCCTTCACGAGGAATCTTGTTTGAAACAAGTTGTGCCGTTGATTTTGCTCTGCTCTCTCCACTTGTGCGCTCGGACTCGTTAATAACAAGGCTCATATGATTCCGGTGTCAACAATGACTACTTGTTCCTCTACATCATCAAGCATCACTTTGCTCTGTCTCGTCTCCTTCACCGCAATGTTAGCTGCAAGTACATATTCATCCTCAATATCACTAGCACTTACATAACCTCCGTCCGCAGTGGCAAGGTATGCTCGCTGACTTGGGTAGTCCCTCATGACGTGGCCCATTCCCTTGTAACGGTGGCAAATAATCCCAGTCGTACGGCCCGTGGAAGCAACCGAAGAAGAACTCTTGGCTAGGGCATGCACACTAGTAGATTTGCTTACCTCGGGTGCATGTGATGGTGTCGGAAGTGCTGCTGAACGCGCCCTACTCGAGGAGGGGGCAGCAGACCATGTAACCGAAGGTGGGACTGTTTTAACTTGCCCCGGCGTTGTTCTTGGTGTAGATGTGCTTCCAAAATTGTTCCTTGGCCTCTGTTGTCGTCCCTGCAGTTCCTTTTCTACCAAACATGCAAGTTGAAACAATCCAGGGACACTATCATATTCTTTGTAATCAACTATGTCCTGAATTTCACGTGTTAATCCTCCATAAAGATGTGCCATCGTAGCCTCTTCATCCTCAATAATATCACAACGCAACATACTAATTTGTAGCTCCTGGTAATATTCTTCTACGGATCTATTGACTTGGTTTAAGCGCTGCAATTTCTTAAGCAAGTCACGTTTAAAAGAAGGTGGAACAAATCTGTTACGCATAGCAACCTTTAAAGCACCCCAAGTAGTAGGCGCTAATCCATCATTGCATACCCTATTCCACCAAATGATGGCAAAGTTTTTAAATTCACTTGTGGCATGTCTAACTCTATGCACTTCAGAACTAAGTGAGCATTAAATTTACGTTCTACCGTCAACTCCCAATCTAGATATGTTTGACATCATAAGCACCCACAAAAGATGGTATAGTAAACTTGACTTTAGCATATGGATCATCATTAACACCGCATTATGTTCTTTGGCGTTATTACCTCTCATACCTTGACGGTTGAAGTTCAACCGGTTTAAAGTGGTCGTGCATCAAAGGCGTCGTGGTTGTGCATCTCAATTTCATTGTCAAACTCACGGTCATGGGTTGCACCATGAGGATCCACGCCCATTGTTCGATGGTTGATTGGCCAAACCATCAATGCGTGTGTTGAGCATTGCGATACTATCATTGAGTTCTTTGCGATGTAGCATTTGTTTACGCAAACTTCCTATCAATGTCATCATTAATAGCATGGCGATGCTCATCCAACACCCTCGTGAGCTCTTCCCTCAAAACACACTCTTGCGCCTCTAATTCCTCACCTGCCATAGTTAGTAGAAGACAAAAGACAACATAAAGATATTATCCCTATCAACTGCTAGGTGGTGGGAGGTGGGATCACACACTCTCAAGCATCTTATCAAGCTCTTATGAATTTCTTACCAATTGCAGCAGGTGGTATGATCGGAGAAGGTGGGATGTACGACCGTGGCGGATGGCGAATGCTAGGATCCAAATCTGAGGGCCGAAAGTATGTGGAGCTCGGACAGGCAAAATTTTGTAGCAAGGAATAGCAGTAATGAAAACAGATTAGCAAAGCTGAATCAAAGTCCACGGTACTCGTCACAGTTGTTGGCCCAAACACGTTCCTAGAACTAGCTCAAGCAAGCCGAAAAATAGGGTAGGTACAAGCACAAAGGAACAAAATTCACAAAGCAACTGTTTTCTCCTTCTTCTTCCTTCCTTCTTTTTTTTTTGAATTCTTCTTTTTTTGAATTCCTTTTTTTTTAATTCCCTCTCTTTTTTTCTTTTTCTTTTTTTTGCACTCTTTGCTTCTTGCTTTCTTTTCTTTTCTTTTCCTTTTTTTTTTGCAAATGTGACACAAGCTCAAAACTCTTCTGCTACCTTTTCTGGGTCCAAAGAGGTGAGTGGGTCACAAACTGTTTCCGGAGAGCAGGGGTATAAAGGTAATAAAAAGATACTCTCTCTCTCTCTCTCTCTCTCTGAACTTTGGCTAGGTGGTCGAACCCGAGCAGGTGGTCGAACTCAAAGAGGTGGCCGAATTCGAGGAGGTGGTTGTAGTGGTTGAACTTGAGTAGGTGGTCGAATCCGACTGGGTGGTCGAATCCGACTGGGTGGTTGAACCCGAGGAGGTGGTCGTATCCGACCAGGTGGTCGAACACGAGGAGGTGGTTGTATGGGGAGAGGGCCACGATCTCGGCTATACCAGACAATCAAAGGATGTAACTAAGGGCAGGCCGAGATACACAAAGACCAAAACAGCGAAGACTCGACGCTAGAAACTAGATCACGACGACTAGACCAACAACAAAGACACCGACGATGGACTCGAATTCAACAACGCGAAAACTAAAATCACAACTGCGAAAGGCACAAAGTGCTTTGGACAGCGGAAGAACTAAGATCTAAAACTTTTTGTGGGGCAATTTTCTGGACTCTAGGTGATGCAAAACAACTAACAAAAGGGGATAAATGAGATTACCTAACGGGCAACCTGGTGCTCTGATACCACTTGATGAATCACGGTGGCCCGATCTTCCGATAGGTTCGATTGATTTAAATCGTGAGGGCGTTGGCGCTTTGAGGTTTCCGACCGCGGATCATCACCTCGCAATTCGCTACACCCGCACATTATCGTCGTTATCAACCACGCTTGCACGCGATCGACCTTACCACGAGGGTTATGATTCACCGCAAGCAATCGAAGCAACTCACAAGAACAAGGTAGATGCAATCTGAATTATATTGCGAATATAGAAGAAGTTCACAAGTGTGGTTCCTCAAACCGAACAAGCGCGAAACCGCAAAGTGGCGAGAATAATCTAAGAAAAACCCAACCCTAAACCGTGGCGGCTTTCTTTGCAATATATAGGGGAGAACATGAGGAGGTTGACCTAGGGTTGTCTTTGCCATGTGGAGGCGTACACATCACGGGCTTTGGCGTGCGCCACGCTTACAAGGCCTTATTAGGGCCAAAAGCGGTGACGACACCTTATTTCAATGTCTCGACCAACACCCAATGTGGTCGCCTTTGGTCGTAGGTGCAGTCAGAGAGCTTGAGACCTGGTCATAGATTTGGCAGCCTGGTCATAGGACTGGTCGTAGAGCTTAAGACCTGGTCGTAGATCTGGCAGATCTGGTCATAGAGCGGGTATACCTGGTCGTAGAGCTTGCAGATCGTAGGACTGGTCGTAGCCCTTGGGAACCTGGGCGTAGACGGTTTGGATCCTCCCCATTATTCCTAAGTAACAGAAGATCACAATGTTTAGGTAGCACACCATTCTGCATAGATAAATTATTAGCACCTAGAAACGAGCTCACCTCATAATTTAAGTGACGTGCACGAGCTCTTGTCATAGGACCTTGTAGTTTAGCAACCGGATCTGGAGGATGTTGTGTAGTGCGTGTATCCAAAGGAGTAATGTCCTCATCATTTGCCATGGAATGTGCTAGACCAAATGCTTCATGGCAAAGTTAGGAATTATCTAGTACTTAGATATTTTGAGAGAATTGTAGATAGGATTTATTTATAGGTGAATTCTTTGGATGCTTGTCACTTGGCATTCATCAAACGGTTGTGTAACACTATAAATAGGGGGGTGCCTCTCACCCCTTTGCCATGAACTACACAACTCACCATGAGTATGGAGACGTAGGAGGCCGCCATGAGAAGGCCTTAGGTTGAGAGTGAGAGTTAGGGTAGCCACAAGAGAAGTGTGAAGTATCTTGTTGTATTAAAAAAAATGAACTAGTGAAATAAAGTGTTGAGTTATCCAAACAAGTTACAGTGAATCAAGCAAGCAAATCTCTATATATCACCCCGAGAGCACAGTGAAAGTTGGTTAAGTACCGAAGACTTATACTAAGCTGTGGGAATTTTGAAAGATGGTAAATAAAAAGTTGAGTAAATTTTTGTGGATGTCATGGGGATATGATCCTAATCTTAGGATGATGATATAATTGGCAATGGTGGTGAGGGTTTGTCGAAACACTCATTTTTGAGAAATTCAGGATTGTTGTCAGACTTCAGGAGGTTAGGCCGGCCCTGGTGGCGATCTGACCGGCCATGACCATCGGTCTAACTGGCCATGGTAAAGGTCAAGTGGCTGGCAATTTGACCGGCCAGAAAAGTTACTTCTGAATTTTGGCAAACCTGATTAAACACTTATGTTGGAGTGTTAGGACATGTGTTTGCACTAGTTCCGTGGAAAATGGTGCATTGAGGCAAAAACTAGATAGGTTTTTACTAAAAATTCCAAAGAGGGGCCTTTTCAGTCCTTAGCCAATTTTTGGACAGAATTGTGATTGGGCGGTGTGACTAGCCAAGGGTAGTCGACTAGCCACCGGCGATCAAACCGACCATGGGCGGGTCTAGCAGACCGAACTCGATCAACTGTCGGCAAGGCGGCGATGATCATGGGTTAGGTCAATTGCATGGGTTTCAGTGCATATGTGTTGCATGATGCATGTTTTGACTAACGTGGGTCAAGTTGCAAAGAACTTATGCCCAAAATCGATTTATTGGTCTATTGTTGTGCAGGAGGCTTGGAGATCAACGATAGTCAATGGCGAGGATGATTGGGACTAGGCGAGGAGACCTGAGGTACAGAATGATCAAGGATGTCGGGTAAAGTCATTGGACTCAAGCATGGTGCAAGATGGACAAGGATGATCGAATGAGAATTTCGGTGTGACGGGTTGCTTCAAGTAGTGCTGGGGTCGGTGCAAGTGTCATGGTGGTTTTGGTGGGAGCCATATGGGAGAGACTTGCCAACATGAAGAGAGTTGTTGATCAACCTACATGTGGGGAAGAATGGGATTGCTTCATGACAATTGAACTCGGTTTTTGGAGAAGGATTGAGAAGGGGTAATTTGGTAACTTCACCGAAATACCACCATGGTGACCTTTGGCAATACCATGGCACAAGATGGCGCAAGGAGAAGCAATTTAGGTCAAGTGAAGATGAAGATCATGAAGAAACAGATTCTGGAAGCCCGGTTCATTATTTGTTTTGAGAAGAGTGCGTGAGTGTAGATCTGTTTGTGTGTGGGTTTAACGGGTGCCTGTTAGGGTCTTCTCTTTAAACCTAGCCTCCACTATAAAAGGGAAATATATAGATGTGGAGTCCCCAAGCCCTTCTAAGTAAAAACCCTAATTTGTGTTTTGGCGAAAGTGGAGTAGTTGAGGCTAGGGTTTGTGAGAGATGAATTGATTGTGTGCTCAAGTGTTGAGCTTTTGTCCTCCATGGTGAAGTGGTTGTAAACCAACATCCTTCTCAAATCAATCCAAGCAAGATTTTTTCAAGATGAGTCTCTTCTTATTCTTGCCCTATCTTTGTTGACTTTTTTTGGATTGTGTTGTTCCTTTGGTTTTCTTTTAGTTCTTTGCTATGATCTTGCTTGCTAGGATACATGGAATCTATCTAGAGTCATCTTGATCATCATTCAACCACGAGCAATTTCTTGGATCAAAGTTTGAATTTTCTCGGTTCTTATGCCTTATTATTATCATCTAAAAAATCATGGAACCTTGGCCTTGATCTTCACGATCATTGATTGGAATAGGTTCCTGACCTTCTTGATGAGCTATGGTAGAAATTTGAGGGAATTTGGATCTCTAGATCAAAAGTTGAGTCATTTTGTCATTTTGAAATCTTGTTGATTTTACTGTTCATCCCATTGAAAGGTCAGATTGGCCAAGCTCCGGTCAGATCGACCATAGTAGCAGTCAAACTGGTCTGTGTGAGGCTTTTGGTGCCTTTTGGTTGCTTTCTTGGGGTTCGTCGGTTTCAATGCAAGTTTTCCCGATGTGCTTGTGATATCTGATCTTCATAGCTTCCATGGCTATTGAGGTGAAGAAGAAGTTGAAATCAGTCGAGGGTTGAAAAAGATTATAGCTCCTATTCACCCCCCCTCCCCCTCTAGTCGCCATTTCGGTCCAACAATTTCACCCTGCATGTAACATCCCAATTTTTTGAACTTTAAAAATCTTTTAAATAGTTAATTAGTAGGAGAAAATTCACCATTTGGATTTTATTTGAATTTAAATCAAAAACTTAATATAGACTTTATACATCAAAACAATTTAATATGATTAAAGTCAACATCAACAATGGACAAAACTATTTTATTTGGGTTCTATGAGCTTGGATATATTTTCTAGATTTTTCTAGAATTTTTCCAAGTTCATTTGCTATTTTCTATTGCTTATTTGAATTTCTGGTATTTTATTAAAATGAAAACCTAATTAAAATCTCAGATTTTTCGGTAGGAGTCCCGATCTTCTTTTCATGTGCCCACTCCGACGATCCTCCTGCGGCACCATGGCGGCGTGCGTTATTTTGTCACGACGCGCGTGGTCCGCTTCCTTGTATTCTGCTGGGCCCTTTGCGTCGTCTCCGACCCGGTCTCCTTCCTCATGTAGCTCCGTGGCCGTGTCCGCCATTATCGCTTTCTAGAAGCTCAAGCCTCGCCCGACAAATCAAAATCTCCAACTACATCTTATCTCTAAAACGCTTAGAATCTCGTCCCTATCTCTCCCGTATCTGTTTTTGGTGAAATCTTATCCCGATTCGTTTTCTATCTCCAAGAACCGACGAGTCCTTTTCGGTCGTGGTTTGGGGTTTTCCAATTCCGACACGCCCTGGCCCTATAAAGGGAACCCCCGGGTTCGCCATCGCAGCCGCCACCCACTTCGCCCTATTTGCCCTCGAGCCACCCCGATTTGGAGTTTTAGGGTTTTTGGAGCCACAGCCAATTCTCCAAAATTCGTCGCCGCCGGTTGTGCTCTGCCCCCGTGACCTGCGCCACCGCCTTCCCCGTCATTAGAGCTTCCTCGAGGGCCCTCCCTTTGCTCCGGAGCTCCGTTGGTGCCCGTTCCCGACAACCGCCGTGTTCGTCCTCCGCTCCGGCGACGATTCCAGCCACCTCCGTCACTCTCCGGTGCCAAGAAAGGTACCCCCAGCTGCGCAATAGCCTCACCTGCCCGATGCGCACCTCCTTTGCGAGCCCCGCGCCTCCGCTCGCCGTTGCCGGCCGGTCCGGTAGCCTCGCCGTCGTTCTGTTGTCAATGGACGACGTGGCATGCCACCTCGGCATCCAACTCAACGCTTTCGCACGCGTGTCCGCTCACGTGGCCTGTCAAGTCAGCGCCTACGTGGCCATCCGACCAGCCCAGCTCTGAAACCTCCCTAAACCTTGTCCATGGTGAACCTACTCATTGCCATGTGGGACCCGCACCAATTAAAATTCTTCTCATTTGTTTTCAGCCAAAATTCCATCGCTGACGCAAGCTGATGTCATAACTCTATTTTTCCTTTGGAGAAATAATTCAGTAAATCCATCAATGTTGATTTTCATCATTTTATGTGATTTCAATCTTCCAGAGTTCATATCTTTTGCATCCGAACTCCGATTGAGCCCATTCAAATTTCTAAATTCATCTAAATTCAAGATCTACCTATCTGAGATATTTATTTAATTTTTGGAGTTTATTTTGCCTCTATTTTTATTTATTTTGTTTGTTTGTTTGTTTCGGTTGCGAGTAGACGTCGATACTTCGGGAGGTTTTGAAGAGCAAGGAGCATCTCAAGACCAAGATCAATACCAAGACCTTTTCCAAGGCAAGTTATACCTTTGATCATGTTGAATCCTAGTTTTCTAAAATTACTTTGATTTAAATTATTGCATTTACTTTAATTATTTATTTCAATGCTTTTGGGATTAGTTAATATCCAATTTGTTATGACCTCCTTGTCTAAATTGTATGCCATAATCTTTTGTCACCCTAGTTTGGTTATTTAGTTGGTGCTATTGTACTACTAACGTGGGTTGGTTAGATGCATTTAGTTTGCTTAGCCATGCCACGAGTCATCATCTCATGTAGTTGCAAATATAAACTTGACTAAGTGACCATAGAACTATGTGATAGAATCTGTGTGCGCTATGTGCTATTACTAGTTGATGGCATATGTTGCACCTAATCAACAGGGTGGGAAAGGATTTAGACGGAGGCAAGTGGACTGTGTGATATTTTGGTGGAGCTATGTGCGTGGGCTTAATAACCTGTGTGCATAGGGAATTGTAGTTTAATTGGAAGTCTTGCCTTAGTCAATTAAGGACTTAACTTTGTGCGCCATTGATCTGAGCCATTCGTACAACCACATGCCTGGTATGGGACGAGCCTAACTTAGTAAGTTATGGAGTCTTGGCATTGATTACTTAGGTAGTAGGTTAGGCTATGTGCATGGGTGGAGGTGTGTTACCAGGTAGTTACATCACGGGGCGGTTCGCTGTGTCCCTGTCCAACGGTGTGTGTTCGACTGACTTCCTATGTGGGGTTGTCTGACGGTTTGTAAGCACACTGGGAGTGTCAATGTTAAGATGAAGTTCCTGAACTGTTTTGTTACGGCTAGTGCTAGCTACACTAGTTGTATCTTGTGGGTAAAGTGTACTGACCTCTGCAGAGTGTTAAATAATCTATTGAATAGCGCGTCATGATCATGGACATGCTTTCGGTGATTTCACACGAGGGTAGATTTTCATGAAAACCTTGGGAAGGGAGTGTGTGACCTAAGTCATATGGCTATGTGAATAACCTGTTTAGGCTATGTGTCTTTGTGAAATAAAACTGTCAAATTATTATTGGCTATTTGTTTTAATTATGCTTTCAATCTATTACTTGTATTTAAATTGCAAATGTTGCATTTCTGCAAAAGAACCACAGAAACCGTTCCTTTGGAATAAGCTTGCATCTATAATTGCATTTCTGTGGTATGACTTGCGAGTATGGTGTGTACTCATGCTTGTTGTAAAACATGCAATAGAAGAGGAGGAGTCGCCGCTTTGCTTTTGAGGAGGAGTTCATCGAAGGTGCTTGATCGTAGGGTCTTGATCGATCGGTTACTGTGGTGAATTGATGGGATTCCGCCAAAGTTTCTTCGTTCCGCTGCTATTTTATTTCTTTGCTAGCCCTACGTGGCTTAATAATTGTAAACTCGACCTTAAGGTCAAAACCCTTATTTGTTATCAAATTACTCGTTTATGTTATTAATCGCTTGTGTGGATCGATATTCACCTATGTTGACACTGTGTGCACTAGCGTGATCCTGGACTAGTGCATTATACACAGAGGGTCCAGAATTGCATATTTTGGGTCCCGACACTGCACCACCCTTTATTACCAAAGTTTCACTTTGCACCACCCTTAAGTCTGAAATCAGGTACAGAAGGGCCTCCCGTGTCAATCTACTAGGCGACACCAAGGGAGACATCTTTGAAGCACCAAAAGCCTGGCCACCTTCTCACCGCCTCCACTAGCGACGGCCGTGGCAGTAGTGGGGTCCACTCCCTCTCATTATCCCTTTTCCTCTATTCCTCCCTTCCTTTCCCCTCTCTGAAGCCCAATGACTAGTTTAAATGTCGGCGCCGGAGCTGATCACCACCGGTCCTGGTGCCATCCTAGCCGTCGATGGTGTGTTGGTGCCGTGGCAAGTCTGGTTGTGCTCTCATATCCATTTTTCCATGGGTGTGGCAACAATCGGGGCATGGCGGTGAATGGTGTCGGCTTGGCGCAGGTGCGGGCAACACGACATTGTCATATCTGAGGCTAGAGGTAAGGGTCATGCTGCTCGTCGCCACCAGCCTTGGACTCGGGACCTCAATGTAGAATTTGGAGGTTTCCTCCACCGCCTGCCGTCACCCGTGTGTCTCCCTCGATGCTAGATCCAGAGCCTTCCTCCACTATCCAACATGCTCACGGAGAGGGCTTGGCCAAGCTAAGGGTGTTGGTGTGGGCCCTTGTCCTGAGGTGTTGTAGACTGGTCTATGCCATCGTTCTGAGGTGTAGGACAACCATTGTGGAGGATCTGTCTTCTTTCTGTTGCTACGTTGTTTTCTCGTGCTCGGCTCGACAGCCTCCTCTTTGGCGTGGCTACCCGGGCCTAGTCGCGGCCGCACGTGGGTGTGCATGTGGCTGCTGGGCCTGTGACAACATGGGCGTCCTCCTTCTCGGTAGGCGACATGTTGGCAGTTGTATGAAAGGACATGTTCGTACAAAATTTCAAGAGCAAAGTCAATCGTATATATATTTTATAGACTAATTTCCACGGGTTTTCAATACATAACCTATTTTCACATTGTATTTATCTACATCAGATAGGTAAATCTGGGCCGAATTTGCTTGCCAGGTTCGAATAGATGTAGCCCAACAAAGATGTAGCCCTTCTATCCCATGCCCAAATGTAGGTATGCCAGATCGTTTTCGTGTCGACCCATCTCACAACCAATTTGATCTACATCGTCCCATTGAGATTTTGGCTCTTTCAACGTGTTTTGGCGATGAAATAACAAATCTAGCCCCTCTCCACCGAAATGGCAAAAAACGCACCGCGGATGGATAGGTAGGTGACATATATCGCATGTAGTGCTCTTGGAGCGTTGCACGGGTTTGCCGCTCACCCGAAGCACGACAGGCCACGTGTCGCTCACCGGGTGCACCGTAGCGGCCTACCACACTCTCAGAGAGCTGTAGTGGGCCTGCTACATACCCAGTGCCTTGCAGGTCGCTATCGCGCGTGCCTGGGCCCACTATCAAGTCACCTGTCGCCTCCCTGTGCTTCCTTGCCTCTCACCTGGTGCACTGCACTGGGCCTACCGCACACTCGGTGCACTACATCGTGCCTTCCACACCCGGTCACGTCTTCGTGTCGCTTCCATGTCCCCCGCGTTGCAGTCAGCCGATCGTGCCCCTGTCGCTCACCTAGAGCCCTAGAGGTCACTATCCCACAGCTATAAAAGCCACCTCCCGCCGCTCTCAATCCCCACATCGCCTGAATCGCTCGGCGTAGAGGGATAGAGAACAGTGAGCGGCAAGAGACAAAGCGTTTGGCTGGGCCTTTTTATATTTTCGCTGCCGATTTGAGAGATTTTAGAGCGGTGTTTAGCGGTTGTATTGGTAGAAAAGGTTTTAGATCAAGCGAAGATCTTCAAGAAAAGGTTTTTTTTCTGCATGCATTATGCATATTAACTGTATAATTAGTGTTTAATTAGCTTTTGACAATGTTAGCAATATAGCCGTTATTAATTTAATAGTTTGTTAGTTAGCAACTGATTAGGTAACATAATTAGATAAGGATTACTAAAGTGTAGTTGGTTTGGCGACGTAGGAAAAATTAGATTAAATATTACAAACAGTTTAGGTGATTGTGTACAAATTCGGGTACATGTTGGGCATGTGTGTAGCACGATTGTTGGCTATGTAGGAGCAATATTTAAATATGGTCGTTGATGGTTATGGTATTTTTTTGGTGTGTGTCATTAGGAAGGTAATCGACAGTAATTTACTAGTATGTTAATTATGAACTGATTAATTAATGTAATTAGGTTAGGATTAACATAGTTTAATTATTTTGGCGATGTAGGAAAATATAAATTAAATAGTGCAAACTATTCAGGTGATTGTCTACAAACAAAATGTTTAGCACATATTATGCATAAATATAGTAGTTTGTTAATTAGCCACTGATTAGGTAACATAATTAGATAAGGATTACCAAAGTGTAGTTATTTGAGGATATAGGAAAATGTAGATTAAATAGTGCAAATTGTTTAGATGATTGTGTACAAATAAAATGTTTATCACATATTGTGTAAAAAAAATATGGTAAATGATGCGAATGTGTTTAGCATGATTATTGGCTATGTAGGGGAAAAAATTTGAATCGCTGGGTAGCTAGTTTAATTTGTAGGTAGTAAAAACCGTTGAATTGCTCGAAACATGGATATTAAGTGTATTGGGTTATTGTGGTTGTAGGTAATGTCTAACGTGCAATATTTTGCTTGTGTTTTTTGGTGACGGTCTTGTATGAGGTTGACCAGGTGGATTGGACATGTCAAGATGCCAGTCTAAGATGGTTCAGACGGAGGGCCTGAATAAGATGAGTATTGACGAGCCAAGAAGTTGCATCTGGAGGGAGTTCGACATAGAGACAACAATGAAGAAGCTTGTCCTCGAGGTGGTAAACTACACGAATAGAGGATGATAGAGCGTATAGGAGTTACACAAGGTGAAGGGTAGCGTTGCATGGGGGTAGTATATGTAGATTGCTACAAATCCCGAGACGACGATATACAAGAAACTGATGGTGTATGTGTAGTTCGTACAAAGGGTGCTAGCAAACATTGATGATACTGGTGCCAGTGGGAGTGGGGAAGTGCGGGTGGTGGGTTATGACGGGAGCAAAAAATGTGTTGGTTTGGAGGAAGGCTTAGATAGAAGACTTGCGGAGAAAATTATTAAAAATGAGGGGGCAAGAGAATGATGGTCGGTCTGCATTGACTGCCGTGAGTTTCTATCTAACCAACCGGATGAGTCGGAGTCCGATGAGGACGTCGACCTAGGCTCGGATGGTAGCGAAGACTATACACCCGAGGGTGCTAGTCCGGTGGATGGAATTGTATCAACGGAGATGCCTTACGTGTCGTCCAGACTGAATGATCTTACAGTGTGGTCGCTTGTATTGCCACAAAACCACGAGTCCCAATAGGGGTTTGATGATGATACTCTGTTAGTTGGACAGCACTTCCCAAGCAAGTTGATCGTGCAGCCATGTCCATCAGCCGTGTGTACCAGGTGCACAGGTCTAACCCATTTCATTACATAGTGAAGTGTGTAGTGGAAGGCCGCCTTGGCAAGTTCTGTGCGCAGAAGGCGAAGGGCCATGTCACGGACTTCATGATCACGGTGCTGATTGACCACACTTGTGAGCTAAGTGAGTCGCAGCAGCAGCATCGGAATGTGACTTCCGCATATGTGGCAAGTCTCATCAGCCACCTAGTTCGGAGGATGTGTCCGTCTCCCCAAGACGCTGTTGTCAAATGTTGTCAATTTGGTTGATTATCCAGTTAGCTACAACAAAGTTCGACGAGCCAAGCAAAAAGTGATCAAGTCTATGTAGGGACGTATGGGGAGACGTACAACCTTGTGCCAAGAATGCTTCATTAGATTGTAAAAGCAAACCCTGGTACATATATAAACAAGATTAACATAATAGATCCTGATGGAGGCCTGAACTACTACATATAGGACCGTGTGTTCTAGGCATTTGGTCAAACCATAGAGAGCTTCAAGTTCTGTCGTTCGACATGAAGGCGACGCGGCGACACGACTAGCGACGTGACGGTGGGCTCGGACACGTGGCGAGCCGTTGCGGCTCTCCGGGGCCTTGGCGAACGGCTGCGGACACTCGATCGCGCGATCGTGGCTGCTATGCTCTGGGTGGCAAAGCGATCTTGTGTAGCGTTAAAGAACAATCAAGGCGACACATGTTGACTGTCTCTCCTTTCGTGGTGCTATTTTTGTCAATTCGTCGGGAAGGAGACCTAGGGACTGTTTTATTTGATGACAAATTTGCCCTCACCAAACCTTACCAAAATTTGATAACCAAATTAGCTATCAATGTGTTGGCCAAGGATTGACAAGAAAATGAATTAGATGCCACAAGAGAACAAAATCTTACTAAAATTTGGTATTAAACTAAATGCTTGCCAAATTTGATCAACACTACCAAAGTTTAGTAAAAATAAGCATCGACAACAAACCAAACAACCCCTATATTTGCTATTACACGGTGAAAACGTGCCAACTGAGGGGAAAAAAACTCCGTCCCAGCTCGGCAGAAATAAAGCTTCGCTCCCTCCCTCGCACCACCACCATCCCGACCCAGCCGCGGCGCGGCGCGAGCAAAAAAACGCATGGCCCACCCACGCACGCACCCGGCGCCGCCAAGCGCCAACTCGGAAAGGGCAACCGAAAACTCCCACCATTTCGCAGTTCAAACGCCCCCACAAAAAAGCCAAGAAAACCCTCCGAATCCGTCCAAACGGTCGCCAAAATTTCGAAAACCAAAAGCTGGCCCCTCCCTCCCTCCCTCCCACGCCGCGCGGCCGGCGCCTCCACTCGATCCCCATTTCCCTCCTCTCCCCCGTCCCGCCCCATCTCCCCCTTTTAAATTTCGATCCCCTTCCACGAATCCCACACAGACGCACGCCACACCAACCCTCCTCTCCATCCAGGAATCCCGATTCCCCATCTCGTTCGCGTAGCCCCGTCCCGTCTGCCCATTTCGCCGAGCGCATGGAGTGCGACGGCAACATGGACGCGCTCCCAGACGGCGTCGTGCAGCACATCCTGTCGCAGCTCAGTAGCGCCCGCGACGTTGCGGCCTGCGCCGGCGTCTCCCACGGCTGGCGCGACAGCGTGCCCTTCCTCCCGGCGCTCTACTTCCCGCGCGGCGCCTTCGACGCGGCGGGCGGCGCCGACGACGCCATCGGGCGGATGGTCGAGGCCGCCACGCGGCTGGAGGAGCTGGTCATCTACTGCCCCTTCTCCGCCGCTCGCCTGCCGCGCTGGCTCGCGATGCGGAGCGCCACGCTGCGCGTTCTCGAGCTCCGGGTGGACTCCGCGGCCGACAAGGCGGCGGCGGCGGCGGCGCCTGGCGGGGGATCCGGGCACCTGGACTGCATCGGGGTCGTCGCGAACCTCGAGGAGCTGAGGCTGTGGGGGCTGACGATGACGTGCGCGCCGGCGTGGGGGCAGCTGGAGCGGCTCCGCGTGCTGGAGATCGTCGGCGCGGCGCTGCGGGATGTCGCGGTGAGCGGCGCCGTCGCCGCGTGCCCCAACCTCACCGATCTCGCCCTGCTCGGGTGCGAGTGCTCCGGCTCGGTGGCCATCGGGCTCGCCCTGCTCGAGCGGTGCCGCCTTGACTTCGTCGGCTCTGGCAACTGCTCGCTCGTGCTCGCCGCGCCCAGCGTTGAGTCCCTTGAGGTCCAGGGCTTCAGCTGGTTCTCGCTGCAAGGCGGCAGCCGCCTCAAACACCTCACAATTTCCAAGAACACTGGTACGTATCGGAATCCCTTATCTGCAGCCCTGACTCCCTGTAAAGCAGTTTGGTTCGTTTCACATGACCTAATGTTATTGCTCGTGGAATGTTTTAGGTAGTGTGTATAATGTGGAGATGGGGAAGCTCCCGGAGTTGGAGCAGCTCTCGCTGCGCGGCGTCCAGTGGAGCTGGGGAGCCATCAGCTCGGCGCTGCAGTGTGCGAGCGAGGTGAAGCACCTGGTGATGAAGGTTGAGTTCTGCGGTGATTTCGACACTCTCCAGCCGTTTCCGGAGGTGGACCTAGTTGATTTCTTCAACAGCCACCCGAAGCTTCGCAAGTTTGAGATCCATGGCGCCATGTTTGCTGCGCTGTGCCAGAAGAACAGCCTGAGAAATGTGCGCCATATCATACTGCTTGTCAATTGTAACACTGCACTTGAGTTTGGTATATGACATGGCTAATTTTTCTCGGTTCAATGCAGTTGGACTCAAGGTTCTCGATACCTTGTTTGGAGGAGGTCCTGATCACCGTGCGCTCACCCTTGAATGCTGAGCAGAAGTTGAACACCCTTGAGTCCCTCGTCAGGTACTGTGCGAGGCTGCGGAGGATGGTCATTAGGATCTCGCAGATGAAGAATTGCCATGAGGCTGCAGATGAATTCTTCGAAGAGATTTGCAAGTTCACGTATATGAATAACGATAGAGTGCGGATAGAATAGAAGAGGCCGCTCCGCATGGCTCCATTCTTGAAATGAAGTTGATTGGGTCTCGCTTTGCCTCTTGTGAGTTGCGACTGAACCGATGAAACTATTGCTGGATGCTGTTTATTTAGCTCAATTTTACTCGAGAAGTTATTCTGTGTTGTTTGTTATTGTTCATCTGGCCTGGAATGTATCAGCAGTTCAACACGTTTAGAGAGCAATTTTGTTTCGTCTTGTCCGTCTAAGTTTTATGCTTGGAAACTGCACTATTCTTTATTTCCTGAAATATAAGAAACTGTAAGTTTATTGCTTTACCTGTAACTAAGCTTTGCCTTACTTTGAACTCATGTTTGTAAATATTTGATTCGTTGAGTAGAGCCTAGATGGATTTGCCAAGAAGCACCTGAGTGTTTCCCAGACACCCACCTGATTTTAGTAGTCATTGGACTGAATGGATGTCACTTGGGACTTTGCTAACTATCAAAAAATTCCATACCAAATGGAGTGATCTTAGACCTAGCAATCTTTTGCAGTATTTCAATTAACATTTCTGTTATTGTTAGTAGTTTGTATTCACTAGCCTGATTGATACAATTGCAATCCAATTATAATGACTCAAATCTATTGATACAATTCACAGTAGAGTTTTGTTATCCATGAAAATTCTTAATATGCCAAGCAGTACCACATTATTGGGGAGTATCTCACAGTTCAAACTAGCATCCTCCAGTCGCAAGAACACGAAGGACGATGGGCATGAGTATACCAAGTCAGGCACACCCATCAAACTGACCTGCATTTCTCGGAATCCTACTAAATGATGGTATCCTTGGAATATGCATCAAAGAATGCCATCAAATCCAAACTATAAAGTAGACACATCAAAGGAAATGGGATACTTGTTAAAAAAAACGGGTATACGCAGAAGATAAAAATCTATTTGGAAGGGAGCTATGCAAACAGTAGGAACTTGATAGTAAAATGAACTTGTAACTTATTTTGTCTGCACTCCTTGAAATCCACATGCTATATAGTTAAGGATTAGGCAAAAAATGTTACAATTTTGATGACAGAAACTGCTTCACACAAACGATAGCAAAAATTTCACCTCATCTCAAGCCAGTACTTGTAGCTGTCTAGACGACTACGTCAGAATTATCATCTAGATGACTTTCTTCTTGCGGAAGAACTGTTTGAGATGCCAGAATTGCACAATTGAGACTATAATACAGACAGCGAGGGACATTAGGCTCAACCCTGTGATCTTAAAATTCGTCCACTCGCTTACATCTGTCATGTCTGCTTCTCTGCGTTGAGAACCAAATTGTCAATTAGACCAATAGACCATCATCAATGTATAAAAACTTAAAAAGAGTAGTGTGCTTACTTGGATCTGAGGTAGAGCAAGTTTTCATGGATTGCTTGAACAGCTGTTTCCAGCTTAACCAGCTCCAGTGCAACTCCCTGCTGAAGGAAAACGAATAAAATCCGGCAAATTAAAGAATGTGTAATCTGACAGGAAAAATGTTTGAATTACCAAGTCAGATAGTGCTCTTGTTTTTGAAACGTTCAAGTCAGATGTGCTCACCTCAACCTTTTCCTTCTTAGCAAGAGAGTCCCAATCCTTTGCTGCAATCCCAATTCTCCAGTCAAGATTGAGGTTTATCACCATTCCCTTCTCCAAGGTATCCACCCAGAAGCAGGCTAGGTAAATTCCAGCTTCCGCTGTGGTAAATGCAAACTGGCCCTGGGTAACTTTATCCCCGTGGTGTAGGACGTCTCCATAAGGTGATGTCACCTGCAAGAGCAATTCAGGAAGATATTACGATGGTAATGAACGAGCACTGAATTCAGTGGTACACATCAGCAGACACATTATTTGATCCAATTACCCTTAGGAGGTTTGTGTGTCGTGTTGTTTAAAAAAAATCACAATCGTGAAATGCATAGTGAATACAGTGCAATTATCGCTTTCTTGGCGATTCGGCATTTGATCGCTCTTTAACTTGATCTCAAACAAGATGGACGAGCCCATAGGCGAGGCATTGGTTCGATTTGAATGTAAGCTCCAATTCTATGCTTGAACATTGTAATTGGCATTGTTGGAGCCGTGAATAGATCAAAAGAGATTACCTTGGCGGAGACCATGGGGCGGGTGGGATGCTCTTCGAAGAGGATGGAGTAGTCACCGACGACGACGACGTTCGACTGGATCTCCTCTGACAAGCACTTGGTCGCCGTCGTTGACATCTCCAGCCACACCGCCCCGGCACTGCCAGATAAACACCACAACGCCACCGCTACCGCCACCACCGCGTCCGCGCCCCCTCGCCCCATTGCCACCGCCACCGCCACCGCCTAATGAGGTTGCCGGGAAATGATCTTTAGATTGGCCATGCATGATGCATGGTTTAGTCGCTCGTTTCCGTCGGATCTGGAGTCGCCAAGAAAGTCGGGACTCAAGGAAGGGTTAAGGCTAGTGTCCATGCATGCAAGCACCCTGTTTTGCTACCTTGTGTATAAGTGTATTCTTAGCAGAAAACATGCAGCCTATCATACCCCGACACTTCACTCAACAGTTTATGTGTCTTTTTTGGCTGCTACCCTTAGTAATATGCTCAGGCAAGGTCATAAAACTTTGGTACGAACTGAGTTTCCAGAAAGAAAAATCAGATCTAAACCAGAAAATTGGTGGCCACATCCTAGCACATACTATGGAGTGGTTCAGATTGAGTTGTTGTTGTTGATGATGCTCTTCTATGTTGGAATTCGTTGTACTGTTAAGATCATAACTTTTTAGTGTTATAGGCTTACAGGCACATCGAGTCATGCACGCTGATAAACAAAGCAGGTTAAAATGGAGAAAAAGCTGTTGAGATAAATGTTTTAGGGGACAACTACCATCATCCTGCATGTTCAGTCAACTCTTCCTCCCGGTAAACCTACGCATCCTAGTAACTACTAGGACGTTTTGTGCGCTAAGCTGCGCTTCGGTTGCCGACATGATAGCACGTTCTTTTTCCTTTTTTCTTTTGCATGCCAGTTATGTGTATGTGCTAAGGACTTGTGCTGTTAGGGCAACACAGGTTGATTTTCGATGTGACATAGTTAGAGTCTCACAGAAAACAGTTGTGCATAATGGCATGTAAGGAACGAAAATATGTGTTTTGTAACGAGATGTTATGTAGGTAAAGGTAAGACATTGTTTGTAACATATTGGTATCTATGGATAGATAATGCGTTTTTCAGTACTGATGTATAGAATGTGTAGATCTGGAAGCATAAGACATGTATAAACAATATTAAGTAGGTATGATAAGTGTAATAGCATAGCAGAGAAAGGAACATACACATATAGTATTAGGTGGAATGTTTTAGAAACCTTTCTACACGAGCGGTACAGTTTTGTTTAAGAAACAGATAATATGTTCGGTGGGCATTAGTCAGTATGCTTATACAAGTTTTTCGTATAAATGCTAGACTTGATGTAGTTTACCAAAAGGTGTAGCTTTTAGTTGGGAGTTCACTGCCTATACACAAGGTCCATGTATGAATGAAGCAAATTTGGAAATTTTCAAGAAGGCAGCTGTGAGACAGAACAGATAAAAGTGTGTAAAATTGCGTATGTATGACCTACTGTTTCATTCGCTAGAAGGCACATCCATGTCTAGTTTCTTCATGACCGTCCCTTTCTTTCTCAGGTGCATCGCACTGTCAGTGGAGTAGTAATAAGATGTTACAATACGGAACAAATTGTATGTAACAAGGTGATATTGGTTAAAGAAGGTGAAGGATATACCTTGTGTTTGAACAGTAGGCATAGCCATTGAATCGTACACAGTAGACTTGTTTGGCATAGAAAACCTGAGTTTCACTGAATATGCTTAGTTAGGGTATAACGAGTGACTAATTACCATCAGTGCAAATCATGTTTGATAACATAGTCTAGAAAATAAATACTAAGAATGATGTTACAGAATTGTAACCAACATCGACATGTATCGGCAGTAGTTTAAATAAGGAAAAAAAATTATATACTGGGACTAAGCGTGGCAAGAATTCCTGCAAGCCTTCTCGAGGCATGTTGACGTCACAGTTCACAGACCTGGAAAGTTTACCAATAGTTAGTACTAAGATAAAAATGATAATACAAAGCTTGAACATGACATGTCGAATTCACTATGTTGCCTGAAAACGTACTAGAATTCACAAGAGTCAAGAGCAACCTCATCATTTGAATCTTCATCACCTTGCATGATGAATTCAGTAACATTTTTGAAATATGGCTGCTGTTTTGTTAGGCACTGTCAGATCCAACATAAAACCATATAAGCATAAACAACTAAATAATTGACTGGGAAATCTATCGATGAGGATTACCATGTTCTAGAAAACCAATAAGCAACCTTTGTCAAGGACAGTTGGGTATTGTTAAGATAGAATTACATACAATCTGTGCTCAATAGGGTGCTTTTGCAGGCTATTATATAATACAATGACAAGATTCGTGACATAACAGACTTTTCATAAGAGGTATAACAAGTTTTGTGGGGAAAAAACATAAAGACGGAAAGCCAAGAAATTGGAAATGCATGTATATAAGTGTAACAAACTGTGACTGATGTTCTAAGTAAGTCAACGACAACATCTTATCTTAATTAGGAGTGCAATGGCAGGCCTGTCACAATCTTTTTTGTTCTCTTGGGTAGAACTGTCACTTTGCGTTGAATTTTCAGTCTTATGTTAGAGAAATATGAACATAGTATTGAACATGGTAAACAGTATAAAGCTAAAGGTAGAACTGAAGCATATATCATGTAGCTGTAGTGTAATGATCGGAAATGACAAAAGCAATAGTTGTGGAATCGGACTCCACGTAGAAGACCTAAAAAATACATAGAAGTGGCAAATTGCACATCATGTTTTCATAAAAACAATTACACTGAGTGATATGACATAGTAAACATCATCTAGAAGTTTACGTAAGACAACCGTTTGGTTTTAAAAATCCTAAATTTCTTGATCATGTCTATAAACTGTCTAAAGCTTTATATGATTTAAAACAAGCACCTAGACCATGGTATGATAGACTTAAATAATATCTGCTTAAAAATGACTTTCAAATAGGCAAAGTAGATAAAACATTGTTTATTCTCAAGCATGGCAGTGATCTTTTACTCGTTCAGATTTATGTGGATGATATCATCTTTGGGGGTTCTTTTCATGCTCTTATTTCCAAGTTTTCAGATGCTATGAGCAGAAATTTTGAGATGAGCATGATGGGAGAACTCACGTTCTTCGTAAGCTTCTAGATCAAGCAATCAAAGCTGAGTATTTTTGTTCATCAAACCAAGTACACCAAGGATCTCCTTCGTTGCTTCGACATGGTTACAAGTAAGCCAGTCTCCACACCAATAGGATCCACTGCAGTGTTAGACCCTGACGAGGATAGAGAGCCTGTTGATAAAAAAGAATACAAAAGCATGATTGGTTCACTTCTGTATCTCACTGTTTTAAGGCTAGACATTCACTTTGTTGTATGTCTTTGTGCTCGTTTTCAAGCTTTTCCACGTGCTTCACATCGTCAGCAAGTTAAGCGAATTTTCAGGTATCTTCAGTGAACTTTAGAATTTGGTTTATGGTATTCTTGTTCATCATGCCTTACCCTTAGAGCTTATTCAGATGCAGATTTTGGGGTTGTAGAATTGATAGGAAGAGTACTTCTGGCATATGTCACTTTTTAGGCACATCTCTTATTTTATAGGCTTCTTGGAAACAATTGTCTATTGCACTTTCCACTACTGAAGTTAAATATGTAGTTGTTGCTTCTTGTTGCTCACAATTGCTTTAGATGACAGCTACACTTAAGGATTTTGGCTTAGAATTGAATAATGTACTACTTTTTTTATGATAACACTAATGCTATTAGTATTGCTAAAAATTCTGTGCAACATTCAAGAACCAAACAGGACGCTGCCCACCGCTGCTGCCGTACATGTCCTCGTAGACGCACCTGTTATTCGTGCAGATTTTTAGGCTGAACTGCCCGTCCTGGCACAGCCTGCTGCTGCAGGGGAAAGGAGAAGGAGGACTTGGTCGGGTCGTAGAGCGGCTCGCGCTGCCTCGCCGTGCGTCGGAACAACTTGCACTGCGTCCAGATGAGGTCGCTGCTGGTGTTGAGCATGAGCGTGTGAGGCTGCGGCGGCGTGCCGATGCCGACAGTCAGTGAATGGCACTGGTCGGTGAGCGGGGCGAGAGGCACGTCGGCCCCAGAGATGTCCCCGCGCTAGCCGAGGGCACGAGCGATCTTGGCGGTTATGCTCATCGCCCGGGCTTTGCTGGCGCGAGCGGCGTCGCGGACGGCCTCGTGCCTGGAAAACGAGCTGCCGACTTATGGGTGGTTAAGGTCGGCGTGGAAGTCGAACGAGCCACCAGCAGCGGAGACGACAACTTCGGCGAGGGAGAGAAGCATGAGGAGAACAAGAGCGCGTGCCATGTCTTGGACAAGCGGCCACTTGGGTTTTAGCCTTTCGGGGAGGCAATTCTCATGGTGGTTGGTTCTTGGCAAGCGTGACAATCATTGTTCCAAAAATGGCGATTGCTATAGGTTGAGGGTGAGTGCACGGTGCTTTTCGCCGTGGAAAGCGATTGCTTTATATTAGTGTTGTTTGATCTACGGTTCAAAAAATCAGCCGAAAACCTGTTTTGCCGGTCTTACCGGCCCGGTAGAAATCCAAACTGCAAAAAAAAAAACGGTTTTGGATGAATTTTGCCTAATATAAAAGAAATTTGAAACCATCTTTAGGCATGTATGTACATGCAACTTGGTGGTAAGGTTCTTAACCTAGAAGAAGGTCTTAGGGCATCTACAATAGTTTGTTTCTTAGCTTGTTACTAAGAGGAAAGAGAGTATTTAATCTAATAAAAAGAAATAAGTCTTCTAATGGATTATTTCTTGAGCTTGTGTCTAAGACTTCAATTGCTATAAGGGTGTATAATTCTTGATGATCAATAATGAAGTACAACTTTGTGGTCTACATGTTTTAGCTCATTTATCATATCAATAATGAAGTTGGGCTGCACAAATGATCTGGTGGATATTTTGCTTTAAAACAGTGGAACCCACAAAACACGTTTTTAGGTAATAAGTAAGTCTCCAATAGAGCATTTGGTTGTTTCTTGTGTCTTGGTATTAACAATTTGTTAGTTTCTTTATCTAGAAACAACCTTACCTTCTGTCCTTCACATCACCTAAATACTGATGTGGTAACCCCCTTAATAATAGCTGACATGGACTATTGTAGATGCTTCCGGTTCTCGGCAGGAATTGATTTTATTTCGAACGGTTTCACTTATCAAATTTTAACCCCGCTCATAACGGGAATGACTTTGTGTTGTAAACAAAAATACAAGGGGCCATGGTGAAACATCCCATCAGTCCACGACGAGGCAGCATCGCTGCAAATACAATTTGAAAGTCTCGACGCGGACGGCGTTCGGCAGCGGTTCTTGACACGGTGTGAACGATGTATATATAATGAGCAGGCGGCGCGAGATTTGGACCATGGGTATTCAAAATTGCGGATGGCAAGAAAAAAATTTGACAACCTAAATTATAGTTTTATAACCACGAAATTAAGTGGCGACATCATTGATTAATAAAATTGATCACAACTTGAAATTGTCCAGGCTACTAATGATCAACATATCAAAGTGGCAACATATGAAATAAATAGAGGATAAAAGCAGACAAAATGGTAACAAAGCTTACAACTTACAAATTCTGGGACAACTTTCCGATCCTTAATGCTTTGAAAATGAGCGATGATGTCCTTATCCTTAGCTTGCATGAAGAATTCCCTTTCAATCAATGTGACCAAACAACCATTCAAATATTTACGCCCCATCTTGCTTTCCGATCCTTAATGCTTTGAAAATGGCGATGATGTCCTTATCCTTAGCTTGCATGAAGAATTCCCTTTCAATCAATGTGACCAAATAACCATTCAAATATTTCTACCCCATCTTGCTTCTTCTCTTGTTCTTTATCAAATTCATTATAGAAAAGACCCTCTCAACACCGCGGTTACCTTGAGGAGAACAAGCACCAATTTGAGAAGTTTATAAACAATTTCATACCGAGCAACCTTTCCTTGTTTAACTAGCATCATAGACAACTCTGCTAGACTTCTCAAATTTTTGAAGTTTTCATCATTTACGACATCATTGATATAGTGGTGCAAGCTGAAAAGCGAAGGTTGGTTCATTTCTTCAAATTCAAAGTCATGTGGATAGAACCCATCAAGCAACCAAGTTCTCAACATTAAAAGCGACAAATGAATTGGATGGATTGAATGATGCCATGCATCTAAGTAGCTCTGTGTTTACCTCATCAAACCTATTATTAAGCTCTTGAGCTGGCGCTGCTTTCTGCTGTGAGGCCGTGGCAGTGGGAGGCTGGGAGGCCGAGTGGGCGAGGCGCCGAATGGGCCCAGTGGTGGTGGTGAGCACAGTGGGCCGAGTGAGCTGTGAGGCCGTGGCGAGAGGATCTTCATTTTTTTTGCGAATACACTATACATATGATATACCTAGAATACACTATATATATATGAATTTGTTTTGCAAAAATAATGGGTATTCAATCTGAATACCATTGAATACAAGTGGGCCCGCCTCTGTGGCGAGAGACAAAGGCGTGGGATTAGTGAAAGCACTGGTCCTCATGATAGATAAAGTATTTTATGTATTTTTTAGTTTACTTATAGAATAGCAAAATATTTATATTTAGTATTCATCCATATTTAGGTATTACCATATAACCCTCTGGTAAAAAAATTTCGAGCTCCGTTACCGGATATACGTCCGCTCCAGACTCCAGAGTCCGGACACTGCCCAACGCGCGCGCCTAATGATAAGCCTGAAGACGATGATTCTGTTTGATCAGCGCGTAGTCGAAAGAATACATGTGCCGATGTGCCGATGTGCTTTAATGCCCATGGGCCATGGCACAGGTATGCAGTACACACGTTTGCGGTGGGCCATACCCGCTCTTCTCCGACCACGCGGTGTGAAATTGAGGCCATTCTGTTTTTACACTCGATCTTGATTGGGCCGCTAGATTATGACCGGGACGGCCTGCATGCTACGTTTGGGTCTTAGCGAATAACCATATGATCCACGTGTCAAGTGCGACGACATATGTAGGCTTTTCAATTTGATCGCAGTACAGTTTCTTCCCTCGATCGATTCTGGGGAATGAGACTGGATTGGATTCTCCACAAGGATTATGCTCGTACACTAATAAAATTCAGCTACTGAATTTGGGATAACACAATGAAATCAAATCATACCCTACTATCTTATTAACGACGAAACCTAAATCGGCAGCCCTAATCCTACGGTTGCTCCCTCAACCAACACTTACTTATTAGGCATGTACAATGGTATAGATAGGCTGCTTATCTATAAAAATTCTTCATATCACTTGTAAAAGACTAAAGGCAAATTTCATAAATAGCAGACAATGTTGTCTTTTAGTTGTCTTTATAGAACATACAATCTTTAGTACGAATCTGAAATTATTTGGTGGAAAGAATTATTGAGCGCATTAAATATTATCGGAGTAAACTCTAATTTAATTAGGTCTTTAATTATCATATTTGGAACCACGAGCTACTACTATTTTATTTAATTATATGCGATCATTATATATGACACATATAAGCATAAAGTGATGATCGCTTGAAGGCCTTGAAGGAATACATATATCATTTCTTATATTCGGAGTTCAGCCATGGAAGGAGCAATCGGATTCATCTTGTACATCCGAACAATTAGAGTCGAGGACGACTCCTTTTCAAGAGAGGGAGGATGACGAGGATATCTCAATTGGACCGATTACACGAGTAAGGGCTAAATTAATTAATCAGCAGGTGAACTCGCTCATAATTAATTTAATCTTGATTCTAATGAATATATGTTACTACCTAATGATCTCATATTGTGTGTGTGTAGTTGTATACGTATAAAGGCATGAGAGGCCGTAACAAGCTGAATGAAAGAAGATGCTACTGTTAATGCAAAGCTATGCTTGATGGCGTGTATAGCTGTTAAATATTATCATCTGGGTGCTGCTACATGCATGCAACCGAAGCATACAAGTGCAACCGAAATATGCAGGCGCGTGGTCCGAAGCATGCAGCATGTAGCATGCATGCATCAAGCCAAGACCCAAGACGTGCTAGAAAAGGTGATTTGCATGCAACCAAAGATCGAGGTGCTGCATGCAAGTAGACATGCGTGCGTGGATCAACATATGTGAAGCGCACCAAACACACACGAGTGCGTGGACCAACTCATGCGTGCACAATGAAGGAAAGGAAAGGAACGCTGTGCATCCAATAAAGAAAGAAAAGAGTCAGTCGGATTACGCGTGAAGGCAAAAATTAGATTGGTTGTTTTTTTTTTTTTGAGTCCGTGTCGAACTTGGATGGCTGAAGCCATACCTTAGCTGGCCCTAGGCCTTGCCATACAGGGGAGTTAAATACTCATCATCCCTCCATGTAAAAGGGACTACAAATATGAATCTACTATTTTGAAAGAGAGCTATACGCTTGTTCTTCCTAGAGTTTGACATACAGTGCAACCTAGAGGGGAATTGGGCGTTCTTAACCCCGTTATTCTTGTGATTCCTTGTGTTTTGCAGGAGCAGCGACACGCCTACTTTGTGTGGTTAGGTAGACGGGATCATGAACGTGTGATTGGGCGAATTCTTTTGTCGCAGGTTGTTGTTTTGACAGTGTTGGCGCTATCGGTTCGTCAAGTTACACGGATCCAAAGTTATCAACGATCCTATGTCGTGAAGATCGGGCATTCCCCCGTATCAATCTTTTAATGCTTTTCTTGTTTATTGTGCTATAGTCGGCTACAGGATTATAGACAACATCTTTCTCCCTCTTTATTCTCTTTCATCTACGTCAGCAAAAATCCTACGTAGCAATGACTATTCACGGCTGATATAAACCTATTGTACATGCTCTTAACGACGAAATCTAAAACGAAAAATCGAACGTACAAGCGAAACCATGCTAGCTATATTATGTTGCACGGCACAGGAACAAACAATGAAAAATAACAAGAGAGAGAGAGGGACAATTGAATGATTCGGCTCAATCAATGATACACTGGCCTCTACCTTCCTTTATAACGTGTGTATGCACACTACTACAGGAACCGACATCACAGACGGTTCGGAACCGTCATCACGGCGGTTTCCAACCGTCTATGTTTGTTGATGCGTGATAACGAGATATTATCACGAGCGGTACAAAACCGTCGTGATACGAAATATCATAGACGGTTTTATTAAAAACCGTGCAGTGAAGTCAAAAATATCACGAGCGGTTTCAAGCGAAAACCGCTCGTGATGCGAGAATATCACGAGCGGTTCTAAACAAAAACCGCTGCGTGATAGGAGAATATCACGAGCGGTTCTAAATAAAAACCGTGCATGATTTGTGAATATCACGAGCGGCTTTTGTAGAACCGTCGTGATATTCTCCTATCACTGAGCGGTTTCTTGATGAAACCGTCTATGATACTTGCCTTCCTGAGCGGTTTTAACAAAAACCATCTATGATAGCTCATTACCCCTGCCCACAATTTCTTTGTTTTCTGGCTAGCCTCGGGAATTGCTAGCCATGCCCTCTGAAAACAAGCATTCACGAAAAAGCAATTCAAGCATTCACAAAAACAGATTCAAGCGACCATGACAACTCAAAGTGATCATTACTCAAAATAAATTACAAAAGATCGCATTTGTTCAAGTATTGTCGCTATAGTTACAACTAGATTACAATTGTTTTGCGTTGAGAGGTTTTAGTGGGGTGATGCTCGGGTTGGCGGCGGTGAAACTCTCCGTTGTCGTTAATGATTTCGAGTTGATAAAGGCGCAGAGCTTCCTCGAATGTCCTTGATCTCTTCATAGCGAGTCCATCACATTGTAAATTCAAGGCACATAAGCTAGCAAGAGTAAAGTGGTAAGATATATATATTTAAATTTATAATTAGGAAATAATTATTTGAGATTGACAAACCTCAAGATCCTTCTTCCTAGCTCTAAGGATTAGGCGCATATGATAGCGAGCGTAGATTGCACATAACTCATCATCTTTTTCTTTGGCGACCTTTGCAAAAATAGAATTACATATATAGGTATAGTCGGTTCGAGGCGCGTTATTATGAAGTATGATATAGGATTATTGTGTTGTAGCGTCTTGGAAAATCCATCACTGTGTTAGTTAGGCGCTCTTTCCATCGTATATTCCTTTGTTGGCAACATAATTGATGAATGACCTACATGATTGAAAAAGTTATCCTCGGCCATTTCAAGCGAATGAAGACTACAATAGAGTTATGTAAGAAGGAAATGAGCATACCTCTCAGTATTCCTCTTAGAGTCTTTGAAGTCGTGCTTGTTGCGGTTTAGGGAATCAAGGTATATCACATGGTTCCTCTTGGGTATAATAACTAAAAGGATCCAATGGTACCTACTCATGTATGTCGCTATAGTCATTAAACCTAAGTTCGTGCTGCGTATAAAGTACAAATGAAATTTGTATAGCAAGTAGTGACACTTACCCCTGGTTGTAGGGCACCACTATGTACTTCATGTTCCTCTGTAGAAGCAATGACCTCGTTATGTATTTCTCGACGAAGGACGAGTCTTCTTGGATGGTTTGCAACGATACCACGTGTGGGTCGAGGAAACCCAGGTTCTTTCCATTCCGGACATTTTGCGGCATGTATCTATACATAAGCAATGAGTTGTGATATTTATCGGTATTAGATGAATGTAGAACTTGATTATGCGAACTTACGATGTCAACATCGTAGAAGCGAGGCGTCGAGGCCAGCGAGGTTGAATAGTTCAAATAAATCATTGAAGCCCGACGAAGTACCTCGTCCGTTGAAGAAATGCTTGTCCTCGTATCGGCGGTGATTCGATGTCGCACCCCTTCTTTTGGGTCTTGTCCAAGTACCGGGCATGCAAAGCGACAAGCATATCCAACGTGCATTATCTCGCGCCGGAGCACTGCGGTTTTCGATGATGTATTTCCGGTATCGCGGACTTCCGGACTTCTCGGACTTCCGGACTTGGGAGGCGCTTTAACGCGTTCGTTGATTTCGATTTGGCCTTAGCGATTGTCGTCGTTTTTGTGAGACGACTCGGGAACCGATCGTCGGCATGCTTTTCTTTGTTCCTTGGCGTCTTCTCCACGGGAATCGAAGAGGTGGCCTTTTGAGGCGAAACATGAGGTGGAGTCATCGAGGTCCGTTGGAGAGGAATGGTCGTGTCGGATCGTGGCACTTCTTTGGGTCGAGGCGATGTTCTTCTTGGGCCCTTTGGATAAAAGAGAGGACGGCATCCCTAGTGTTGTGATCTCTTCGTTCGGGCAAATGTCGGCGGGATGGCTCGAAATTGACATGTACCATATCCACTGACCTTGGCGTAACCGTGCACCACCACCGGCACCGTCTTTGCCTTGCCCTTCCTCGTATGGATACACCATCCCTGCGTGAGCCTCAATACAAAGGACCCATCCATCCTCACTTGGAGCTTCTGTATGCGTCGGCTCCTACAAAGCGATCGCAATTAGCTAAGGCGTCGTTAGGGTCTATCTTTGGTGCATTCCATAGATGTACGTTACCTTGATGTCGTCTATCGGTAATCGGACGTCGTCATGTTCACAATTATGCGCGGACGCGACGCTACTCCGACGTCGAGGAGGACTATCTCCCAAATTAGCGGGGGCGGCTTGCGACCGCTGGCTCATGAGTATATCCATTTGACTCCGCAATGCTGCCATCTCTACTTGAAATTGGTTAGTAATCATCTGTACCAACTGGTTGTCGTGCTCGGCCTTGGATCTCTTCCTAGTCCTATCGTGTAGTAGTCGTTCCGCGAATCCATGACTCCAAGGTACGTTAACCCCAAGGCCTCGCGTGCGACCCGGGTGCTCCTTGTTTCCCAAGGCCGTAGATAGTATATCCTTCTCCTCGTTCGCATGGAAGGAGCCTTGGGAAGCTTGGGCAGTCAAGTCACACTGCAAGAGGTCATCACGTTATTATAGGCACTATGAAGTTATGGACTTATTAACAACTTAGTAGTTCGATATATTTACCACACGTTGGGACACTTCACAGTGCGGGTTTGTGAAGGAGATCTTGCCGAAAGACGAGACTTGTGCCCTCGCTTTTAACCAAATTTTAGGGAACGCGGGTCTGTGACATCAGGAAACGGGTTCTCCTTCTCCGCCGCCCATTCCTCGTATTTACCCGCGTACCCAGCGGTGCCGAGTCTGTGTGGGTGAGTGTTTCGTGTCTGGAGAGCTTTGTGCGCCGCACTTTGCTCCTTAAATTCGGCCGTCGTTTTCATAGCCACAAAGGTGTCCCATGCTTCCCGCGTCAAGAATCTATACTTTGCGAAGGGCGTCTGACCCGTGTTCACGTACTTCGTAACAAGAATGCTCTTGAAGGTCCTCCACGATTTATCCATCATGAGCATCGCCGTCCGTCGCACGCGTGCCACATGTGCTTCTAGAATAGTGAACTTCTCTGAAAGTTACATCCCACAGCGCCTTCGCTTCTTCGTCGAGTCCTTCCACCTTGGTGTGGTGATGAGGACCGTTCCTTCAAGTATCCATGCAGATGGTCCGGAATCTCGCCACGATCTCTTGGGACTCGGAGGGACCCCAAAGTCACCGACCTCCGTGATGACCGGTAGGCCCGTAGGCATTTTCGATTGTCCTCTGCCATCTCGCTTAGTGTCATTATAAATCGGCGGTGACGGCGGCCTCGTCGACGCCTCTTCCATCTGCGAAGTCGGTGTTGGCGGCCTCGTTGCCCTCTTCCATCTGCGGGGTCGGTGTTGGCGGCCTCGTCGGCGCCTCTTCCATCTGCGGCGTCGGTGACGGCGGCGAAGACGGTGCCTCTGCCATCTCGCTTACTTGCTCTCAGGAAGAAGTACAAAGGTTGACTATAGAGATCAAGATGGCAAATGAAAAGTTGAATGAGCTCATACTGACTACTAACATTCCAGCATAAATATGAAACAATTAATCTCAGGAAGAAGTACAGAGGTTGACTATAGAGATCAAGATGGCAAATGAAAAGTTGAATGAGCTCATACAGACTACTAACATTCCTAACACTCCTTAATCCACGAGCTTCTATTCTAACACTCCTAACACTCCTTAATCCACCAGCTTCTCTTGTGATCTTTGTATAGATAGAAACTAGTGATACAAATCTTTTGCCCGAGCCTACTTCATCGAGGCAGACACATCTGGAGTGTACCATCCGCTTCGTCTTGGTGGAGGATTGGCATGAAGCGAGGTACACTCAAGTGTGTCGGGATCGGCGAAGAAAATGCTAAGCAAAGGTTTAATGCTTCATGTACGTAAGACTAGCCTTTAATGAAGACATAGAACTAGAATCAAGTAAAATGATCGACGAAGGAAATGCTAAGCAAAGGTTTAATCCCAAGATAGAAACAAAATAGAATCAAGTAAAACTTTCTTTTTGGATTGTTGTAAAAATGCGAGTTTTAGAAAAATTTCAGAATTAATCCCAACAAAATTAATTAGCATTAAAGCATAATTCCTAAAGAATTTAACACTCCTTAATCCACCAACTTCTCTAAGGAAATGCGAAGGAGTCACAGAGCGGTTCTTAATAAGAATCGCCCGCGGATTAAACTCTCGACCAATAAAAGGTCTAGAGATTAACGATTACAGATACTATTCCAACATATTGATTGATGATATTATGTGCTCTCGAGAAGGAGAGTAGCTAAAGAACAAGTCTTTGCCATCTCAATCCTATTGTCTATACTCTTCATGAAATGAATATGATAATATAAATTCAAACTATGAGCTCTAAACAATACTTTGCTTAGCTGTCAAATGATCTCAACATTAGCAAAACAGATTAAACTTCGATCAAGCAGAGGTTGACTACGAGAGATCAAGATGGCAAATGAAAAGTTGAATGAGCTCATACAGACTACTAGAAGAATCACAAACTAGTCAATACAAGCGATCAATTTGCAATAGAACTATGAGCTCAGCAAAAGTAACCAATTAACGATACAACATATTGACAAGAGTAAGTAATACAATAGAGCTCAAGTATGAACTAACTATCACATTCAATCTCGATTATAAGACAGAGTTCATCACAGAGCATGTCAACAAAGCCCATGATCAATTTGCAATATCTTGATGCTAGACTCAAATCGTAACTAATACGAGATCAAGGTATCAACTAGCACTATATATATATATATATATATATATATATATATATATATATATATATATATATATATATATATATATATATATATATATATATATATATATATATATATATATATATATATATACAAAGATCAACTTAATCGCCACAGAGGAGCAATACTCACAGAGAGGATGCCGACAAGAACTCACGGTGCAAGGAGGAGGCGGTCAGGGGAGGAGGCCGATCTTGAGGGGAGGAGGGAGCTGGGGAGGAGGTCCACACGGGGGAGAGGACGGCGCGGGAGAAGGCCGGTCTGAGAGGAAGGCGGTCTGAGGAGGAGGAGGCCGACAGGGAGGAGGACCAGCGGCGTCGAGGTCGGAGGTGCCAATGTCGGGGCGGCGGCACCGAGGTCGGCGGCGGCGTCGGGGCTTATGGCTCGAGGTGAGCGGGCGCCGAGGTCGGGCGGCGACACCGAGGTCAGGCGCCGAGGTCGGGGCGCCGGTGGTGGCAGCGGCGCAGAGGTCGGGGCACCAATGTCGGGGCGGCGGCGGGTCGTGGTCGGCGGTGAAGGCGCCCTAAACCCTAGAGGAGGCGAACAGCGCGAGAGCGTAAGGGCGCAGGAGAGGAAGTGAGAAGTGAGAGGAAAACCCTAGCGTTTCCGCCTTATAAAAAGTATATCACAGACGGTTCGTGATGACAAATGCAGCGATATAATATCACGAGCGGTTCCATAATAGAACCGTCGTGATATAATATCACGAACGGTTCTATTATGGAACCGTGCGTGATATTAATATCCTGAGCGGTTCTCATTACGAAATCACGTGATATATACCACGAGCGGTTGTATAATAAAACCGTCTGTGATAGCCCAAAACCCGAGGCCAATTTATGATATCGACAAAACATACTGAACACGGTGAGACATAAATATCACGAGAAAACATAGTGAACTTCTTTGAGACAAGTATGATGACAATTATGACAAGTCCATATGAATTCTAACTTTGGTGACAAGTATGATGACAAGTTCATAACACATTTGACTTCAAAATTTCATATCTAATTCAACTCAACTCCAAATCAAGTGAAACCAATTTTGATACTCCACATTACAATGTACGTCCACACATTGACATTAATATCAAATATGACAAGTCCATAACAAGTTCATAACACATTTGACTTCAAAATTTCATATCTAATTCAACTCAGCTCCAAATCAAGTATGATGACAATTTTGATACTCCACATTACAATGTCGTCCACATTGACATCAATATCAAATATGACAAGTCCATAACACATCAACACATGACAATTTCACGTTGACATCAAAATATATGAGAGATTACAAGTCCATAACACATGATGTTATGGAATAAATTAATTACATTGGAGTAAATTCTTAATTAAGATATAGGCCTTCATGATGATCGACGCATATAGCTAGCTTCCTCCTTTGGGTTCTTCCTCGAGCCTAATGTCGTTTCCAAAGGAGGCAACTCGTCAAATTGATTGTATTCTTTCTCATCCACTACATTCTCAACTCCGACAATCCTCCTTTTTCCATGAAGAACTACGTGGCGCTTCTTATTTGCGGGTCGGTTACATAGAAGACTTGAACAACTTGGTTGCTTGATGCGAATGGTTCATCTTTATATCCGACACGTTCGAGGTCCACGGTAGTGACACCGTGCTTGTCAACCTTCACCGTGGAGATGGACCCAACGGCACGAAATAGGGGATCTTGAAAAGCACGTGTCGAGCTCCCATATCTCGTCTATTTGCCCATAGTAGGAGCTCCTCATCCCATCGGTATTGAATGCATCTATGCGGACACCGCTGTTCTGGACTGTGCTCTTCCTATCCTGAGCTGCCGTATAAAATGTGTACCCATTGATGTCGTATCCTTGCCATGTGACAATTGTAAATTGTGGCCCTCGTGCCAACCATAGCAATGTATCATCACTTGATGACCTCCTAGTGATTCGCACCTTTAACCATTCGTTGAGCCGAAGCGGTTGTGCTCTCTCGTGATCCAAACCTCCGGCCGGTGCGGATTACATTGGCGCACCATGTCTTTGTGCTTTCGTCGATATCACGGGGACACTTGGGTCATGTGTTGCAAGACCATGAAATGGGCTTGGCGTATGTATCCAGATCGGGAGTTATTGATTTCCTTCCGATGGTCCCGATACCATCGGTCTCCCCTCATGGCGAGATAGAGGCACACCTATCGGTTCCACGAGCCATGTAGTCGATGTAGAACTCAATGACCTCTTCGGTTGCATAACCTTCGATGATGTCGCCCTCGGTCGAGATCGATTCCGTCGAGGGACTTGAGAATTCCCATGTACCTCTCGAGCGGGTACATATGGCGTAAGAACACAGGTCGCATATCTTTATCTCCTCACAAGGTGAACAATGAGATGGACCATGATATCGAAAAATGACGGAGGAAATACATCTCAAGATGACATAGAGTGGTCACCACCTCGGCTGCAGAGCATCTAGTCCTTGGGGATCAATGATCTTCCGAGCAATTGAGTTGAAAAATAACACGACCTCAAGATTGCCACTCGGACCTTGTTCGCAAGATACTTCTAATTGCAACAGAAGCATTTGTGTCATCAAGACATGACAATCATGAGACTTCATACCAATTAATTTCAAATCTTGCATAGAAACAAGGTTCTTAATGTTAGCGGAGTAACGGATGGGACTTTCACTCCATGCAAGCTCACAGCACGCTTCATTTCTCTCGGCCTTGGATAGAGTGTAGCAAAATTTGGGGAAGGTACGTTAAATCTGATCGGTCTCTACCGGTGCTAACTCGATCCTTATGTTCATATCAACCAAGTCACGCCGTGCATTAACACCATCCTTTGTTTTGCCACTAATGTTCAAAGAAGAGACCAATCAAGCTATCACATACATTCTTCTCTCGTGCATGGCGTCGATGCGATGGCGAACTTCTAAGTGCTCCCAATAAGGCAAGTCCCAAAAATTGACCGCTTCTTCCGGATGTTCTTCTCACGGGTTCTTAATTTACGTCCCTTCCCAAGCACAACATCGATATCCTTAACCATATCATAGACCTCTTTCCCTCTAAAAGCCCTTGGAGCTGAATCGTTCTCCTTATTTCCGTGAATTATTTTTTCATCTTGCGGTATAGGTGACTCTCGGGAAGGAACCTACGGTGGCGCATATACACGCTTTTGCATGAGTTGTTCACCATACACTCTCTGTAGCATCTAAGCGGTCTTGGACGGGCTTTGGCTCCTTTTGTATTGGCTTGAAGCGAGTTACCAAGGGCAGGAAAATCATTGATGGTGCGTAACAACATGGCGCGTAAAGTGAAGTTCTCTCGCTTGTACGCATCCCATACCTGCATTCTTCGTTCCACAAAGTCACAAGATCTTCCAAAGAATGGTGCTAGGTACACATCAATATCATTCCCAGTTGCTTTGGCCCTTGGATAAGTAGTGACATCAAAATGTACTTCCGCTTCATACACGTACCAAGGAGGAAGGTTGTACATACATAGATTCACGGGCCGGTGCTATGTTGGTTGCTCATGTTACCGAAAGGATTCATTCCATCTGTACTCAACCCTAACCTTATGTTCCTCGGTTCAAGACCGAACTCTTGAAGCTCGATCGAAGTTTCTCCATTGGGCGTAATCGGCAGGTGTCTTAGCTTTCCATCTCTTACGCTCCTCTCGAGTGCCAACGCAGCAATCTTAAGTCCTTTATGCTCGCAAATAAATGCTTCAAGCGTGGGATCACAGCAGATACCACAACATCTTAGCAGGAGGTCCTTGCTTCACCTTAGCGAGATTCTCGACGCTTGTATCGGGATGCTTTGCACACGGACATACATGCATGTCGCATACTCTTTACTGATAGAGGATACAATCGTTCGGACATGCATGTATTCTTTCTACTTCCATTCCCAATGGACAAATAACCTTCTTTGCTTGATAGGTGGTCTTTGGGCAACACATTTCCCTCGGAAGGATGTCCGCTAGGAGACCTAACAATGCCGTGAAACTCTTATCGGACCAACCATTGCTTGCCTTCAATTTCAGCAGTTCAAGCACGGTTGACAACCTTGTATATTCCGGCTTGCAACCAGGGAACAAAGGTCTCACCGAGTCCTCCCTTAAGCCCTCGAATTTACAAAACTCTCTCTCACTGTAGTTCTCTTCTGCATCGCGTAGCATCTGATCCAGATTGTCATCGTGTGACATATCCTCATCAAAAGCAGTACAGTCCACATCCGGCATATCGTTGACTTCCTCGGCGATGCCGTCATTACTAACTTCATGTGTAATAATCTGCTCTTCACCGTGACTGGTCCAACATGTATACCCTTTTGTGAAACCCCTTCGAATCAAGTGCGCTTCTATTTGCGCCGCGTTGTTAAACATCTTCAAATTACCGCAATCAATGCATGGACAGTACATAAAATTTATCTCCTTCTTCAACATATCCTGCTCAGCGGCTCTTCTAAAAGCAACCACGCCATTAATGTACTCTTGACTCACACGGTTCACACTGTACATCCAGTTTCGATCCATCTACACTACGCATGTAACAAATTAGTGTCAAAATTGATTAGCGATTAATTTATAGCAAACATAAAGGGTTATAGATCGTTACCCTCGGAGCTCACGAAGAAAATACGATTCCTCTCCTTTCCTTCTCCTCTCTAAGGTGGCGCAATGGGGAGGAGGCGGCGGTGTTGGAGGTGCTAGGGCAAGGGTCCAACCTTCTCCTCTCTAAGTCGGGCAACGGATAATTATTGATTATCGTATGATTGTTGATTAGATACGAGACAAAAGACAAGAGGAAGATCCTAATAACTAGCAAGTTGGTCCGCGATTATTGCTGGTATCCGCTTTCATATAATTGAAACAATAAACCACTTTGTGATGACGTTTCTTCATGGATATAAATGGAGGAAATATAAAATAGATCATTACACATGTGACTTATCTTCGTGTGTCATAAATTCTTCTTTTTAATCTGTTCTAGAAAACTACTCATGAAATTAGTTCTGATTAAGACTTTCACTTCTTTGCACGTATTTACTCGTTTTGTCTCATCGTTGCACAAAGGAATTACACAGATTAATTAAAGGCTACATGTTTTGCTTTTCATTTTCTAGAATTAGGGTCCATCAAATTGAGAGCTAGATGTACGTACGTTTTGCCATTTCCCATCAAGTAGTATTAATTGAAACCTAAACCCTATGCTTCCGATTAAGGAATACAACAAAGAAAACAAAACATTAGGGTCTATGTACAGAGTAGCAAAATCAGGAAATTCACTAATCAATAGAGTGGAAAAAGGATAATCAAGATACTTCATCTGCTTAATTAGGGAGGAGCCACAGAGTTGGAGGAGCTAGGGAGGAAGTGGCACGGCACTGGGAGGAGAAGCTAGCTAGCAGATCTAAGTGGAGCCCAAAGCAATAGGGGCGGTTGATTATTATCCAAACACAAGGCAGAGGGAGTGGCAGAGGCACAAAGGCAAGTCTTGGCAAGGAACACAGGCAGCGGTCTGGCGAGAGGATGTGTCGTGCTCAATTTATCTGCGATGGGCATATCACGAGCGGTTCTTAATAAAACCGCTCAGGATAGTCATCTATCACTGAGCGGTTTGTGAATAGAACCGTCAGGAATTATCCTGACGGTTCTATTCACAAACCGTCGTGATAATCCCAATCCTGAGCGGTCCTTATTTAGAACCGCTGCAGGATATTATCTGACGGTTATTAAATAGAACCGCTGCGTGATTGGGATTATCACGGGCGGTTTGTGAATAGAACCGCTCGTGATAATTCACAGACGGTTCTATTCACAAACCGTCTGTGATAGATGACTATCACAGACGGTTCTAAAAAATACCGTCTGTGATAGGCATCCCGCGCTACCCGCAGGTCCGGCAATGCCCAACACAGACGGTTCCAAAGGAATCGTCTATGATGGGGCGTCTACTATAGCCTGTTTTGTAGTAGTGGCATATATAGAAGGTTACAATCCCGATCCTATAATCAAGGGATACAGAAGGATATACTACTGTGTACAACCGTAATCGGATCCTATACAACAACTAGGAAACCTATCTTCACATTCCCCCTCAATCACAACATATGGAGGTTGAGATTGTGTTTAAAGATATTTAGCTGTTGTATAGGCATCGGCTTCGTAAAGTCGTCTGCAACCTGATCTTGTGATGGAATAAATCGAATGTCGAGTACCTTCCGCACTACTTTGTCTTGGACGTCTTGGACAAAGCGGAAATCTACCTCGATATGTTTGGTCTGTGCATGAAAGGCTGGGTTTGCTAAGGTTATCACACCAGAGACAAGCTATTCAGGACTGAAAAATGTCAAGCTCACCAAACAGTGACTGCACCCAAACAATTTCAGCTGTTGCATTAGCTAAAGCTTTATACTCTGCCTCCGTACTCGATCGGAAAACTGTGGCTTGTTTCCGAGCACTCCACGAGATCATGTTAGATCCAAAAAATACTGCAAAACCTCATGTAGATTTCCGATCATCTGGACACCCAGCCCAGTCTGCATCAGAGAAGACACTCACTAAGGTCGATGTCGAGTTGCGAGTTACCATACCAGTCGTGTTAGTGTGTCTGAGGTACCAAGTATCCTCTTTACCGCCATCCAGTGCACGCTGGTTGGAGAATGCAAAAACTGACAGACCTTGTTAACAAAAATGCGACATCAGGTCGGGTCAACACAGGTACTGTAGGGCACCAACAGTGCTGCGATACTTGGTGGAGTTAGTAGAACTGAGAAGTGTACCTATGGAGACCGAGAGCTTCTTAGAAGTAGAATTAGGGGTCGTGTGTACCTATGGAGACCGAGAGCTTCTTAGAAGTAGACGTAGGGGTCGTCACACCCTTGCACTGTGTCATCCCTGCAAGCTGCAACAGATCACCAACATACCAAGACTATGACAAGATGAGCCCATCACCATGTTTCTGGACTGCAATCCCAAGAAAGAAATGAAGATCACTGAGATCTTTAATGGCAAACTCAGCTTGTAAATCATGAAGCAAACTATGAATGGCAGTTGGAGATGATCTGGTGAGAATGATGGCATCCACGTATATGAGGATATACATCACCGTACCACCTTGACTGTAGACGAACAAAGAGACATCAGCACGAGACAGGATGAAACCCAACTCTTGAAGCTTGGAGCTAAGCCTAGACCATGCACGGGGTGCTTGTTTGAGGCCATATATGGACTTATGGAGGTTGCAAACCAGATTGGGACCCACTGAAACATACCCAAGAGGTTGTCGCATGAACACTTCTTCTTCTAGAACGCCATGCAAGAACACATTCTGCACATCAAACTGCCGCAAACCCCAGCCCTTAGACACGACAATGGACAAGATGAGTCAGATGGTCGTAGGCTTCACAACCAGACCGAATGTGTCTTCATAATCAACCCCCATACTTCTGCTTAAAACCTTTAGCCACAAGCCGTGCCTTGTAACGATCAACATTGCCATCCGCTTTGCGCTTCAACTTATAAACCCACTTGTAGTCAATTAAATTCTTACCCCGTGTCGGAGGAACAAGACTACATGTGTCATTCCTCAAAAGTGCAGCATACTCATCATCCATGGCACATTTCTAGTTAGGATCTGCCAGAGCTGCTGAGAGAGACTCGGGCTCGACTGAGCAGCTGTATGCATAGCGCACAGTGCCATCGGTGAGCTGCTTGGGCACATGGATGTTGTTGCGGAGCCTTGTCGTCATTGGATGTGTACGAGCCAGGGCGGTAGCAACGTTGGGTGTCACTACACCAGCAGGCGTGTCGTTTGGCGCATCCACCGCTCCAGCCGGAGGTTGCAGCCCAGTGGCCAAAGCTGCACCGGTCGAGACGAGTGACGCGTTGCCGGGCGAAGCCGCAGGAGCGTGCACATTCGGAGCCGCATGCATGGGCGAGACAGTGTCATGTCCAGTAGCAACACCGTGCATGAGAACAGGACCATGCACGAAAGGCAACAACTCAATAGCTTCATCCTACAACTGCACAGAAGCATCAGGCTGCAAAAATATGTGGTTAAAAGGTAGTTCATTAGCCATATGTCCATTTAAGAATGGACTATTGGGCACGGATAACATAGGCGAAAGGAGTGCATGTTTGGAAACAATTCATGGGCCGACAGAGGAAGAGTTGGCAAAAGGGAAAACATCTTCGTCAAAGATGACATCACGGGAAATATACACACGTTCGAACTGGGGATCAAGGCACTTATAGCCTTTATGATGGTTACTATAACCAAGAAAAACACACCGACGAGAGTGGAATTGGAGCTTGCGAGCATTGTAGGCCCTAAGATGAGGCCAACATGCGCACCCGAATGTCTTCATAAAAGGATAATCTGGTTTAGTATTGAACAACTTTTTGAGAGGGGTAGAATTCTGGATGATTTTGCTCGATAGTCTATTTATGAGGTAGCTAGCAGTGCTAAAAGCCTCATCCCAGAATTTGAGTGGTACACAAGAATGCGCAAGAAGAGCTAATCCCATCTCAACAATATGACGATGTTTGCGTTCAGCTGTGCCACTCTGTTGGTGACTATGTGGACAAGAGACACGATGATCGATGCCAACTTTTTGAAAAATGAATGTAATTTTTGGTACTCCCCTCCCCAGTTCATTTGAATGCATATAATCTTCCTATCAAGAGTACGTTCCACAAGTGTTTGAAATTGGACAAAGAGTTTCAGCACATCAGCTTTACTTTTAAGAGGATGTAGCCAAACAAACTTGCTAAAATCATCAATGAAACTCAAATAATATTTGTATCCGCCTGCCCAAGTGATGGTCGAACCCCATACATTTGAGTACACAAGTTCCAAAGGATGAGATGAAATTTTTATTAGATCTAGGAAATGGAAGCTGATGACTTTTGGCCTATTGACAAGCATCACAGACCGACACTTTATACAAAACATTGGAACAAGGAAGATTATTGACTCTAAGGACTTGCTGAACAGTAGAAAACGTCGGATGTCCCAAGCGACTATGCCATTTCTCTTGGGTAGGTGTAGTGGCAAGAAAAACTTGCTTGCTCGATGCGGCTGCATGTGGCTGGATGGGATAGAGCCCTCCCATACATTCCCCACGAAGAAGTGTTCTCCTTGTTACCCAGTCCTTAACGAGAAAATAGTCAGGATGATATTCAAGAAAAGCGTTGTTATCAGATGCGAGATGATGAACAGACACAAGATTTTTGTAGCATTGGGCACATGAAGAATATTTTTTAGGAGAAGATCATGAGTTGGGGTGTTGATTTTAGAATAGACAATATGCCTAATAAACACATAGCTATCCCATTCGTAGTTTGCACCTAATCTCGTCCATGGTACTTGTCATGGACAATCAGCTTATTGAGCTCGCCGGTGATGTGGTTGGTGGCGCCTGTGTCAGTGTACCAGTTGGTGTCGACGTTGTAGGAGTTTGTGTAGGCTGCTACGCAAGGCTCGTCCGCTTGAAAGGAATGGTTGAACCTCTCATAGCACTTGATCGCCACATGCCCAATCTTGCCATAGATCTGACAAGTGGGTCGATTGCCGCCCTTCTTGTAGCCAGAGTTCTAACCCTGGCCCTTGAAGTTGTTGCCGCCTTGCGGTTCTTTTGAGGAGGCGGTGGTGTGCGACCCTTGCCGCGACCACCTCCACCATTGCCATGATTGCCTCGTGAGGCAAGATTCACCGAAGACCCACCGATCTGGAGCACCACGTTCTGCTACTCTAGGCGCGTCTCAAAGCTCAAGAGATATGCATAGAAGTCGTTGAGGCTGATGTCGTCAACCCTTGTCATGATCAAGGTCACCAACGGTTGTACTCAGCGTCCAGACCCACTAAGATGTACAAGATGAGCACGTCCTCACTGAGCGGATGGCCGATAGATGCCATCGTGTCAGCGAGGGTCTTCATGCGATGAAAGTACGTGGCTGCACTCATGTCGTTCTTCCGAAGGCTTGAGAGTTGCAGGCGGATTTGTATAAGCCGCGCCTTGGATTGCGACAAGAACATACGTTCAAGCGCCGTCCATGTTGCGGCAGTCGAGTCCAGGAGCAGGACTTTTGACAGCACCTCCGGTTCAAACGAGGCTAAGAGAGAACTGAGCACTTGCTACCTAGAGTTGATACTCCGGATTAGGGACCAGTCGGTCCACCTTCTTCCCGTCCTCCATGACGCTCCCCATCACCATCTTTGGGGGAGCTACAGAGGTTCCATCAACGAAGTCGTCGAGATCGGCACCGCGGAGAGCCAACAAAACTTGAGCCTTCCACAGGAGATAATTTTCCTACCCTAGCTTCACGTTGATGAGATGGCCAAAACCAAAGGTGGGACAAGATCCAGCACTATCAGACGAAGTTGAACCAGATGCCATGGATGGATGGATAGGTAAGTTAGATGTGCGATGGAAGAAGACGCTCTGATACGCAATAAAAAATAACAGGAGAGAGAGAGAGAGAGAGACAATTGAATGATTCGGCTCAATCAATGATACGCTGCCTCTACCTTCCTTTATAACATGTGTATGCATATACAGAAGGTTACAATCCCGATCCTATATTCAAGGGATACAGGAGGATATGCTGCTGTGTACAACCATGATCGGATCCTATACAACAATTAGGAAACTTATCTTCACACGAATGACAAGAGGCTGTTGGTGGTGTCGTAGAGTATGTTGGAAAAATGTATAATATTTTAATTCCATATTTTATTATGAGGCAAAGATCACATAAAACTAGATATACATAAAGCGATACTAACAGTAGACAACTCATTGCACTTTTAAATATACATAATAATATAATTATAACAGAATATTTTTGTCGCACAACAAACTTACAGTAAGACTTGATGAAGAACAGGTAGCAGTGAAGTGAGCGGTCGCATGGATGTGTTGCCCAGAAGCCTTATTGCCGCCCCGTGCAGATGAACTCTACGATAATGGTTCAGAGATACCCGCTCACCCTCCTTCCCGGTGCACGCTGAGGAGAAGGGATGGCTTGGTTCGACAGCACAACTCTCTAGCACAATAGAACATAGAGGAAGAAGAAGAAAAATCGAAGTGTATCTATTTGTTTTAGGTCTGGACGTCTCCAGATCTTTTTAAGGTTGAGACAATTACTCTCTAGTAACTGCATAATAAAACACATATTAAACCAACGGTAACTGCTAATTCAAAACCAATTAACGGTAATTAAGCAGTGTTTATCGATCCTGATTACACACTGGCCTACAACTTCGACCACTGGTCTACAACTTCGACCAGTGTATTTCGACCACACTAGTCTATGGATCTAACCACTATTTTTTGACCACTGTGTTTCGACCACTTTATTTCGACCACAGTGTTTCGACCACTTTATTCCGAACACAATGTTTCAACCACTTTATTTTGACCACACTGGTCTATGATTTCGACCATATTATTTCAACCACTGTGTTTCGACTAGGGATGGCAATCGGGCGCGGCGGGCACGGGTAGTGCTCGCCCATACCCATGCCCGCGACCCCAATTTCCCCCCACGGGCATACCCGCGAAGGACGACGGGCGAAAAACCTCGCCCATGCCCGTCGCCCGTGGGCATACCCATGTACCCACGAACTTATATCTAACACTAAACACATAGACGACATGCTATCATCCTTGATACCCTCAGAACTTGCATCAAGGTAATAATCATCGCTTCCTATCCAATGGCACACAACACAACTTATGTCATCTAAACACAAGCTGGCGGATATCTCAAATCTATCGCTACGACCAAGCTTCCACAGATTTAGAGAGCATTACGAGCCAAAAGACTCTTAACTCGCCTCAAGCTAACATAGATCATCACAGGCCAGAGAAGTATTGTATTGTAAGCTCACACAAAGCACATAGTCCCTAACTATAGATTCATCATATTAAGAAAAAAGATCAAGAACATACACAGAAATTAAGCCACCACTGACACACTATTCCCTCCTCACCTCGCTCTTCGACGATTAGCGCGGAGTTGTTGTTCTAGATTGGCGTGCCAGAATTGGTGGACCAGAAGCTCGAGTTGTTCCCACTCGACGACCGATGCTGCAAGAACCCACCCCTACGGAAAAAGGGGGCACAAATCCGGTCAGATCAGCGCGTCAAAGAAACACCAAATTGAGGATCTAGTAGGGCAAAATCAATCAAGAAAGAGGAAAGGCGGCACCTTGTAGGGATCCATGGTTGGAATCGCGCGGTGCCTCTCGGGTTGGGTCCCTTGGGTGTTTGGGGGAAGGAAGCGAATCGATTGGCGATAAGGACGAGGAGTGGTCGTGCGGGAGTCGGGAGATGGCCGCCCCTACCGCTGCTGCTCCTCACCAACTCCTCTGCCGTCCTTGCCTCCTTTGCTCTCGCCCGCCGCTTGGCCTCTCCCTGCAGCTCCCCGCACTCGCCGTGGTCGACTCCAACTAGGGAGCCGCCACTACCTTCATCACCGATAGCGCCGAGGACGGGGACAACACGTAGGCAGACGGATGGCGGCGTAGCCGTGCGTGGGTCGGGAGATGGCAACTCCCGTAGATGGGGGTGGTGAGCCTGAGGCGGCGGCGGACGGGGGTGGTGAGTCGGAGGTGGGGGTGGTGAGTTGGAGGCAGATGATAGTGAGGATTGAGATGAGATGGCGGCATGCCGCTTAGGGCTGGGTTGGGGCCTGGGGGCTTGGGGCTAATGCCTGAAGGAGTTACAGCCTTACCAGGAGATGAGATGGATGGCCCACCTGTTAGTGAGGATTGACGGGTAAACAAGCGCGACGGACACAGGTAGAGCTCACCCGTGCCCGCGCCCGTTTACCCGATGGGTAGAGGATTGTCCTTATTTTCATACCCGTGGGCAAAGAAAGTCTCCCATACCCAGCTCCATTAGGGTAATTTCTCGTGGGTACATGGGTAATCTGGCACAATTGCTATCCCTAATTTCGACCACTGTGTTCCGACCATACTAGTATATGGCTTCAACCACATTATTTCGACCACACTGGTCTATAGATTTGACCACTGTATTTCGACCATTTTATTTCGACCATAGTGTTTCGACCACTTTATTTGACTTAAATACTAGCTTATAACAATCCCTGCATAGGAGAGAACCACTAATGAGGTTCTTGTTTATTGTTAGCGCATACTACATGTTCTTCAAGCGGACAATCTTCTATGAAATAAGCCTCAGATCTACCATGTGAACACCAAGAACAGAAGCATACGACCCGTTCCCCATTAGGACGGAGAAAGCTCCGACTACCTGATAAGAAGAAAACAAGGAAATATCATAATATACGTGAACATTATGTCCAGTATCAACCTACCAATCAGTAGATTGATATGCTACAAAATAATAGGTGAATTACCATACCCTCCTATTGAGGCCTCACCTATGATCACATTGACAATCTTTTTCTTTGGCTGTTCAGCATCCTTGCTCTTGCGGGAACGATAGTCATTTTCCATATGACTGTTTTTTCCATACACAAAGCAGATGGTGTTCCTCATGTCCTTCTTCTCAGGTTTTTTTCTTAAAGCTAGTTGTCTTGTTTGGTTTAAAGCCTTTGTTTTTGTGCCATATCTTTTCTCTATGATATTTGCATTGATCCGATTGTTTTGACTGGAAGTAATTGGTGCATCTTTTTCTCTTGTCTTTTCTTCCACATCAAGGGTAGCAATGAGATCCTCAATAGATATCCCTTCCCTTTTGGGCTTTAAGCTAGTGGCGAAATCCCGCCATGAAGCAGGAAGTTTGGCAACAATGCCCGTAGCCACAAACTTAGGAGGCAAAACTTGTGCTTGCTTAATTTGTAAAGTCAAAATCTGAAAATAAAAGATTGAATTGGACTTGGGCATATTGGATGGATGGTGTGGTTTTTGGAATGTGGTAGTATGCCTGAGTCAACAAGGACCGAGTTACTTGCGCCACCGTACTGAGCATTATTAGTACTAACCACACGAGGGGGATATGGGACCTCTTTTGACTAAGTACTTTGGAAGGTGTTAATTATGAGCTGGTCGGTGGGTATGTTTAAATAAAATGTGTGTGTGTGGTGTTGGGAGGGAGCATTAGTAGACCGGCTAGGTGTCTAATGTGTCCTTATCCCGTGGGTTCTGACTCGTAATTAGCATCATCCATTGGAAATATCTCGTAGGACTTAGCCGTGCTTGGCATACCAAAGGAAGTGTGCTTAATCATGTGGCGAAAAGGCGATCCGGCGTGTGGGTACATTGGTACACCCCCGAGGTTAAAACTATTCAATAGCCTCATCCTAGGTTATGGACACGCTCGGATACGCCCCGTGAGAACTAGACTACAACCTTTAACTAAAACTTGACACGGGTGGTATGAATGGGTAATTCATGCTATTGTTGTGGTGGCTATTGGGTTAGTCACTTCCAGGTTGTTCATGTTGTTGTTATTATGTATTATCTCGTTGTTACTTCAACAATTAAAAATGCTTTGTCAAATCGCTTTCAATCTATTATATTATTACAAATGAAAACTTGCTTTACGCTAAAAATGAGTCCAAAGCCTCATCCACTTAAATAAAGCTTGCATGTAGTTAAACTATAGTTCTGTTATACTACACGTCAGTCTTGCAAGTACATTTTTGTACTCATTTGCTTTGCTTAATAACTTTGTTGCAGAGGAGGTAGAGCCCAAAGGGCTTTACGTTTGCGAGATGTGCATGGGTTGGGAAAGCGACTAGCTTGGCGGTCCGGTCAGTTTCCTTGTGGGTGAAGGCACACTGGTTGGCTTTTGTTATGGCCATCTTTATGGCACTTTTGCTTCCGCTGTGTATCTTTGTAGACTTGTTGTTATTTGGCCGGTCGGCCTCTCTTTTGTAATAACTATCCGTTATTTATATTAATTAACTTCTGGTTTGTTGCTTGTTCTGTTCTATGTGTTTGAATGGAATTGATGCATTCTTTTGTAATGAGTTGTGTGTACTGCATCCTTGGGAAGTACATATACCTCGAGGCACGATTTATTTAGTTGATAATACTAGGGTCAAGTGGATGACTAAGTATTATGAGCCTAATAAACCGGGGTCTCACAAAAGTTGGTATCAGAGCCATCCTGACCGTAGTAACCCAAGCTTGGTCGCCTTTAGGATATTTTGGAAAACTTATTTTCAAAGTATCAAAGAGTTTATGAAAGCTTAAGTAATTCTCAGATTTTACTCCTTACCTATCTTAGCTTTCTATCTCACCTTGCTCTAGTTTGAGTTTTAAAAGACGTTTTCCTCTTCTTCCCTCAAAATTAGTTGTTATCGATTAATTTGGGTTTTGGGGAACTTATGAGAGTTCTAAATTTGAAGTCTTGGCTGTCTTTTGGTGAAGAATGGAAGTATTTGGAGATAGAATTCAAATCTGAAAATTTAGGACAGCAAGCAAGCATTTTAGGGCAGCAAGCTCAAGCTAGTGATTAAGGTATAAAATGAGAGGTTAATTCAACTAAAACTTGTGGGAATAAAAGGGTAAGATGTGATACTAGTTAGCTAAGTATCTAACCCTTATTTCGCCGATTTAACCTTGCTCTTTAGTAGCATTAGATCTTACGTTATATTCTGATTTTTATCTTCTCGATTAATTACTCGTTCATTCAATACGGGTTAGTTGTGTTGAGAAGTTGAGCTTTGCTTTTGGTGATCCTTTGCTGTTTTTAGAGTCTTTTAGAAGCTCTTTAAAGTTTAATTACTCGCTGTTTTTGGCTCTCAATTTGGGCAATATTCCTTTCCCCTAGTCGTTAGTTTTTGTTTTCTTTAAGGCTTTGTTTTTCGGGTTTGGTTGCTAACCAAATTTCATTATAACAGATGGCGGGCCTTTTCAGAGCGGCCAAGGCGAGCGACTAGTCCCGGACGAGGAGCTTCCTCCTCCTCCGACCATGGCCGAGGTTCTTCTTCAGATCGGCGCAACCGCGCGGATGTGAGAGAGTTCTCTTGGGCGTCATCGCGCGCAACAACACCGCCCCTTACCGGAGCTTGGGATGCAGGCAAGGGAATGCCCATCGGCCCGTGGGGCCTTGCGGAGTTTCTTTGTACTCGGCCCCTACCTTTCTCGATGCGAGGACCCATTGGATCTGAGCGATTGGCTTCGTCTGGTGGGCGGAAGCTCCGCATCATGCAGTGATGCGAGCACGAGAAGGCGCTATTTGCATCGCACCGGCTTGAGGGTGCAGCTTTGTCATGGTGGGAGAATTTTCTCGCCATGCAGCCCGCAGACCACACGTCTCTTGGGAGGAGTTTCGCCTTGCCTTCGTCGATCTCATATCCTTGCGGCGATGGAAATCAAGAAGCATGAGTTTCTTCTTGCTCAAGCAAGGGCGTAGCTTCGATCATGGAGTATGTATCTGAGTTCAACCATCTAGCTCGTTATGCTCACGAGGATGTGGCCACCGATATGGCTAAGCGAGGCCAAGTTCAGCGTGGCTTGTCCGAGGAGCTTAAGGACAAGCTATCCATTGTCGACTTCACGATTTCCGGACCTTGGTCGACAAGGCCATAAATCATGAGCATGCGACTAGGGAGCTTAGGATTCCATAGCGTAAGTGGGAAACCCACAAGTCATCGAGGCTAGTTCTTTCCGTCCCGCTTGGCGGTCTCGGGTACCGGTCGATTTCGGCACCCCGAGGTCACTGCCTGTTCTCGTTCATCGCGAGCCGTGTCGATCCGTGCACTGCGAGTCGTGAGAGCGACCCCGCAACCCGGCCGGGGTCACATGCCGCTTTGCAACGAAGGGGCATTATGCGAACCAATGCCCTAAGAAGGCGAGGCAGCCCTCGTCCTAATGGAGGGCGGGCAAGGAGGTGGTGCATCTCGGGACGAAGATCATCCGGCTACCCAAAGGCGTGGGTAGTGGTCGCGTCAACGCCATCACCGCAGAGGAGGCTCAGGAGGCACCCGACGTCGTGCTAGGTACACTTTCTGTTAACTCTCATCCTGCTACTGTCTTGTTTGATTTAGGAGCATCCCATTCCTTTGTTTCTGAGTCTTTTGCTGCTGTTGGGGAGCTTCTTTTCTCTCCATTGTCGGTCCCGCTACTCATTCGCTCTCCTGGTTCAGAGTTGAGAGCTGAATCTGAGTGTAGGGATGTCCCTATCGAGATTGAAGGGGTAGGATTCTTAGCAAATCTTATCCTCCTCCATTCAGCAAGTCTAGATGTGATTCTTGGCATGGATTGGTTGTCTCGGCACATGGGACAAATCGATTGCGCCGAAGCTCATCTCTCTGTCTAGTCCTCCGTGGCGGGTTAAGCTTTTAGAAGCTGCTAGGTCCGCATCTCTTGGCTTGGCAGGCGAAGCCGCTCTAGATATTAGTGAAGTCCCAGCAGTTTGTGAATTCATTGATGTCTTTCCGTAGATCTTAGGGATGCCACGATTCGAGACCTCGAGTTTGTCATTGAGTTGGCTCCGTACCGCCCTATCTCAAAGAGGCCTTATCGGATGCCACCGAGCGAGTTGGTGGAGTTGAAGAAGCGATTAAGTGAGCTGCAAGAGAAGGGTTTCATCCGCCTAGCTCATCCTTGGGGTTGTCCGGCAATCTTCGTAAAGAAGAAGGGCGATACTTTATGCATGTCGTTGATTACCGCCCACTTAATGAAGTGACGAAAGAACAAGTATCCATTGCCCGCATTGGCGATCTCTTCGATCAATTAACCGGAGCTCGAGTTTTCTCCAAGATTGATTTGAGAGTGGGATATCATCGGGTTAAGTATTCGACTGAGAATATTCCCAAAGACGGCGTTCTCTACTCGCTCTGGCTTGTACGAGTACACCGTCATGTCATTCGCTTAACCAATGCTCTGCCTTATTCATGAACCTCATGAATTCGGTATTCATGGAGTATTTGGATAAGTTTTTCGTGGTCTTCATCGATGATATCCTTATCTACTCTAAAACGATGAAGAACATGCCGAGCATCTGAAGCTTGTGTTAGGCAAGGCTGCGTGAGCACCATTTGTCTGTGAAGTTCGATAAGTGTTCATTACGGTTGAAGGAAGTGGCTTTCCTAGGCCATATTCTTTCGGTGAGGCGTAGCCGTTGATCCTAACAAGGTCATCGATGTTCTTTCATGGAGTCGACTGCCGGTCATCGAAGTCGCGGAGTTTTCTTGGTTTAGCGGGATACTATCGCCGCTTTATCGAGAACTTCTCCAAGATCGCGGCCGATGTGAGTTGCTCAAGAAGGACAAGAAGTTCGTGTGGTCCGCCGAGTGTGAGAAAGTTTCAAGTGCTCAAAAAGCGGTTGACCACCGCCTCGCCTCGTTCTTCCCGATATCCATCGAAGCTTCGATATCTATTGCGATGCTTCTCGTCGAGGCCTCGGTTGTGTCCTTATGCAAGAAGGCAAGGTAGTGGCCTATGCATCAAGGCAATTGAGACCTCATGAACTCAACTACCCTACTCATGACTTGGAGTTAGCTGCTGTGATTCATGCACTTAAGATTTGGCGGTATTACCTAATTGGTAATCGTTGTGAAGTGTATTCGGATCACAAAAGCTTAAAGTATTTGTTCACCCAACCGGACCTGAACCTCAGGCAAAGGAGATGGTTGGAGTTGATCAAGGATTATGATATGGGTATTCACTACCATTCGGGCAAGGCTAATGTCGATTGTCGATGCGCTTAATCATAAAGCGCATTGCAATGCCGTGTTGCTCAAGGAGCTTCACCCACCCTTCAGGGAAGAATTTCAGCGTCTCAACTTGGGTTTAGTTGAGCATGGTTCTCTCATTGCCTTGGTTGTGCAACCAACCTTGGTCGTCGGATCAAGTCCGCTCGGCGATCGGATATTGGAGTGAGCCACATTAAGGAAAATGTCAAGAACGGAGCGACCAAGTGCTTTTACGAGGATGAGCATGGTGTTGTGAGGTTCGGAAGCGCCTTGTGGTTCCAAAAGACATGGAGTTGCGAATTTGATCCTCCGCTAAGCCCATGATTCGACTTTATCCATTCATCCGGGGCCACAAAGATGTATCAAGATCTCCGCCCAGATTTTGGTGGACCCGAATGAAGAGGAGATTGCGAGTTCGTTCTTAGAGTCGCGACGTGTGTCGTCATGTCAAGGCGAAACATCGGCGTCTGCGGGGCGCTTGACCTTTACTGTCTTGGAATGGAAGTGGGATTAAAATCGGTATGGACTTTATCACCGGTGCGCCCGAACACAAAAGGGAAAGATTCCATTTGGGTTGTCATTGATCGGTTGACTAAAGTAGCACATTTCTTGCCGGTGCGGGCTAAGATTTCTATTGGTCAATTGGCAGACCTCTATGTTTCCCGCATCGTGTGCTTGCATGGTATACCCAAGACGATTGTCTCGGATCGTGGTTCTCTTTTCACCTCTCGCTTTTGGCATAGTTTGTAGGAGGCCATGGGAACCCGTCTTACCTTTAGCACGGCATATCATCCCCAAACTAATGGTCAGACCGAGAGGGTCAACCAAGTTTTGGAAGACATGCTTCATGCTTGTGTCCTTTCTATGGAAGCATTGGGAGAAATGCTTGCCATTCATGAAGTTTTCTTACAACAACGACTTCGGGCCGGTCTCGGCATGGCACCTTCGAGGCCTTATCACGGAGAAAGCGTAGAACCCGTTGAGCTGGTCGAGACCGGTGAAAGACCTCTCTTTGGCGGACTCAATCAATGAGGCCGGCGCCAAGTCCGACTTATTCGTGGCGTTGCTGCGGCTCAATCGAGCAAAAGAGCTATGCGGATCGCCGTCGTCGTGAGTTGAGTTTTGCGCCCAATGACTTTGTTTATCTCAAGGTCTCTCCTTTGAAGGGCCATCAACGTTTGGCGTCAAGGGCAAGCTAGCGTCCGATATGTCGGTCCTACCGCGTTATCGAGAAGAAGGAGTTTTGCCTATAAGTTGGAGTTGCCGGTTGCACTTGAGGGGTACATGATGTGTTCCATGTGTCCCGATTGAAGAAGTGCCTCCATGTTCCAACTGAGGAAGCCCCGTTGGAAACTCTCGACGTCCAGGAAGATTTGACCTATCGCGAGCACCCTGTTCGCATACTCGATGAGTCTGAACAAAGAACAAGAAATAAGACCATCAAGTTTCTTAAAGTTCAGTGGTCGAACCATTCTGAGGATGAGGCTACTTGGGAAAGGGAAGATCGTCTGCGTGCGGACTATCCATCTTTCTCTACCGAGTGAGCCAAATCTCGGGACGAGATTTTTGTTAGGGGGGAGATTTTGTAACATCCCAAATGTATGATCAGGGTTTGTTTCAAATGTAATTAAAGGTGTAGAAATCAAAACTTTTTCTCACACCTTGAAATCCCTAAACTCTCATGTAATTCTTGTCCAAGAGTTGTGTAATCCAAAAACACAAAGCTCTTGTTGACCAAAAGTCAAACCCATTTTCCATTTATCTTAAATCTTGTGTCAAACCTTTGGAAATATTTTTCCTTGGCCCGAGAAATGTTGTGGAGCCCCTCTGAAATATATCATGAGTTATAAAACTTGTTTGATAATTTTTGGAGGTAAAACAAACCCTTGAACAGCCTTCATGAATTTCCTAAGAAAAATGCATTGCATAATAACCTCTGAAAATTTTATATAAGGTTAATCATGATGTCAGCAAGCTCCTGTTAAAATTTCAGAAAATTTGGAGTTCATTTGCTATCTCATATAATTTTGCAAAGTCTCAGCTGTTAAATTTTGAAATTCCAAAACCTTATACTGTTCCTTGGGCTGAGCCTCTTTCATTTCTGGGTTGAACCCAACCCCATCTGACCTCCTGCCCGCCTTGATGAGGTCGTAGCCGTTGGATCCAATCCAACCGCCACGACCTCCTCCTCGACAAACGCAGCCAGGTCCTCCCCACCCACATGAGGTCACAGCCCTTGGATCAACGATCCATGGCCATGACCTCTCCTCGCGCTCAACCACCCAGACCTCCCTTTGCACTCACTTGAGGTCACAGCCGTTGGATTTACATCCAACCGCCACGACCTCCTCCGCGGTCAACACCGCAAGGACCTCCCCATCCCATCTGGTCATTGCCGTTGGATCAACGATCCATGGCCATGACCTCCCCTGTGCCTTTAAAAACCTCAAAGACCTCCTCCTCAAACATTCAGCGAGGTCCTCCCACCTTGTTGAGGTCGTAGCCATTGGATCAGATCCAACAGCCCACGACCTCCCAGCGATATCAAGCGCACAAAACCTCCCCCATCTCATGTTGTGCACCGTTGGATTAAAATCCACGGTCACGACCTCCTCCTTGCCTCGTGCGCATCAGACCTCCCCGCGCATGTGAGGTCGTAGCCCTTAGATCTAAATCTAAAGGCCATGACCTCCCTTGTGCGTTCTTAAGCTCGGAGACCTCCCTATACTGTTATGTGCCCTTGGATTTAAATCCAAAGGCCATGACCTCCACATCTTGGGGTGGCGTGCGCAAGCGTTAAGTCCTCCAGAGGCCCGCACGTTGGTTTAGATCCAACGTCTTGGACCTCTAATCCCATTTTTCCTCGTGCGCATCCGCGTTAAAAAAATCGTGGGGCCACGACCTCCCGTCCAAGATCGTGTGGTGGGACCTCCTCCCAGTCATTTAAGCGTAATGGTTCAAAAGTAGCATCTGAGGGCCAGGACCTCCCCGTAGTCTTATCCAACGATCAAAATGACCTCCCCTCTTGGCCGCCATTGTTGAAAAGCTTGGAGCCCTCGGTGGCACAGTGCTCCAGTGGCTCTCTCGCTCAACCTCTGCTCCGTTTTTGCTCCTCTAACTTCCTGGAAGTTTAACCCTAACTTCACTTGGGGTTGACCTTTTCAGGTGAGGACTAGTTGGAGCTTGCCGGACGTGGAGCACCCATTGTCTTCACCGGCGCCGGTCTTCCTCGTCCCCAACATCCTCAGCACCCCCGCGACCTCCAGGTAACCCTCCTGGTAGTCCCGTAGTTGCTGGCACCCGCATGTATGTTGTTGTGGAGCTTTTCTTGGGCACACACTTGATTGTCGCTGCGGAGCTCAATATATCGCTGTTATCTTTTGACCCGTGCTTGTCGCCTTGCTCCTCTCCGGCTCGTCGGCACTCTAGGCCGCCGCCGCATGGTGAGAAATGAAGCCCACTAGGTGCGCTGGCTATTGCGGTCCCGCGGTGCCCTCGGTGTCGCCGCCATGCCCTAAATCGCCGGCGATAAGCGTGGGGCGTCCTCAAATTTTTGTCGGACGTCCGGCCGTACCGTTGTCGGTTTAGGACATAGATTGGCTCGATAAATGCTCAATCATTGGAGCAATTACTCTTTGTCTTTAATCTTTCGGACCTCCTCGTTGTCCGCGCGTTAACTTCGCCCGCGTCTTGTAGCGTCGCGTGAGTCGCGTGGTCGTGGGCGTCCATCTCGCAGATCAGCGGCCACGACCTCCTCTCGATCACAAGCATGAGGTCGGCGGCCATGGCGTGAGATCTTGAGGTCATAGCCGTTGGATCCAAGATCAACGGCCACGACCTCTATCTCGCGCGGACGCGTGCGTGTTTCCGCTGGGAGGTCTTGGGCCGTCTGATCCAGGATCAACGGCTCATGTCCTCCCAATTCGATCTAGTCCTTAGGACCTCTCGTGAGGTCTTGATTATAAACTGAAAAAGGGTATGAACTTTAAAATTACATATCTTTTTCATTTTAAATCCAAATGAGATCATTCAAATTTTGTTAGCTCTGGTTTGATCTGGGCTCTAATCTAAAAATGGTTGTGAGCCCAGTTCAGCTCCAGAACATGGTTTTGCAAATAGATTTTAACACTAACTTTAAATGTATACTTAAAATAGTGTTTAACTTGTAAAATGCATAACTAATTCTCTGTAACTTATTTTTGAATGAATCCAATTTTGTTGGAATCCCCTATTAATGAACTTACTGTGAAAATTAGGTTTGAGCATGTTGTTGTTGTCTAAAAGAGTACTTGTGCATTATAATTTTGTTCAAGTTCTTGTCTTTGAAAAATTATAGAAAATGCATAATAGCTCCAAATGAGATGAACTCAATTGTGTTATTCATCTCATGAGGTGCTGGTTTTACAGTAAAATCTTAGTATCACCACCCTTCTAGAAAATGTTGCCTAATAATTAAATTAGTGAATAGTGGCGGTTTGGTATTTTTAGAAATTTGAGCAGATTTGTTTTGCTCATAACTTTTGCATTGAGAATCCAAATCAATTGGTTCTTGTTGCTAAATTCCCTAAAAATCATCCTCTTGCTGCTTTAGAAAATTCAGAGTATTTGGAGTTTGTTTGCTGTGCTGTCTTTGTCGTTTCCGTCGTTCTTATTGATTCTTTTCGTCGTTTCGATTAGGTGTTGACGAGTGTGTTGATCCCGTGAGCGATCCTCAGCAACAATTTGACCAGCAATAGCAAGGCAAGCAGTTTGATCATACCCCCTCTATCGTCCCATTACTTTAAAGGTTAATATATTGTTTTACTTGTATGTATGCATGCTATCTTGTGTTAAAATATCGCTAGCAATCCTATAGTTGCATAATCCGTAGGAATTGATTATCCTCTACTACCCATGAGCCTAGGTTATTTGCTGTGGTTGGAGCTCGTTGGATGAGCTCTTATCACTTAGTAGTTTTCGATTTCAATTGCTTAGACATGCTTAGTTATCAGTAGTAATGGGCGATCATCGACTTAGTCGATGGTCTTGATCACACAAATCTAATTATTACTCCTATATGTCCAGCACTTGTGCTTGGTTAATTTGTAAAGTCAAAATCTGAAAATAAAAGATTGAATTGGACTTGGGCATATTGGATGGATGGTGTGGTTTTTGGAATGTGGTAGTATGCCTGAGTCAACAAGGACTGAGTTACTTGCACCACCGTATTGAGCATTATTGCGTACTAACCACACGAGGGGGATATGGGACCTCTCTTGACTAAGTACTTTGGAATGTGTTAATTATGAGCTGGTCGGTGGGTATGTTTAAATAAAATATGTGTGTGTGGTGTTGGGAGGGAGCATTAGCAGACCGGCTAGGTCATCTAATGTGTCCTTATCCCGTGGAGTTCTGACTCGTAATTAGCATCATCCATTGGAAATGTCTCGTAGGACTTAGCCGTGCCGGCATACCAAAGGAAGTGTGCTTAATCATGTGGCGAAAAGGCGGTCTAACGTGTGGGTACATTGGTACACCCCTGCAGGGTTAAAACTATTCGAATAGCCTCGTCCTAGGTTATGGACACGCTCGGATACGCCCCGTGAGAACTAGACTACAACCTTTAACTAAAACTTGACACGGGTGGTATGAATGGGTAATTCATGCTATTGTTGTGGTGGCTATTGGGTTAGTCACTTCCAAGTTGTTCATGTTGTTGTTATTATGTATTATCTCGTTGTTACTTGAACAATTAAAAATGCTTTGTCAAATCGCTTTCAATCTATTACATTATTACAAATGAAAACTTGCTTTACGCTAAAAATGAGTCCAAAGCCTCATCCACTTAAATAAAGCTTGCATGTAGTTAAACTATAGTTACATTATACTACCGTCGGTCTTGCAGTACATTTTTGTACTCATTTGCTTTGCTTAATAACTTTGTTGCAGAGGAGGTAGAGCCCAAAGGGCTTTACTTTTCTTGAGATGTGCATGGGTTGGGAAGCGACTAGCATGGCGGTCGGTCGGTTTCCTTGTGGGTGAAGGCACCTTTGGTTGGCTTTTGTTATGGCCATCTTTATGGCACTTTTGCTTCATTGTGTATCTTTGTAGACTTGTTGTTATTTGGCCGGTCGGCCTCTCTTTTGTAATAACTATCCGTTATTTATATTAATTAACCACGGTTTGTTGCTTGTTCTGTTCTATGCGTTTGAATGGAATTGATGCATTCTTTTGTAATGAGTTGTGTGTACTGCATCCTTGGGAAGTACATATACCTCGAGGTACGATTTATTTAGTTGATAATACTAGGGTCAAGTGGATGACTAAGTATTATGAGCCTAATAAACCGGGGTCTCACATACCGGAATTACCCAATGCTTATTAATCAACCAAGTGGAACAAAAGGCAAGCAAGACAAATCAAATGTACTTGCACTTGCCCACTGTCATTATCATATTTCATCATTGTCACTATTAGCAAGTAGTCTCATTGCTCACCTTGTCTCATCATCATTACCATCAATATATAGCCCTTGTCATGAAAACATCACACCATATAAACAGTAACATGTACGCATCATCACATAACCCTTAGCATGCAGAGACATGTAAACACTCCCAAGTAATAAGCATCGTCAGTAAACTATAGCATTTCGGCTCATCAACATTACCAAGCAACAATCAACATCAATCAACTATGGCATTCATCAAGTACATAATATAACAACTCATTAATAATACTTGCACTTGCCTCAATCGTGGTACCGAAGAAAAAGGCGGAATGCTCGAGCACCGGGGTACACCACCACTTGGCCTGATGTGCTAACCAGTGTATACCAAACAGGTCCACTCTGCCGTTCAAAGTCATCTGGAACAGGAGCAAACTATTCTAGACGCTTAAATAACCTTTCTGACAAATCCACGTCATCCAACACAAACTAAGCAACTACAACCAAGTTCATTTCTACAAGGAATTAGGCCCAGCACGCACCTAGAACATTGTTATGCCAAAACCAAAAACCCAGTTCATGATCATTATCAGACCATTGTATTGTACCACTATGCTATGTTCATAATCCATTGAGTATTCTACCATATAGATATAAGGGAGCTCCTACAATTCTTAAGCAAATCCCAGGAAGTGCACTTACCAATGAACTGTAGAACAAGTAGTTGGACAGCACAAAGCTCTGCCATGCTGGAGCGTACACTGCCTCACACCCCTGCCTCATTCCCTTACTAACTCGTTGCACATTTTCGCCCTCCTGGAGGTGGCAGATCAAACACATCCAAATCCACTTGCTGAACCTTCCATGGCTCCATATAGACCATCCATGCAGAAAAACCTGGACAGAACAAGAACATCCTTCGCAAAAACCGATACGGTGGCATCTGAATCAAAGGAGCCCAGTAGCTAATAGGGCAGTCGCATGACTCCTTCCTTGAAGGCATTCCCTCAAACACATTGTGCACATCCATTAGTGTTAGCTACCACAACACGCCATCCTTTGCTTCTAGTCCTCAAAAGCACATGCCTTACCTATGTATCATCACTTTCCCCTGTTAGCCCGACAAGAGTAGCACCGGCGTGTCTCATGGCAGCGCGTGGTCGTCGCCAGGGACCCAGGAGGAGCACGGCGGCGGCCAGCGGCCAAGCCGCCGGGCCAGGTCGAGTCGAGAAGGGAGAGGCCGAGGGAGCATCGCCAACCAGAGCAGAGATGCCGGGCTGAGCCTCGGGGGCACGGGGAAGAGCCTCGAGGGTGCGGGGAAGAGCCTCGGGCGCGGGAAGCCTGCAGACGCAGGCGCTCAGCGTGGAGTGCCAACTAGTGGCGGCGTCGGGAGAAGCCAGGTTGGCCATGAGCAGTGGCGCCAGCCCGCGGCCAGCAGGAGAGGAGGCAAGCCAAGGCCAGAGGGCAGCGCGCGGGAGAGACACCAGGGCGAGGCATCGGTGAAGCGCCAAGAGAAGCACTGGGAGCGGCAGCCAGGATAAGGAAGAAATAGAAATGGGGGCGTGCCCAGAAGCAGGCGGGGTAGAAATAAAGAAACTAGGGTTTAGGGGAATGCCACCCCCTGGTTCCACTTAAAGGCCGATCGATCTCCCCTCGGGCCAAAGCATGACGTGGGCCTTCAGCCCAAATTCGAATCCCCCTTCTAAAACCTGAAATTCAACCTTAATTACAACTTCTTTTTCTTCTTTTTTTGTTGTTTAGTTAAGCGGGATATGACATTCCACCCCCCTTAACAGAATTCGACCCCGAATTCTACTCAAAAGAACATCTACAACTGAAACTAACAACAGAACTCTTTCTTAAACAACTGTTTTACAAAGAGACTCCAACTGAAAATAAGTTCTCATCGCAACCACGCAATGCCAACTCCACACCAAAAGGGTCAAATTCGGAAGTGAAGATTCATCATGAATCCCTTCCGCTTTCCAAGAAGACAATTTACAAATAGACATCACATAAGCCGAAAGAGCAACCGCTCAAACACCAAGTCAAATATTTCCTTTCTTCTTTCTAAACAGATAAGGACCACACGTGGTATCAAGAAGCCAAGCTCATATTACGACAGACACCTGTCAACAACACAAAGCTCAAACGAGAATCAAGAAAACTCTTCGCTGCCTGAGGAAACTTTCTTTTCCTCAGTTTCTCTCTTAGAAATAAAATTCCTCTCAAACCTTGGAATTCGAACTCATCGCATACCACATGAGCTCAAACCTCTTAATTTGACATCCTCAAAGTTGTGTTCAATTCAAAATACATCATTCACACCTTTGTGGAAAAGGTTCTATTGATCCTACTCAAACACTCTAGACAACTCCTTCTACTGACGACATTAATTCGACAGGTGACACCCATTGCACCTCAAAACAGATCTCACGCCTCATAACAATCTCCAACTCTCAAGAATAACATCTCAGAATCCTCAATACCCACGCTCAGGTACTACATCAGAAGGGTCCTATCAATGATCATTCCACTGCTCAGGAAAGCGCCATTATTCTATTTTCTCTACACCCAATCATTGGGCGACCAAAGGTCTAGCATATAAATACAAAGCTCAAGTTTAACCTCCAAGCCCTCTACAACAAACTTCTCTTATGTCGGACAGAGAAATCATCAGATTAAATCTCTAACATTCCCATAATTCCAACATACTCACTCATTGATATCATCCGGAATCACCCACACAATCTCGTAATACAATCCAATTGCGTTACTCTATAAATTTGATCAAGGTTTTCATACTTTCGATAACTCCTAACATTTCAACATGAACTAAGGTTCTGGAAATACACTATACCACATGTTTTACTTGGTTGCACACTAATCAATTGCACTTCAGCGACAATCATACCATTTGAATCAAATTTCCTCCAGGAGACACAGATCAAGACCAATTCATCGTCTACTAATCCTCCAATAGCTTGGTAGCAGAATCTCACCACTATAATTACTTAACCACCACCAAACAATTGCCAATGCACGCTTTGTAAAACTTTGCAACACAAAATTGTTGATCATTTCTCAAAAGAAAGAGGGCGAACAAGGGCAAGTTTCGACACACCGGAAAACATTGCTCCTCACAGTGAGCACGAGACCAAAAGCAATAATCCAGAAGCGATGGTCTTGGGAAACGAAAGTTAAGATCACAGTTGAGGGCACACTCAGCTCAAAAGAGAATAGCAAAAATCAACTGATAAGAATAAGACATTGCGATTGAAACTCGACAATTCTAGAGTGGAAAGAGCAGAAAGTTTTGGCACGTTTGAAATAAACCCTAAGTTATAAAACTTAACTCTGATTCTCAAATACTCCTACTGCACACTAGTGCTAAGAATCATCAAACCTTATTACCCCACTCTAAAGCTTTCCAAGAGAAACACAAGCCACAAGGTTGAAACAAGTTTATTTTAACAAGATCATACTATGCAATAACAAATTTCACAAGGCACACTATCAAGGACCACTTACGAATTTCATCTACTCAACGGTTGGTGTGCTCAACACCAACTTCAGTTCTCATAAACAAGGGACCATTGTATTAAACATGTGTGTAAATATATCGCTAATTCTATTTGCCATCACATAACCATTTATAAACATAGATTCAGCATTTTACCTTATGTTTGGAAATCAGTTCAAAACCTGATTAAAGATTTACTAACATAATTCCTATAAAACAAGGTTTCACACATTGATACACCAACATCCATCTAGTCCTTTACGGGTTTCAACAATTTTAGCATATCAGGAATTAGGTAAATCTAGCATTCATGTAAAATCATCAAGTAGATGTGTAACACCCCAGTCCTACAAGGGCTGGAATGCTACTAAACTAACATGTTAACAAAGCTAAAACAGACGACAATTCTAAATTTCGGCAGAACCTCCCCATATAGTTAGCTATCTAGGAGGTTCAACAATCAATAATATCAAGACAATAGTGAAATCAACTAATATCGAGAATCATCGCAAGTATAATCGATCTCAAGCAACTATATCAACAGGATGAACTAAGTTCACGCACAGTTCTTAACCAATCTTAATGGAGAAGGGTTATCCGCCACGGCCAACATTTATTCTTACAGTTCAACAATAAGGAATGATTAAATTGAACTAAAATGAAGTCCTGGGCTTGATTAAGGTGAAGTGAAAAGGTAGTGTGTGTCTATTCCCTCCCCCATGGAGCCAACCTCAAAGATCACCTAAAAAAAACAACAAACAAAGCAAGAGTGAGTCCGAGACTCAGCAAGTACAGTAAATGAATTATACATAACAACCATGATCATGTGAACATCATTAAAGTCTATGAAATAAGCACAGAATGAACACTTGAATGAATGGAATGAATGATGTGGATGAAATGAAGGGACTACACACATGCATATACCGGTATTCTTTGGTGACACACCGTCGGTGTTCACCTAAGCCCGCATTTAACAAAATGCGGGATCCAAGCCCGTCTGAAGAACGTTTAAATGCAGAGTGTCCCAAACTACCCACATTGGAATGGTGGGTCTTACGTGCCCATCTGGAATTGATGGGTCTTATATATATTGATCCACTCCCGTGGATTGAAACATGTATTATGGATGCATGGTATGACATATAAACATTGAAAATACATGCTCTCTACTCATGGAGGTAGCACAAATGGATTGAATACGAACGATTAAATATTAACGTGGCTCTTAGAAATACAAAATCAACAACATGCATTCACCATTTCATGATTATAGGAACATTGAGGTACTTGCCCATGTTGGAATGATGGGACTTCACCACCGCTCCCATGGGTGAAACATGACCGAGCGAGCGAAAGGATACATTGAGCGAAACATATCATCGAAGAAACATGGTATATCAATCATGAAGGAAACAAGTAATCTGGAATTACCCAATGCTTATTAATCAACCAAGTGGAACAAAAGGCAAGCAAGACAAATCAAATGTACTTGCACTTGCCCACTATCATTATCATATTTCATCATTGTCACTATTAGCAAGTAGTCTCATTGCTCACCTTGTCTCATCATCATTACCATCAATATATATATAACCCTTGTCATGAAAACATCACACCATATAAACAGTAACATGTACGCATCATCACATAACCCTTAGCATGCAGAGACATGTAAACACTCCCAAGTAATAAGCATCGTCAGTAAACTATAGCATTTCGGCTCATCAACATTACCAAGCAACAATCAACATCAATCAACTATGGCATTCATCAAGTACATAATATAACAACTCATTAATAATACTTGTACTTGCCTTAACCGTGAGACGGAAGACAACGACAGATTTGATCTCTTCCATGGACTTCTCAACTTCAGAAGCTCCCCAAAGATTTTCTATAACTTTCCTGGCATCATCTAACCTTCCAACCTTGGCAAGCCAGCGGGGACTCCCAACGGCAAAATTGCATTCCAACAACAATAAGAACACCAGGTACACATGCGGCATAAAGCATTGATCGCCACCAGTGTGGATCGCTTTCAGAAGGTATCATCAAGGAAAGTGCAACAGTTATTCCTAAACATGTTCCAATTTGACACAGAGTGCCCAAAGAACCCCTGTGTTTTGTTGGAGCAACCTCAGAGATAAATGGCGGGGCAAGAACAATATTTACGCCAATTCTAATGCTAACAAGGAACCTTCCCAAGAGCATCTCATCCAACGAATCTGCCTGTGCACTCAAAAGAGCCCCAAGAATCAGTGGAAGACTGTCAATCTGAAGTGTCCGTTTACAACCAAAATTATCAACTAGCACAGCTGAGACTAAGCTCCCAAAAATGCGCCAACAATGAATATGTTGACCACAAGACCTTGGAGAAACTGATTTCCTGGAAAACCAAGCTCTCGTGCGATATCTTCTATTGGACCATTTGTTACCCCAATGTGATAACCGAAGAGGAAGTTGGCCATGGACGCCGTGAGCACGCGCAGGAACACCGCATCCACTTGAGGTCGCGCCGCCGCCTCCATCTCCACTGCCACCTCCTCCTGTACCCAAGCTTTGGCCGTGGGGGCCGAGGACCGGCGGCAGTGGTGGCGCCACGGTCGTCGGGCGGGCGCAGGAGCGGAGCCGAGGCGCGGTGGAGGGCTTCTGACGGCGGCCGGCCGGTGGCGCCGAGGGAGGCGGCGCAGCGGCGGCCCGGAAGGCCAGAAACCAAGCGCGCGAGGCGGCGCCAAGCGAGGCCATTCAGGCGGCGTTGGATCCGGCGAGGAGCCAAAGCGGCGCCAAGGGAACAACGCTAGGGGGACGGCGCCATGGACGGGGCGGCGCCAGAAGCGGCACCGGGTTAAGGTGGAGGAAGCGCCTTGCGCAAGTGTCGGCAAAACAGAAGCGAGGCGGTAAAAAACAAGCAAGAGGGGCGGCTACACAGGGAAGGCAGGGGGAAAAAATGGGCAGCTAGGGTTCACTTCCATCTGGTTCTCTTAAATACTAGTTAGTCCCCCACATGGGCCTCAAGACCATGGTAGAAGGTCAAGGCCCAGTTCCTTTCAAACCTAAACTTCTGCAATTCAACCAAATAATTCTATTTAATTTAGTCTCTAAATCATTAAATTCTCAATTGGCTGAATGAGATATTACATTCTACCCTCCTTAAACAGAATTCGACCCCGAATTCTACATCATCGTTCTACTCGAAAGAACACCAAATCAGAGAGTTACTAGGTGTAAAATGGGTACCGGGCGTCCTAAGCCTCAACACTCTCTTCAACCTCTCTAGAACCACTTAATGGGCGGGGATTAGAGTGCAGGTAATACTCAAAGGTAAGCGGCTCAAACAAAACTTCACACTCTAGATTTCTCGAACACTCCTTTGACACTGGGTCATACAAAACGTTGTGTATCCCGCGCCAGGACTCGAGACGATTCTAGAGATACACTAACTTCCAAACACCCCGCAACTTTCAACAACAAAGCAATGTACCTAGGACCAACTCCCCCTTTAAACTAAAGCACGCAACACGCACAGCCCACATGGGCCTCTTGCCCCACTCCTCAATCGGTTCCTTCATCTATCAAGGAGCACATCCTTATCCGGGAACACACAACAATATTCGCTTTAAACAACTCTTTCATAACCAGAATCCCAACTGAAAATAACGGATCCTCAATGCAACCACGAAACGACAACTTTACACAAAAAGGGTTAAACTCAAAAGCGAAGACTCAACATGAAATCCCTTCTGCTTTCCAAATAGACAGTTTACAAATAAACACCACATAAGTCGAAAGAGCAATCGCTCAAACAACAAATCAAATACTTTCTTCCTTCTTTCTAAACAGATAAGGACCACACATACCATCATAAAGTCAAGCTTAAATTGCGAAAGACATTCGTCAACAACACAAAGCTCAAACGAGAATCAAGAAAAATCCTCACTACCTGAGGAAACATTCTTTTTCTCAGTTCCTTTTTTTTTCGGAATAAAATCCCTCTCAAACCTTGGAATTCGAATTCATCACATGCTACGCGAGTTCAAATATCTTAAACTAACATCCTCAAAGATATGCTCAATTCAAAATACATCATCTGCACCTTCGTAGAAAGGCTCTATGGACTCCACCGAAACACTCTAGACAACTCCTTCTACGGACGGAATTAATTTGACAGGTGGCACCCAAAGCACCTTGAAAAAGATTTCACGCAATCAATCACCTCAAACCTTTAAGAATAGACAATTTAGAATCCTCAATACACGCGCTCATGTTCTACATCAGAAGGGTTCTATCAATGATCATTCCATTACTCAGAATACGCCATTATTCTATTTTTATCTACATACAATCATTGGGCGACCAAAGGTCTAATGTCAAAATGCAAAGCCCAAATTTAACCTCCAAGACCTCCATAACGAACTTCTCTTATAACAGATAGATAGATCAACAAATTAAATTTCTAACATTCCCATAATTCCAACATACTCACTCATTGACATCATCAGGAATCTCCCACATAAACTCGCACTACAATCCAATTGCGCTACTCTATAAAATTGATCAAGGTTTTCATACCTTCGATAAACCCCAACATTTCAACATGAAATAAGATTATGGGACTACACTTTACACATTTTCTACTTGGTCACAACACCAATCAATTGCACTTGACAACAATCATACCATTTGAATCAAATTTCCTCCAAGAGATCTGAGATCAAGACCAATTCATCTCCTACTACTCCCCCAATAGCTTGGTAGCAAAATCTCACCACTACAATTATTTAACCACTACTAACAGTTGCTAATTTACGCTTTGTAAAACTTTGCAACACAAAAAGGTTGATCCTTTCATAAAAGAAAGAGGCGAACAAGGACAACTTTCAGTACACAGGAAAACGTTGCTCCTCATAGCAAGCACAAAACCAAAACAAATAACCTGAAAACGAAGATCTTGGAAAATGAAAGTTGAGATCACAGCTGAGGGCATACACCCCTCAAAAGAGAATAGCAAATAACAACCAATAAGAAAAGGATAATGCGATTGAAACTCGACAACTCTTGTACGGACAGAGCAGAAAGTTTAGGCACGATTCAAATGTAATACCCCAAATATAATTCGAGAGAGAATAATTAAAATTAGGGAGAAGGAACAAATAGAAAAGTGTTTAGCAGAAGGAAAAAAGGGGGGGTTTTATGCAAATTCTCGGCAACCTGGGCCTCGGGCCTTGGCCCAGGAGGCCTATGAGGGGCCGGCCACCAATCAAAGAAGGGGGGAAAACCCTAGCACTACTGTAGCACGTGAGCTACAGTACCCCCGCCGCTGCTGCAGTGCCATGCTACAGTAGACACACCCCCTTGCACTCCATTGCTATTCCCCTCCCTCTTGGTGGTGCTCTTCCATTGCTGCCGACCAAGAAGAAGGAAGAAGACGATAGAAGAAGGAAGGGGAAGAAGGGAGGGGAGAGGGATCATGTGGTGTTCATCGCATTCGACAGCGGGTTCTTCAAGGGTAATCCCAATTCCCCGTCGATTGGTTGCGCAATTAGTTAATTTAGCGATGTCGGTATTTAGGGCTGTTCAGCACAGATTAGAGAGGATCGAAGTTTTGATATGTTTAAACGCAGAATTAGTTCTGGACATCTCCTAGGGTATTGTAGAGGACGTCGCCCTCTTTCCGTGAAGTGCTAGAACACGTAATTTGGACCTCTGTAGTAGAAGTTATGATTTTATTAGTGGGACTGTTCTGCAGAATCGTTGGTTTTTTGACAGGTTTTATAAATCTGGGTGAAACGATTAGTTAAAGGGGAAATCAGAGAAGCTTAGTAGAATGAAAGTTGTAGATCATTGTCTCGGCTTTTCAGAAAGCACAAGAACTCGAGATTTGGACACTCGTACTGAAAGTTATTGTATTTTTAGTTTTCTGTCCAGAGAGCCTGACGTAAAAATCGATGTTTCATTAACTGGCTTGGTAGGGGTATTATTTGGCCGATTCAGAGAGGCTCACCAACTAGACTTAGTTGGAGAATTTGATTACCTTTTCATAAAGTCTAAGAAAACCTTTATCGGACTAATATAACAATAGATATGGATTTTAGAAGTTGACTGTCCACTGAGGGGACAGATCGACGTTTAGGAATTGGGGTTGGGATCGAGTTTGACGTTTTTGCGAGTTAGTGATTGTTGTTATATAGTTTGTTTTGGTCCGCTAATGTCGTCTTAGCGTGCGTTATAATTATTTATTCAGGTGGTGGACTGGTCCCGGGGGCAGCACCTCCTGCACATCCCTCGTTCTCTCGCGGTGAAGGCAAGTATAATGATGGTTATAATATATATTGTTGAATGGCAAGGTTTGATAAAAATTATGAGAAATTGTGTGTTCATGAGTTGTGATGTTTGTATAGTTGGTAATGTTCATGGTTGCTAGAGATATGAGTTATGTGTTAATCTTGGATGTTTGCTAGTTGTGAAGTCTATGTTTATGAGCTTTGTAGTAGAATGGGATATTCATATACAATGTTGTTACAGATGCATGTTTGTATTAATTTGAGAAATTCATATATATGCATCATGTTGGCTTATTGAAGACATGGTCATGAGATGACCAAGCAACTCTTGAGGTCCCTGTCATGTTGATGACGGGCTAAAGGTCCCCATGCTTGTAAAGCATGGGCTTTAATCCCCATACTTGCGGAGTATGGGCAATGGTCCCCGTGCGGATGGCACGAGCATGGAATGTGCATCGACGGATGCACACTTTGCATTACTGTAAAATGCAAAAGGGAAAGAGAAGGAAAAGGATCATTTTGAGCATATTGCATAGCATGTGTGTGTAAGGTAATTGATATGTGGATTTGTGAAGTATAGTTGATGAATTACATGCTTGTATGTTGTTGATGCCATTTATTATATTTGCTGAATCTTGGACTCACCTCTTGTTATTTGTTGTGTTTTAGGTACTTATACGAGATTAGCATGCATGGGGAAAAGGAAGAATTAGACTTCTTGCACTTCTGCACGAACTACCCACCATAGAATGAAAGGAAAATTAACTAGGAGATGAATGAACTGTTTAAAGTACTCATATTGATTATTGCTTGATTGGATTAGTCTGTAATAAATGAATAGACGTTTTGGATGCTCATGATCTATTTCTTAGATGTTTAGTTACTATGGATGTCATAGTAACGAATAGTCAGTTTTGATTACGTCTTGATCAAATTGCGATTTGGATTATCTTTATATCTTATAACTGTCTGTTGGAACCTCCAGTATAGGTAACTATACAAAGGAGGTTCTACTGAAATTTTGTAAGATGTTTTAGTTTGATTACGTTTAATTTATTTAATTTAGTAGCATTCCAGGCCTTGTTTGGCTGGGGTGTTACATTTGGTATCAGAGCAGGCTGTAGGTCCGCGGTTTTTGAATTATTAAACTTGACACACTAAGCACAGTAGGTGGGATTGGGTTATTGCATTGCATTTACGTTTCCGTTACGTTGTATTGATCATTCCTGTTATGAGATGATCTAATATATCTATGTTATAATATTATGGTTATTATGTGTGGGGCTAACCCATGTTGAGAGGTTGAGGTTGTGGTTGTGGCCCTGGGCTTTACCAGGCTACACCACCGTACATAGTATGAGAATAGTGAGTATCTTTAGAAGAGTTGTTCTCTTCCTTGAATTTGAATTGGTCAACTCTTATCTAGTGGTGATTGATGAGTTTCTCTTGGGTTATTAGTTCATCCCGGTTGATGGGTTGCTTTGAAAAGGATTGATATGTTTCTATTGGCTTAATTTGTCCCGTAAAGCAATCGTTGTTTTCCCAACCGATGAGTTATTCTTGTGGTTAGCGAACTTGGTTGATTGTCAAGTTGACCTTTTTATTGGAGTTTTGTCTTTCTCATCGGAAAACATGACCCATTTATTCGCTTGATGTTTTTGGTTAATGAAAGTTTATTTTTGCAAGTCCTTTAGTACGTGGAGGCTTTGACTCAATGTATCTCTTTTGGGTATTTTGAGTGATGAAGATTAATGGATCTCTTTTATGAAAGAAGATGTTAAACCTTTTAGTCTTTGTGTTGTCTTGGTTAAGTGGCGGTTATAACCAAAGCAATTAATGGATATGATATGGGTTATCGAGTTAGGTCTGCGATGTGTGCATGATCGATCCTAACTAAGATCCATGAAAGGAAAGTTTATTAATTTGAAAATGTCTTGTAGTAGTTCTCGAGAAGCTGTGATTAAGAGTATGGTTATACCTAATTGTAATCAATAGAGTTAATAAGAGGTGTAGAATATTGATGAAATTGAGTTGATCATTTAAGAGTGAAACATTTGGTAAACTTCTTTGGTAAATTGGATTAACGGGTCTCAATGGATTGATCTAACCGTTTGAGATGGTTAAGTTCAAAAGGAGTTAGATTATTGTCTTAGTGGATATTAATCTTGGTGTAACCTTTTGTGGATACTTAGTGATTATAAGTAATTGCTAGGTGCAATTAATGTCTATTAATGTTTGGTGTTGAGCATTACTAAGAGATAAACTGATGGGATTTAATGGATGAACAATATTTACATGATGGTAGAACTATCAGATAATAGTATGTCTTTGATGAAAGGGTTTTGGAATAACCTTTTAATTTGTGCAGTACTTTTCCTCTAAAATAAAGTGGTTGTTGTAGTGAGAGTATAAGATTTTGGTATACACTAAATTGAGGATGAGATGATAAAGGGGTATGTAACATTTTGGTGAGCCTTTGGGGGCTTAATAAAGGAAGAGTTGACGATAACGAGTCGTGTTAAGGGTAGATTATTCTTGATGTTAGTAAGATGTCCACAAGAGATTCTGACTCGTCATAGTGGTGATAATTCTTCTAGAAAGAAAGTAAGCTAATTGCCTTTTGTAATATCAGTTAAATGAAATGTTTGGAGTTTTGTATTCGTGGTCTTTTGGGAGTTCAGGATTTATGTAGTAGATGGAGTTAATTGAGCAATGTGACGTATGGAAAGGTTTTGTTTGGTTCCAATGTGGTTAATGTGATTTGGTTTTAAAGGCATTTCTGGTTTGGGTTGGCAAGTAATGTTGTAATCAAAGAAAATTGCCTTCTTTGTTAACGGAAAATGTGTACCATAGGTATTTGAGATTGGAGTTAAGAATGGTAACTTGCAACTTTTCTGTTGTTACAGCTTAAGAGTTTCTTGGGTTTTCCATAGCGGTGTTTTATTTTGATTCTTGGAGGTTGAAAATTTCTTCTTGTGGGACATGTGCCCTCATCCATGGACTTGTAATTTTGTTTTAAGAGATCATTTCCTTTTGATTGTTTCTCTTGGTCTCATCGTGCTCACTCTGAGGGGCAACATTTTCTTGTGTGTTGAAACTTGTATTAGTTTGTCTCTTCCTTTTTAGAAAGGAATTAACCACCTTGTGTTGCCGAGTCTTCTAAAGTGTAATTTGGCGACTGGTTGATGGTGGACAAGTATATGATAGTGGTGAGATTTTGGGAACCAAGCTATTTTGAAGAGCAGTAGAAAGTGGATTGGTTTTGACCTTTTCACACCTGGAGAGGATTCGAAGGAATGTTTTGGCGATGAAACAAAATTGATTGGTGTTACAACTAGTGGAACCTATGTCGAGTTATGATCCAATGACCTTTGTCTATGTTGGAATGTTGGAGTTAACGGAAGTATAGACTCTTTATAAATTTATTAGAGTATCGCAAATGGATACTTGGATACTTAGCAATATTGTGTAGAAGAGTTTTGATGGTGAAGTTAATGAGAGTAGCAGTGTAGTGAAATCTAATAGTCGTGTTAAATGATGGGATAGCAGGGATTGTTAAGTTACTATCAAGTATGACTTGGCCTCAGTGATTAATCCTATAGGAGTTAGATTATCTCTAAAGATAACTTGGTCAAGAATACATATATTTATGGATGTTAGTGATTGAGTATGTTTGAATCTTGATCAATCAGTTAGATTATTGTGAATGGGTATATTGCGGTCGTGTAGCTGAATTTGATTGGTGTGGGTTAGAGAAGGTCTAAGATTGATGTAATGTATCGCATTGGGCGGTTACTTGATTAGCAAGGAATGTTGATATTAATAACTGAGGTTATTGTTGAGCTGTGTGAGATTTTTTAGTAACGAATTTAAGGATTTCCTACCAATTATACAAGAAATTCATGGTAGAAGACTTGGAGGTTGAATTTGGGCCTTTGCATTTTTATGCTAGGACCGTGGAGACCTGATATTATGTGTATAGGTGGATGAACATAAGCGAATTTTGAATAGTGTGTTGATCTTTGATAGAATACTTTGGGTAAAGTAAATGAGTGTGAATGTGGTGAATTTTAAGTTGATTATCCATAAAAGATTGAGGTGATGTGATTGTGGAGGAAATCTATATTGAGGTGTGTTAGGAATAATTTTGTCAAAGTAATTCCTTTGGTAAAGAAGTTGATCAGAGTATGTTATTGTGGATTGGAAGAGTCTCTCTACATCGGTATGGATTTTGGTGTTCAGCTGAGCATAGCTTTGAGGTTTCCAAATTAAAAGAAAAGAATTAGTGTGCTATGCAATGATTTGGAATCTCATGGTTTAAGAAAAGTTGAATTCTTAAAAGAAAGTTTGAGGAAAAGGTCGTATTATCGGATAATGAAATATTCTCTTGGTTTTATTTGAGTTTGTGTCTCTATGATGATGCCAATCATATTGAGTTGGTTCTTCTTGGTATGCGTGATTCTTTTCGGTTAAGACAAAGAAAGGGAATGGTTGTTTTGGGCATCTGAGTGATTTTGCCTTTGGCTTATGTGGTGTTCATTGACAAACTGCCTACTTGGAAAGTGGAAGAGTGTAATGATGAATCTTTTGGTTTTGGATTTAACTCTTTTGGTGGGGAGTTGGTAATGCGTGTTTGCAATGTGAATCATTTATTTTTTTTCAGTTGAGTTACATTGTCGTCATTTGGTTAAAGGAGGTGCTCATTGTTAAAGTGAAGAGATCGATTGATACAAGGAACAAGAGTTTTATGTGTAATGTGTAGGTTGTGTGGTTTGGTACCAAAGAGAATGTTGACCCAAGGTACATTGGTTATTTCCGAAAGTTGCGGAGATTTGGGAGATAGCGTATTACTAGGACCATCTTGAGTCCTGGCGTGGGGCACAGATCGTTTTGTACGACCTAGTGTCGAGGGAGTACTAGAGAAATCTGGAGTGTGAAGTTACGGTAGGGCCGTTGACCCACAAGTAAGATCGTGCCTTCGAGTCATGTCCGTTGAGTGACTCTTGAAAGGATGGGACGAGTAATAATGCATAACACGTCGATTCGTCAAGGTGCGGAAGTCGCATGACAGATCGAGAGAGCCATCTGGAATTGGAGTCTCGCATCTTGTGACAATTATCGAAATTATTAAATAGCGATTACGTGGTAATGTTAGTAAGTTTTTTTTTAGCTGTGATTATTCTTTAGAGTTAAGCGTGATTAGAATTCGGGGTCAAATTCCGTTTAAGGGGGGTAGAATGTAATACCCCAAATATAATTCGAGAGAGAATAATTAAAATTAGGGAGAAGGACCAAATAGAAAAGTGTTTAGCAGAAGGAAAAAAGGGGGGTTTTATGCAAATTCTCGGCAACCTGGGCCTCGGGCCTTGGCCCAGGAGGCCTATGAGGGGCCGACCACCAATCAAAGAAGGGGGGAAAACCCTAGCACTACTGTAGCACGCGAACTACAGTACCCCCGCCGCTGCTACAGTGCTGTGCTACAGTAGACACACCTCCTTGCACTCCATTACTATTCCCCTCCCTCTTGGTGGTGCTCTCCCATTGTTGTCGACCAAGAAGAAGGAAGAAGACGAAAGAAGAAGGAAGGGGAAGAAGGGAGGGGAGAGGGATCGTGTGGTGTTCATCGCATTCGACAGCGGGTTCTTCAAGGGTAATCCCAATTCCCCGTCGATCGGTTGCGCAATTAGTTAATTTAGTGATGTTGGTATTTAGGGCTGTTCAGCACAGATTAGAGAGGATCGAAGTTTTAATATGTTTAAACGCAGAATTAGTTCTTGACATCTCCTAGGGTATTGTAGAGGACGTCGCCCTCTTTCCGTGAAGTGCTAGAACACGTAATTTGGACCTCTGTAGCAGAAGTTATGATTTTATTAGTGGGACTGTTCTGCAGAATCGTTGGTTTTCTGACAGGTTTTATAAATCTGGGTGAAACGATTAGTTAAATGGGAAATCAGAGAAGCTTAGTATAATGAAAGTTGTAGATCATTGTCTCGGATTTTCAGAAAGCACAAGAACTCAATATTTGAACACTCATACTGAAAGTTACTGTATTTTTAGTTTTCTGTCCAGAGAACCTGACGTAAAAATCGATGTTTCATTAACTGGCTTGGTAGGGGTATTATTTGGCCGATTCAGAGAGGCTCACCAACTAAACTTAGTTGGAGAATTTAATTACCTTTCCATAAAGTCTAAGAAAACCTTTATCGGACTATTATAACAATAGATATGGATTTTAGAAGTTGACTGTCCACTGAGGGCACAGATCGACGTTTAGGAATTGGGGTTGGGATCGAGTTTGACGTTTTTGCGAGTTAGTGATTGTTGTTATATAGTTTGTTTTGGTCCGCTACTGTCGTCTTAGCGTGCGTTATAATTATTTATTCAGGTGGTGGACTGGTCCCAGGGGCAGCACCTCCTGCACATCCATCGTTCTCTCGCGGTGAAGGCAAGTATAATGATGGTTATAATATATATTGTTGAATGGCAAGGTTTGATAAAAATTATGAGAAATTGTGTGTTCATGAGTTGTGATGTTTGTATAGTTGGTAATGTTCATGGTTGCTAGAGATATGAGTTATGTGTTAATCTTGGATGTTTGCTAGTTGTGAAGTCTATGTTTATGAGCTTTGTAGTATGAATGGGATATTCATATGCAATGTTATTCTGAGATGCATGTTTGTATTAATTTGAGAAATTCATACATATGCATCATGTTGGCTTATTGAAAACTTGGTCATGAGATGACCAAGCAACTCTTGAGGTCCCGTCATGTTGATGATGGGCTAAAGGTCCCATGCTTGTAAAGCATGGGCTTTAATCCCCATACTTGCGGAGTATGGGCAATGGTCCCTGTGCGGATAGCACGAGCATGGGTGTGCATCGACGGATGCACACTTTGCATTACCGGTAAAATGCAAAAGGGAAAGAGAAGGAAAAGGATCATTTTGAGCATATTGCATAGCATGTGTGTGTAAGGTAATTGATATGTGGATTTGTGAAGTATAGTTGATGAATTACATGCTTGTATGTTGTTGATGCCATTTATTATATTTGCTGAGTCTTGGACTCACCTCTTGTTGTTTGTTGTGTGTTAGGTACTTATACGAGATTAGCATGCATGGGGAAAAGGAAGAATTAGACTTCTTGCACTTCTGCACGAACTACCCACCATAGAATGAAAGGAAAATTAACTAGGAGATGAATGAACTGTTTAAAGTACTCATATTGATTATTGCTTGATTGGATTAGTCTGTAATAAATGAATAGATGTTTTGGATGCTCATGATCTATTTCTTAGATGTTTAGTTACTATGGATGTCATAGTAACGAATAGTCAGTTTTGATTACGTCTTGATCAAATTGCGATTTGGATTATCTTTATATCTTATAACTGTCTGTTGGAACCTCCAGTATAGGTAACTATACAAAGGAGGTTCTATCAAAATTTTGTAAGATGTTTTAGTTTGATTACGTTTAATTTATTTAATTTAGTAGCATTCCAGGCCTTGTTTGGCTGGGGTGTTACATTAAATAACCACAAGTTACAAAACTTGACTCCAATTCTTAAATACTCCTACTGCACAATAGTGCCAAGAATCAACAAACTTTATTACCCTATTCTAAAGCTTTCCAAGAGAAACACAAGCCACATGGTTGAAACAAATTTATCTTAACAAGAACATACTAGGCAATAGCAAATTTCACAAGACACGCTTTCAAGGACCACTTACAAACTTCATCTACTCAATGGTTGGCGTGCTCAACACCAACTTTAGCTCTCATAAACAATGAACCATTGTATTAATCGTGTGTGTAAATATGGTACTAATTCTATTTGCAATCAAATAACCATTTATAAATATAGATTCAACATTTCCCTTTATGTTTAGAAACCAGCCCAAAACACGATTAAAGATTTACTTGTAATACCTCGGCCTACTCGTATGCGGCCCATGTGGCCCATGAGGAGTTGTGTGGTGGGATTAGTCCCACATTGCTTGTCTAAAGTGAGTTGTACTAGTATATAATGCTGTTGGGTCCAAACATAGCACCTCCGGGTTAACCCTTTTACACGGCGAGGGCGAAAGTGTAAGTGGGGTGCTATGTGTCTGTGAGTCCGCCCACGGTGGGTGGGCATTGAGCGGATTTTGGGCGGGTGTTACAGATGATATCGAGCATCAACCTTGTTGCAGCGCGTGCTGCAGGCGAAGCGGGCATATGGCGCATGGCGTGTGTGGTCCTGAGTGGACACACGGCATGGCATATGTGCTTGCAGACCTTGGGCCTGGACGTGTCGAGGGGTGGTTACAGGCATTTGCAGCGTATGCGGTGTCTTTGCCGCGTCGGCCCTTAAGGGGGGTGAATGTAATACCTCGGCCTACTCGTATGCGGCCCATGAGGAGTTGTGTGGTGGGATTAGTCCCACATTGCTTGTCTAAAGTGAGTTGTACTAGTATATAATGCCTGTTGGGTCCAAACATAGCACCTCCGGGTTAACCCTTTTACACGAAGCGAGGATGAAAGTGTAAGTGGGGTGCTATGTGTGCGCGGGTCCGCCCCACGGTGGGCTGGGCATTGAGCGGATTTTGGGCCAAGGTGTTACATTACTAACATACTTTCTATAAGACAAGGCTTCACAAATTGATACACCAACAACCATCTAGTCCTTTATACAGGTTTCAACAATTTTAGCACATCAGGAATTAGGTAAATCTAGCATTTATGTAAGATCATCAAATAGATGTTTACGAGTTTGCTTCTAATTAAAATTCACTCTCCTTAGAATCCTGTTGATTCTAATCAGGAATAAATGTATTCTAAATCACATCGCGTCAAGTAATCATTACAAGATAGCGATAAATTAACCGGCTACGCTACCGAGGACATCAGTTAAGATTAATTATGCATCATGCCAAAGACCCAACTTGACGTCATAAACATTATCAATTATCCTCTTTACTTACAACTTCTCACTTAACACCACAAAACTTTGCAAAGGGTTTTGACACCTTTAATTTTCAAAGGAAAGGTTCTAAACTCCAACACTCCCACTACTCCAAAAGAAGTGAGTAGAGTCAAAACTTTCTTCAATGAAGTTTGTAAACGATACTTTCCATTATCCGAAATACCAAACGAATCACCGGATCACTTTTTTTTTCAACAAGGAAGGTAGGACAATGCAAATGAACTTTGACGCTTCCCCTCATAAAAGGGAAGCCTTAAAACTCAAAACTCAAAGTACCCCGAGAATAATACATTAGGGCCAAAAGCTTCCACGCATTTAATAACATGCAAATTAAAGCTTCCAATAACCAAAGTACCAAGCGATTAAACGAGTCGTGTTTCCCAACAAGAAGGACAGAACTTCCAAATAAAAGATCAAAGGTTTGCTTTAAGAAACCAACAAAGACCGATGAACTCCTCTCAACAGCATAGAACCACTAATCCAAGAAAAACTCATCCACCACATCTGAACAACAATAATCATTCCAAACTCAAGGAAGACAATACTCCTCCCAAAGAAACTCATACGCAACATCTGGAACTAGTCGATTCAAGGTAGACGCTCCATTAAACTCATACCACAGATGGTGGTGCAACTTGGCAACCCAAGGTTACAACCACGACCTCATCCTCTCGTCGTCTACTATTATAACATATAGTAGCCATATAATAAGTACTCATAACTAATTCATAACAGCAATGCTCAAAGCGACATAACGAAAACGTGAATGCAATGCTTGTCCCATTCCCACCTTACTGTGCACAGTGTGTCAATTTAATTTTTCAACTACCACGGACCTAAAGCCCGCTCTGATACCAACTGTAACACCCCAGTCCTACAAGGGCTAGAATGCTACTAAACTAACATGTTAACAAAGCTAAAACAGACGACAATTCTAAATTTCGGCAGAACCTCCCCTGTATAGTTAGCTATACCGGAGGTTCCAACAATCAATAATATCAAGACAATAGTGAAATCAACTAATATCAGAATCATCGCAGAAGTATAATCTGATCTCAAGCAACTATATCAAAAGGATGAACTAAGTTCACGCACAGTTTTTAACCAATCTTAATGGAGAAGGGTTATCCGCCACGGCCAACATTTATTATTACAGTTCAACAATAAGGAATGATTAAATTGAACTAAAATGAAATCCTGGGCTCGATTAAGGTGAAGTGAAAAGGTAGTGTGTGTCTATTCCCTCCCCATGGAGCCAACATCAAAGATCACCTAAAAAAAAACAAAGCAAGAGTGAGTCCGAGACTCAGCAAGTACAGTAAATGAATTATACATAACAACCATGATCATGTGAACATCATTAAAGTGTATGAAATAAGCACAGAACGAACACTTGAATGAATGGAATGAATGATGTGGATGAAATGAAGGGACTACACACATGCATATACCGGTATTGCTAGTGACACACCCGTCGGTGTTCACCTAAGCCCGCATTTAACAAAATGCGGGGATCCAAGCCCCGTACAAAGAACGTTTCGTACGAGTGTCCCAAACTGCCCACATTGGAATGGTGGGTGTTATGTGCCCATACTGGAATTGATGGGTCTTATATATATTGATCCACTCCCGTGGATTGAAATATGTATTATGGATGCATGGTATGACATATAAACATTGAAAATACATGCTCTCTACTCATGGAGGTAGCACAAATGGATTGAATACGAACGATTAAATATTAACGTGGCTCTTAGAAATACAAAATCAACAACATGCATTCACCATTTCATGATTATAGGAACATTGAGGTACTTGCCCATGTTGGAATGATGGGACTTCACTACCCGCTCTAGTGGGTGAAACATGACTGAACGAACGAAAGGATACATTGAACGAAACATATCATCGAAGAAACATGGTATATCAATCATGAAGGGAAACAAGTAATACCGGAATTACCCAATGCTTATTAATCAACCAAGTGGAACAAAAGGCAAGCAAGACAAATCAAATGTACTTGCACTTGCCCACTATCATTATCATATTTCATCATTGTCACTATTAGCAAGTAGTCTCATTGCTCACCTTGTCTCATCATCATTACCATCAATATATATATAACCCTTGTCATGAAAACATCACACCATATAAACAGTAACATGTACGCATCATCACATAACCCTTAGCATGCAGAGACATGTAAACACTCCCAAGTAATAAGCATCGTCGAAGAACTATAGCATTTCGCTCATCAACATTACCAAGCAACAATCAATATCAATCAACTATGGCATTCATCAAGTACATAATATAACAACTCATTAATAATACTTGTACTTGCCTTAACCGTGAGACAGAAGACAACGACAGATTTGATCTCTTCCATGGACTTCTCAACTTCAGAAGCTCCCCAAAGATTTTCTATAACTTTCCTGGCATCATCTAACCTTCCAACCTTGGCAAGCCAAGAGGACTCCCAACGCAAAATTGCATTCAACAACAATAAGAACACCGGTACACATGCGGCATAAAGCATTGATCACCACCAATGTGGATCGCTTTCAGAAGGTGTCATCAAGGAAAGTGCAACAATTATTCCTAAACATGTTCCAATTTGACACAGAGTGCCCAAAGAACCCCTGTGTTTTGTTGGAGCAACCTCAGAGATAAATGGCGGGGCAAGAACAGTATTTACGCCAATTCTAATGCTAACAAGGAACCTTCCCAAGAGCATCTCATCAAACGAATCTGCTTGTGCACTCAAAAGAGCCCCAAGAATCAGTGGAAGACTGTCAATCTGAAGTGTCCGTTTACAACCAAAATTATCAACTAGCACAGCTGAGACTAAGCTCCCAAAAATGCGCCAACAATGAATATGTTGACCACAAGACCTTGGAGAAACTGATTTCCTGGAAAACCAAGCTCTCGTGCGATATCTTCTATTGGACCATTCGTTACCCAATGTGATAACCGAAGAGGAAGTTGGCCATGGACGCCGTGAGCACGCGCGGGAACACCCGCATCCACCTGAGGTCAGCGCCGTCGCCTCCATCTCCACTGCCACCTCCTCCTGTACCCAAGCCTGAGCCGGCGCTGGACTGAGGACCGGCGGCTAGGTGGTGGCGCCACGGGGCGCCGGCCGGCGCAGGAGCGGAGCCGAGGGCGCGGTGGAGGGCTTTGACGACAAGCCGGCCGAGTGGCGCCGAGGGGGAGGCGGCGCGGCGGCGCCGTGGCCAAGGCCGGGAAACCAAGGCGTGGGCCAGGAGCGGGCGGCGCCAAGGAGGAGGCCGTTCGCGGCGGCGTTGGATCCGTGCAGGGAGCCAACGAGAGGCGGCGCCAGGGGGAACAACGCCAAGGGGGACGGCGCCATGGACGGGAGGCGGCGCCAGGGGAAATGGCACCGGGGTTAAGGTGGTGGAGGAAGCGCCTTGCGCAAGTGTCGGCCGAAAACAGGAAGCAGGGGCGGTGGCAAAAAAACAAGCAAGAGGGGCGGCTACACAGGGAAGGCAGGGGGAAAAAATGGGCAGCTAGGGTTCACTTCCATCTGGTTCTCTTAAATACTAGTTAGTCCCCCACATGGGCCTCAAGACCATGGGCCGAAGGCCGAAGGCCCAGGTTCCTTTCCAAACCTAAACTTCTGCAATTCAACCCAATAATTCTATTTAATTTTGTCCCTAAATCATTAAATTCTCAATTGACTGAACGAGATATTACAAGATGTTTACGAGGTAGCTTCATATCAATATTCACTCTTCTTAGTAACCCTGTTGATTCTAATTAGGAACAAATATAATCCAAATCACATCTCGTCATGCATTCATTGCAAGGCAACAATAAATTAACTGGCTACGCTACCGAGGACATCAATTAAGGTTAATTATGCATCGTGCCAAAGACCCAACTTGATGTCATAACCATTATCAATTATCTTCGTTACTTACAACTTATTACTTAACACCACAAAACCTTACAAATGGTTTTGACACTTTCTGTTTCAAAGTAAAGGTTCTAAACTCCAACACTCCAACTACTCAAAAAGAAATGAGTAGAGTCAAAACTTTCTTCAAGAAAGTTTGTAAAAGGTAACATCTACTAGCCAAAATACCAAACGAACCATCGGATCACCCTTTTTTTAACAAGAAAGGTAGGACTTTCATGAAAAAAAACAATCTTGTCAAAAACAGCGTTTACACGAAGCAAAGATAGTTCATCAGTTGGAGAGACAACAATTTCTCTACCTTAACCAAGGCAGGACCATGCAAAAGAGTTTGACGCCTTCTCTCAAAAGAGAAGCATTAAACTTCAACTCAAGGTACCCCAACAAGAATACATTTGAACCAAAACTCCCTCACGTTTAAGAACGTGCAAAATAAAGCTCCCAATAATCAACGTACCAAGCGATTAAACGAGTCGTGCATCGAACCAAGAAGAACAGAACTTCCAAATAAAGATCAATATTTTAAACCAACTACATTTATAAGCAGCATAATAAATCGTTATTTAGGAGATCAAAGGTTTGCTTTAAGAAACCAATAAAGACCAATGAACTCTTCTCAACTGCGATGAACCAATAACCCAAGAAAACTCACTCACTAAAACTGAACAAGAATAATCATTCCAATCTCAAGGAGGACAATAATCTTCCCTAACGGAACTCATGCTCAACACTTGGAACTAGTTGACTCGAGGCAATCACTCCATTATTCTCAAACCCCAAACGGTGGTGCAACCTGGCAACCCAAGGCTACAACCACAACTAAATCTCTCATCCTCTACTATTATAACATATAATAACCATATAGGCATATCATAAGTATTCATAACCAATTCATAATAGCAATACTCAAAGCGACATAACGAAAACGTAATTGCAATGATTGACCCATTCCCATCTTACTGTGCACAGTGTGTCAATTTAATATTGGGACTGTATATTCATAAGGTGACTGAAATTTTGTTAAGTATAAGCCACCTTCTTTAACCGTTGGATCAATATCCAACCATGAGGCACACCAATCCAAAGGTCACAACAAGTGACTTAAACTTAAGAAAATCTCAGGCGACATAAAACTAGCAAGACTGTTTAATATTTCAACTACCACGGACCTAAAGCCCGCTCTGATACCAACTGTAACACCCCAGTCAACTGTAACACCCCAGTCCTACAAGGGCTGGAATGCTACTAAACTAACATGTTAACAAAGCTAAAACAGATGACAATTCTAAATTTCGTGAAACCTCCTCAGATAGTTAGCTATACCGAGGTTCCAACAATCATTAATATCAAGGCAATAGTGAAATCAACAAATATCGAAACATCGCAGAAGTATAATCGACCTCAAGCAACTATATCAAAAGGATGAACTAAGTTCACGCACGCCTTAACCAATCTTAATGGAGAAGAGTTATCACCACACCAAAGATTTATTATTACAGTTCATCAATAATGAATGATTAAATTGAACTAAAATGAAATCCTAGACTTGATTAAGGTGAAGTGAAAAGGTAGTGTGTGTCTATTCCCTCCCCAAGGAGCCAACCTCAAAGATCACCTAAAAAAACGACAAACAAAGCAAGAGTGAGTCCGAGACTCAGCAAGTACAGTAAATGAATAATACATAACAACCATAATCATGTGAACATCATTAAAGTGTATGAAATAAGCACAGAACGAACACTTGAATGAATGGAATGAATGATGTGGATGAAATGAAGGGACCACACACATGCATATACCGGTATTGCTGGTGACACACCCGTCGGTGTTCACCTAAACCCGCATTTAACAAAATGCGGGGATCCAAGCCCCGTACGAAGAACGTTTCGTACGGGTGTCCCAAACTACCCACATTGGAATGGTGGGTCTTATGTGCCCATACTGGAATTGATGGGTCTTATTTATTGATCCACTCCCGTGGATTGAAACATGTATTATGGATGCATGGTATGACATATGAACATTGAAAATACATGCTCTCTATTCATGGAGGTAGCACAAATGGATTGAATACGAACAATTAAATATTAACGTGGCTCTTAGAAATACAAAATCAACAACATGCATTCAACATTTCATGATTATAGGAACATTGAGGTACTTGCCCATGTTGGAAGGTTGGGACTTCACTACCCACTCCAGTGGGTGAAACATGACTGAACAAACGAAAGGATACATTGAACGAAACATATCATCGAAGAAACATGGTATATCAATCATGAAGGGAAACAAGTAATACCGGAATTACCCAATGCTTATTAATCAACCAAGTGGAACAAAAGGCAAGCAAGACAAATCAAATGTACTTGCACTTGCCCACTATCATTATCATATTTCATCATTGTCACTATTAGCAAGTAGTCTCATTGCTCACCTTGTCTCATCATCATTACAATCAATATATAGCCCTTGTCATGAAAACATCACACCATATAAACAGTAACATGTACGCATCATCACATAACCCTTAGCATGCAGAGACATGTAAACACACCCAAGTAATAAGCATCGTCAGTAAACTATAGCATTTCGGCTCATCAACATTACCAAGCAACAATCAACATCAATCAACTATGGCATTCATCAAGTACATAATATAACAACTCATTAATAATATTTGCACTTGCCTCAACCGTGGTACCGAAGAAAAAGGCGGAATGCTCGAGCACCGGGGTACACCACCACTTCGCCTGATGTGCTAACCAGTGTATACCAAACAGATCCACTCTGCCCTTCAAAGCCATCTGGAACAGGAGCAAACTATTCTAGACGCTTAAATAACCTTTCTGACAAATCCACGTCATCCAACACAAACTAAGCAACTACAACCAAGTTCATTTCTACAAGGAATTAGGCCCAGCACGCACCTAGAACATTGTTATGCCAAAACCAAAAACCCAGTTCATGATCATTATCAGACCATTGTATTGTACCACTATGCTATGTTCATAATCCATTGAGTATTCTACCATATAGATATAAGGGAGCTCCTACAATTCTTAAGCAAATCCCAGAAGTGCACTTACCAATGAACTCAGAGAACAAGTAGTTGGACAAACACAAAGCTCGCCATCTTTGGAGCGTACACTGCCTCACACCCCTGCCTCATTCCCTTACTAACTCGTTGCACATTTTCGCCCTCCTGGAGGTGGCAGATCAAACACATCCAAATCCACTTGCTGAACCTTCCATGGCTCCATATAGACCATCCATGTAGAAAAACCTGGGCAGAACAAGAACATCCTTCGCAAAAACCGATACGGTGGCATCTGAATCAAAGGAGCCCAGTAGCTAACAGGGCAGTCGCGTGACTCCTTCCTTGAAGGCATTCCCTCAAACACATTGTGCACATCCATTAGTGTTAGCTACCACAACACGCCATCCTTTGCTTCTAGTCCTCAAAAGCACATGCCTTACCTATGTATCATCACTTTCCCCTGTTAGCCCAGCAAGAGTAGCACCGGCGTGTCTCATGGCAGCGCGTGGTCATCGCCAGGGGCCCAGGAGGAGCACGGCGGTGGCCAGCGGCCAAGCCGCCGGGCCAGGCCGAGTTGAGAAGGGAGAGGCCGAGGCAGCATCGCCAACCAGAACAGAGAGGCCGGGCTGAGCCTCGGGGGCACGGGGAAGAGCCTCGAGGGCCCGGGGAAGAGCCTTGGGGGCGCGGGGAAGCCGCACGGGCACGGGCGCTCCGCGTGGGTGCCAACTAGTGGCGGCGTCGGGAGAAGCCAGTGTTGGCGCATGAGAGCAGTGGCGGCTCGGCAAGCGGCGGCGGCAAGACAGGAGGGCCGATGCGGCAAAAGACCAGAGGGCTTGTGGGAGAGACACCGGGGCAAGGCGGTGAAGCGGCGGCGGCGCCAAGAGAAGCACTGGGAGCGGCGGCCAGGATATGGAAGAAATAGAAATGGGGGCAGTGGCTGCCCAGGAAACGGGCAGGGGTAGAAATAAAGAAACTAGGGTTTAGGGGAATGCCACCCCCTGGTTCCACTTAAAGGCCGATCGATCTCCCCTTGGGCCAAAGCATGACGTGGGCCTTCGGCCCAAATTCGAATCCCCCTTCTAAAACCTGAAATTCAACCTTAATTACAACTTCTTTTTCTTCTTTTTTTGTTATTTAGTTAAGCGGGATATGACACGGACATCGGCTACGACTATTGCATCAAGTTCTTCCAAGCCAACCAGGGGAGCGCCAACGCAGACAAACGTAGTCTGGCCGTCATCGCCATGAAGATTACCAGAGCAGCAGCCAGCAGCACTACCAAGCGTATTGCCACCCTGAAGGCCTCAGAGAAGGACAAGAGGAGGGACGATTGCCTCAGCGTGTGCGCTGAGCTATACTCAAACGCCGAAGACCAGCTCCAAGAGGCTGCAAATGGCGTTGCATCAGGCAATGCTTGGGGCTTGCAAACTACCTTGGATGCTCTTAGCGCTGCGCTGACCGCGCCTGTGACATGCGAGGAAGGATTCCACGAGCTAAACGAGAATTCCCTTCTCGTCACCGAGGACACCGAGTTCAGGAAGGAGGCATCCATTGCTCTTGATGTAACGACGACGCTGTCGTCGACAACGAAGTGAATATGGGTAACAGCTAGGCATCCATAATACTTTGTATCAATGAACTCTCTGGGGTTTTGTAACGCAAAAAAATCAGATCAATAAAACTTTGCAAGTACGTTTGAGCACATATTGTTTTTCATGGAATTGTTTTGTGATGATCTTCAAGAGTGCTCAAGCAGATGCTCCTAGCATACAATTTTCGATTGGGGATGAAGGAGTTGGACATGGCACATTTTGCGGGGAAGTTCATTGATTACCATCGAGAGCGATGCCATGAGATACACATAATTAATTTCTGTACAAAAATGCTAGGAAGATATGAATTCATTGATTACCATGGGGAGCGATGCCATTAGATACACACAATTAATTTCTATACAGAAATGCTAGGAAGATATGCATTCATTGATTTCCAATGAGAGCGATGCCACGAGATACACAGAATTAAATTCTGTACAAAAATGCTAGGTTGATATGCATTCATTGATTACCAAGGAGAGCGGTGCCATGAGATACACAAAATTAATTTTTGTACAACAATGCTAGGAAGATATGCATTCATTGATTACCAAGGAGAGCGATGCCATGTGATACACACAATTAATTTCTGTACAAAAATTCTAGGAAGATATGCATTCATTGCTTTCCAAGGAGAGCGATGCCATGAGATACACAAAATTAATTTTTGTACAAAAATGCTAGGAAGATATGCGCTCATTGATTACCAAGGAAAGCGATACCATGAGATAGACACAATTAATTTCTGTACAAAAATGATAGGAAGATATGCGCAAATTAAATTTGGCAATCTATTATATTATAAATTAGAGTCAAAGAAGTCACAACGATCACTCTCAAGGGAAAAAAATTACCACACTAATCCATGAAAAAGGAGAAAGATCTACACCATCGATTGTCGTGGTACCAGATTATAACGGTTTGGATTAAAATAAAGAGTCAATGTCAAGTACAACAAAACTGAAATTCGGAATATAAAATAAAATTAGCAATTTTATTTTCATAGGAATTCCTAAGTAAAATAGTTCATGTCAAGTGCAATAAAACCGAATTCAGAATTAAAATAAAATAAAATTAGAAATTTGATATCCATACAAATTCCTAAGTAAAATCCTAAATAATTATAATTTAGAATAATGGCAATTAGATTTGTATACTAAAGCCAACCAAAAATAAGTGAAATTGAATAAAAAAAATAAAATTATCAATTTGATTTCAATAGGAATTCCAAAGTAAAATGAAGAAATAATTGTGTAATATCCCGTTTGCCGTTAGTGGATGCAATAAAAATTAGAGAGGGAATTAAGAGAATTAAAAGAGAAAATTCAGAAATTGTGGGAGTAATAGGCCACGCAGCCCATAGTCAAGTGGGGGAAAAACAGGCATAGTGGCCCATGGCCCAGACCACCAACTAAAGAAGAAGGGGGGGGGACCCTAGGGCAGCTACCGTGCCAATGCTACGGTACCGCCGCCATCACTGTAGCACGGCCACTGTAGCACACCCCTCCCCATGGTGGTGTCCCCTCTCCTCCGGTGCCTCTCTATTGTGGTGGCCGGCCAAGAAGAAGAAGAAGAAGAAGAAGGAAGGGAAGAAGAGAGAAGGGAGGGGAAGTGAGATCACATGGTGTTCTTCATGATCTACAGCGGTTCTTCAAGGGTAACGAAGATCCTCCCTCGTTGTATGTTTCGAATTTAAGGCGTATTTGAATTCGTTAGTAGATCGGTTGTTTAGATCCCAATCTGTCTAGACTTTTGAACGGCCGTTTTCGTGTCCTTAGAAGCATATGCTGAGGATCCCATCTCTTAGAGATAGTTGGGTTATGTTCTTAGCTTTCCGTGTCCGCCAAGAACGCCCAAATCCGATTAACGGTCAGAGAGATATGATTTATTTAGTGTCGCTGTCCTGCTAATCTGTCAGCATTCTGACAGTTTGTACAAAACTAGGTTAAACGATTAGTTAAATGAAAAATTAGAGGATCTCAATATAATAAAAGTTGTATATTATTGTCTCAGCTTTCCATAAATCTCAAGAACGTGAGATTTGGACATTCGTACTGAAAGTTATGGTAGTTTTAGTTTACTGTCCAGAGAACCCGACGTGAATTTGATGTTTTATTATTTGGCCTGGTAGGGATATTAGATGGCCGATTCAGGACGGCTCACCAACTAGACTTAGTTGGATAATTTAATTACGTTTCCAGCAAGTCTAAGAACACCTTATTTGGACCCATGTAGTGAATGTTACGAATTTTAGAAGTTGACTGTCCACCGAGGGGACAGATCGACGTTTAGGAATTGGGGTTGGGATCGAGTTAGACGCATTTGCGAGTTCGTGGTTGCTGTTTATAGTTTAATTTTGGTCCGCTACTGTCGTCTTAGCGTGCTTTATAATTATTATTCAGGTGGTGGACTGGTCCCGGGGGCAGCACCTTCTACACGTCCCTCGTTCCCTCGCGGTTAATGCAAGTATAATGATGGTTATAATAGATATTGTTGAATGGCAATGTTTGATATATATTATGAGTATTTGTGTGTTCATGATTGTGAAGATGGCATAATTGGTAATGTTCATGGTTGCTAGAGATATGAGTTATGTGTTAATCATGGATGTTTGAAAGTTGTGAAATCTATGTTATGAGCTTTTGTAGTATGAATAGGATATTCACATGCAATGTTGTTGCGGATGCATGTTTGTATTAATTTGAGAATTCATACATATGCATCATATTGACTTATTGAAGTCTTGGTCATGTGATGACCAAGCAACTCTTGAGGTCCCCGTCATGTTGATGACGGGCTAAAGGTCCCCATGCTTGTAAAGCATGGGCTTTAATCCCCATACTTGCGAGTATGGGCAATGGTCCCTGTGCGGATGGCATAGCATGGGTGTGCATCGATGGATGCACACTTTGCATTACCGTAAAATGCAAAAGGAAAGAGAAGGAAAAGATCATTTTTGAGCATATTGCATAGCATGTGTGTGTAAGGTGATTGATATGTGGTTTTGTGAAGTATAGTTGATGAGTTACATGCTTGTATGTTGTTGATGCCATTTATTATATTTCTTTGAGTCTTTGGACTCACTCTTGTTGTTTGTTGTATTTTAGGTACCTTTACAATATCAGCATGCATGGGGAAAGGAATGATTAGACTTCTTGCACTTTTGCACGAATTACCCACCATGGAATGAAAGAAAAATTAACTAGGAGATGAATGAACTGTTTAAAGTACTCATATTGATTATTGCTTGCTTGGAGTAATCTGTAATAATTGAATAGACGTTTTAGATGTTCATGATCTATTTCTAGATGTTTAGTTTCTATGGATGTCATAGTAATGAATAGTCAGTTTTGATTACGTCTTGATCATATTGCAATTTGGAGTATCTTTATATGCTATAATTATCTGTTGGAACCTCCAGTATAGGTAACTATACAAAGGAGGTTCTGCCGAAATTTTGAAAGATGTTTTAGTTTAATTACGGTTAATTTATTTAATTTAGTAGCATTCTAGGCCTTTGCTTGGTTGGGGTGTTACAGTTGGTATCAGAGCGGGCTGTAGGTCCGTGGTATTTGAAGTATTAATTTTGACACACTAAGCACAGTAGATGGGTTGGGTTTTTGCATTGCATATATGCTTCAGTTGAGTAAATAGTTACTTTTGTGCTACAGTTGCTAGTTGATCATTGTGATTAATGTATGATATAATCTTATATACTTATAATTGATTATATTAGTTATATATTATGATAGTTGACGACAAGAGGTTGAGGTCGTGGTTGTGGCTCGGGCTTTACCAAAGTTACACCACCGTTCATAGTAAGAGAATAGTGAAGTGGTTACCTCGGATATCTTAGTACAAAAGCGATAGTGAGTACCTTTAGAAAAGTTGTCCTCTTCTTTGAATTTGGTCAACTCTTATCCGCCAGTGACCGATGAGTTTCTCTTGGGTATTTTGAGTGTTGAAGCTTGATGGATCTCTTTTATGAAAGAAGATGTTAAACCCTTTAGCGATGTTTTGTCATGATAAGATGAGAGGTTATAATCAAAGCACTTAATGAATATGATATGGATTATCAAGATTGGGTTGCAGTGTGTACAAGATCGATCTGAGCTAAGATCCTTGAAAGGAAAGTTGAATAAGTTGAAGTTGTTCTCTAGTAGTTCTTGATGAGCTGTGACTATGGGTATGACTATATTTAGGTGGAATCAATAGAGTTAGTAACAAGTAGGGAACGTTGACGAAACTGGTTTGATCGCTATGGATGATAAAATTTGATAAGCTTCTCGGATAGAGTGGACCTGCGGGTATCAACGGATTAATCTAACCCTTTGGAATGGATAAGTCCAGAAGATGTTAGAATATTGTCATAGTGGATATTAATCTTGGAGTTATCTTTTATGGATAAGTACTGATCATATGTAATTGCTACGTGCATTTATTACGTATTGAAGTATGGTTTTGAGCATCACTAAGGGATGAACTGATGGAATGTAATTGGTGATTTATGTTTACATGATGGTGGAGTGGTAGGATAATAGTATGTCTTTGATGAGAAGGTGGATCCTTAAAAAAATTGTTTAGTTTACTAAACTAGTTGGATTACTTGATCTCAATGGATTAATTTAATTGTGTAGGAAGGGAGAGATAAGGATGTTTTTGGTTGCTTGATGGTCTTATGTTTGCTAGTGGGAACGCAAATAGAGAAATGACCATAAATCCTTCCATGATGGTATAATCGTTAACTGTTACAATAACCATTAGATTGGAATTGGTGTGCGCTAAATTGATGTTGAGCATTGCTAATAGGTTAATGATTGGAATTTAAGGGTGATCTATATAGGTGTGTTGTGAGGATGACTTGGGCAGCATGCCCTAGTAAAAAGACGGTTTACTTCGATAGTGGGGTTTGTGCATTAGTTATCCTCTTGACCAGGTTGAGTATTGCAACCTTATAGAGAAAAAAAAGTATGAAATAGGTTATTGTGTCTCCTTGGAAAGGTTAATGATGGGATAGTGAGTTATGTTGGTTCATGCCAGAGTGCATGATGTGATGTTAGAAAGACTAACGATTATGGTTGCTAGAGGATGTTGATTCCTTTAAGAGGAGATTAATTTGATTGCCTTTCGTGATATTCCGTAAATGAAAATGTTTCGAGTTTTGCGGCGAAGGTCATTTGGATCTCATGATTTATATGGTATTTGAACTGTTCCGAACAAAATGATGTGTGAAAGATCTTATTGGTTCTTAAGTGGTTCTTGTGGTTTGGTCTTAAGAACTTATCTTGTTCGAGCTGACCAAGTGTTGTTGTAGTCAAAGAATTGTTTTCTGTGTTAACGGAAAGAGTGTATTAGGAGTATTTGAGGTCTGAAGTCAAGTTTCGTATCTTGCGGTTTGATATCCTCTTCTTGGGGGATTGTGCCTTCTATTGTGGACTCCCCTTATGTTTTCCGAGTTCATTGCCAATTGACTATTCCTCTTAGTCTTGTGTTTACCGTGATTGGTAAACGTTTATCTGAGTGCTGAAATTATTATTATTATTCTTATTGGCCTCTTCTTCTGAGAAAGGATTAACTGATTCTTGTTGCAAAGCCTTTAAAGATGAATGTTGGCAACTGGATAGTGGTGGTCGAGTAGATGATTCTGTGAGGCTTCAGGTGTCAAGATGTCTGAGATGTATGGTGCAATAAGTTGATTTATTAGAATAATCCTTGGAAAGGATTTGATTTAAATAGAATGTTTGTCTTTGGAGTTAACAGGTTTCGTGGTCGCAACTAGTAGGACCTATAGCGAGATGTGGTCCAAGATCTTGTGTTCATCTTGATAGAATATTAGAATTAGCAAGTATGGAAATCTTGATCAGTTTCTTAGAGTATCGTATTTTGGGTACTCGGTAAGATTGTGTAGAAGATTTATGATGGTGTAGTTTAATGAGAGTAGCAGTATAGAGGAATCTAATAATCGTGTTAATTAATGGGATAGCAAGGTTGGTTGAGTTATTATTAAGTATGACTCGGCCTCAGTAAGTAACCCTTTGTGAGATAGATTATCTCTAAGGATAACTTGGTCAAGAATATATTTATTTATTGACGATAGTGATTAAGTATGTGCGAATCTTGGTCAATCAGTTAGGGTATTATGAATGGCTATTTTGTGGTCGTGTAGCTGAATTTGATTGGTGTGGGTTAGAGAAGGTCTAAGATTGGTGAAATGAATCACCTTGGGCGGTTACTCGATTGGTGAGAAGTGTTGACTTTAATGACCGAGGTTATGGTTGAGTTGTGTGAAATTTTAGTCATCGGATCTGAGGGTTACCTATCAAGTATACCAGAAATTCATTGTAAGAGTCTTAAAGGTTGAATTTGGGCTTTGCATTTTTTTTTATCCTAGCATCTTGGTTTTCCATGATTAGGTTTCAAGAGTTATGGTGATGTTTGATAGAATCCTTGGGAAGCAGTAAATGAGTGTGAAGGTGGTGAATTTAAAGTTGATCATCCTTAAAAGATTTAGGTGATGTGAATGTGGCTGTAATCTATAGCGTGGCGTGTTGGGAATTATTTGTCAAAATAATTCCTTTGGTAGAGCAGTGGACTAGAGAATCTTTTTGTGGATTAGTAGAGTCTCTCTTAATAAGTGTAGTTGTGCTTTCGGGTTGGGGATCGTTTTGGGATGTCAGTTAAGAGGAAGTTGTTAGTGCGAGGATTTGGAAACCCATGATTTCGGAGAAGGTTTATTTCTTAAAAGAACATCTGAGAAAAGAATATTTTTCTCGAGTAGAGAAGTGCTATCTTGATTCTTATTTGAGCTGAGTCTTTATGACAGAGATCATGTACAATTTGTGTTGGCGTTATGTTGGCATGGTGGTTCTTTCTGGTTCAGGAAAATAAAGGAAGTGTTGATGTGGGCATTCGAATGATTTCCCTTTTGGCTTTCGTGACGTTTATTCGCAATCTGCCCACTTAGAAAGTGAAAAGGTTTTTGTGATGAATCTTTGATTCTAGTTTTGACTCTTTTGGTACCAAGTTAGTAACGCATGGTTGCGATGAGAGTCCTTCATTTTTCAGTCGGGCTATGCTGGTGAAAGAGTTTGTTTAAAGCGAGTTATGTTGTGTGTTCCTGGTTAAAGGAGGTGCTCCTTGTAAAGAAGAAGAGATCGATTGAGAAATGGGACAAGAGTTCCGTGCGTTATGTGTATGTTATGTGCTTTGGTACCAAATGTGAAGTTGGCCCAAGGTACTTTGGTTTGTTTTCGACAGTTGTAGGAATTAGGAAGTTAGCGTATCGCTAGGACCGTCTCGGGTCCATACGCGGGGTACGCAACGTCTTGTATGTTCCAATGCTGAGTGAGTGCTTGAGAGATTCAAGTTTGAGGATTTGGTAGAGTCGATGACCGATTTAGTAAGATCTTACTTTGAATCCCTGCCAAGTCAAATTCTGGAAGAGTCGAACTAGTTTTGAGAAATAAAACATTGAAGTAGGTCAAGGTGCTTTGGTCTCATCAGTCCGAAAAAGATGTGACTTGGGAGTTAGAGTCTCACATGGGCGGCAATGAGCAGGAGTGTTTCACGTGGGGTATGTGTTAAAGATTGTTGATTTCAGGTTCCTTTCGAGTAGATTGGTGAAAGTAGAATTAGGCCTAATTCTTTTTAAGGGGGGTAGAATGTAATATCTCGTTTGCCGTTAGTGGATGCAATAAAAATTAGAGAGGGAATTAAGAGAATTAAAAGAGAAAATTCAGAAATTGTGGGAGGAATAGGCCACGCAGCCCATAGTCAAGTGGGGGGAAAAACAGGCATAGTGGCCCATGGCCCAGACCACCAACTAAAGAAGAAGGGGGGGAACCCTAGGGCAGCTATAGTGCCAATACTACAGTACCGCCGCTGTCACTGTAGCACAGCCACTGTAGCACACCCCTCTCCATGGTGGTGTCCCCTCTCCTCCGGTGCCTCTCTATTGTGGTGGCCGGCCAAGAAGAAGAAGAAGAAGAAGAAGGAAGGGAAGAAGAGAGAAGGGAGGGGAAGTGAGATCACGTGGTGTTCTTCATGATCTACAGCGGTTCTTCAAGGGTAACGAAGATCCTCTCTCGTTGTATGTTTCGAATTTAAGGCGTATTTGAATTCGTTAGTAGATCGGTTGTTTAGATCCCAATCTGCCTAGAATTTTGAACGGCAGTTTTCGTGTCCTTAGAAGCATATTCTGAGGATCCCATCTCTTAGAGATAGTTGGGTTATGTCCTTAGCCTTCCGTGGCCGCCAAGAACACCCAAATCCGATTAACGGTCAGAGAGATATGATTTATTTAGTGTCGCTGTCCTGCTAATCTGTCAGCATTCTGACAGTTTGTAGAAAACTGGGTTAAGCGATTAGTTAAATAGAAAATTAGAGGATCTCAATGTAATCAAAGTTGTAGATTATTGTCTCAGCTTTCCAGAAAGCTCAAGAACGCAAGATTTGGACATTCGTACTGAAAGTTATGGTAGTTTTAGTTTACTGTCAAGAGAACCCGACGTGAATTTGATGTTTTATTATTTGGCCTGGTAGGGATATTAGATGACCGATTCAGGACGGCTCACCAACTAGACTTAGTTGGATAATTTAATTACCTTTCCATTAAGTCTAAGAACACCTTATTTGGACCTATGTAGTGAAAGTTACGAATTTTAGAAGTTGACTGTCCACCGAGGGGACAGATCGACGTTTAGGAATTGGGGTTGGGATCGAGTTAGACGCATTTGCGAGTTCGTGGTTGCTGTTTATAGTTTAATTTTGGTCCGCTACTATCGTCTTAGCATGCTTTATAATTATTATTCAGGTGGTGGACTGGTCCCAGGGGCAGCACCTTCTACACGTCCCTCATTTCCTCGCGGTGAAGGCAAGTATAATGATGGTTATAATAGATATTGTTGAATGGCAATGTTTGATATATATTATGAGTATTTGTGTGTTCATGATTGTGAAGATGGCATAATTGGTAATGTTCATGGTTGCTAGAGATATGAGTTATGTGTTAATCATGGATGTTTGAAATTTGTGAAATCTATGTTATGAGCTTTTGTAGTATGAATAGGATATTCACATGCAATGTTGTTGCGGATGCATATTTGTATTAATTTGAGAATTCATACATATGCATCATATTGGCTTATTGAAGTCTTGGTCATGTGATGACCAAGCAACTTGAGGTCCCCGTCATGTTGATGACGGGCTAAAAGGTCCCCATGCTTGTAAAGCATGGGCTTTAATCCCCATACTTGCGGAGTATGGGCAATGGTCCCTATGCCAGATGGCACAGGCATGGGTGTGCATCGACGGATGCACACTTTGCATTACCGGTAAAATGCAAAAGGGAAAGAGAAGGAAAAAGATCATTTTTGAGCATATTGCATAGCATGTGTGTGTGAGGTGATTGATATGTGGTTTTGTGAAGTATAGTTGATGAGTTACATGCTTGTATGCTGTTGATACCATTTATTATATTTGCTGAGTCTTTGGACTCACCTCTTGCTGTTTGTTGTATTTTAGGTACCTTTACAAGATCAGCATGCATGGGGAAAGGAATGATTAGACTTTTTGCACTTTCGCACGAATTACCCACCATGGAATGAAAGAAAAATTAACTAGGAGATGAATGAACTGTTTAAAGTACTCATATTGATTATTGCTTGCTTGGAGTAATCTGTAATAATTGAATAGACGTTTTAGATGCTCATGATCTATTTCTAGATGTTTAGTTGCTATGGATGTCATAGTAATGAATAGTCGATTTTGATTACGCCTTGATCATATTGCAATTTGGATTATCTTTATATGTTATAATTATGCATTGGAACCTCCAAGATAGGTAACTATACAATGGAGGTTCTATAAATTTTGTAAGATGTTTTAGTTTAATTACGGTTAATTTATTTAATTTAGTAGCATTCCGTGCCTTTGCTTGGTTGGGGTGTTACAAACTGTAATTCAGCATAAAAATTAAAGTAAAAAAATAGCAATTGGATCCGTATATGAATTCAAATAAAAAATAACTGAAATTTGCAATAAAAGTTTAAGCAATGCAATTTGATTTCCATACGAATTCCAAGTAAACCCCTAAATTAACTAAAATTCGGAATAAATTCAATAAATGGAATAATTTGATTTTTATACAAACGACAAGTTGGCCAGGGCGTATCTGGATCAGGAATGGAAGGCTGCGTGAGCAAAACGTGACTTGCCCGACTAGTGCGGCGACACGTTACACTTCTACTACGCATCTGGCGATCCAGCATTCGCCATTAGCAACTTGAACGGCATGTTCGACATCAAAGTAAACAATTGAATACCATTAATTCGATACTTAAATAGTAGGATTGATATATACATCCGTGAATCAAGCGTAACTACTAACTATGTATACACGGATCTTTAATTATCTATATATAGTATATTTTCTTACATAAAAACAGTCGTCTATATATACAGGACATCAACAAATATACGTTAGTAAGATCACCTAAACACACCAAACTTCCGCATAAACTCAAGGGGTTCGAACCACGAAAACCATGAAGAGTCTGAAACTCGTCTTCCTCCTCTTTCTCGCCTTGTCCACGTCCAGCGCTTCCATTTTAGAAGACGCGTGCAAGTCCTTCGCCGCCGGCCACACGGACATCGGCTACGACTATTGCATCAAGTTCTTCCAAGCCGACCAGGGGAGCGCCAGCGTAGACAAACGTGATCTGGCCGTCATCGCCATGAAGATTACCAGAGCAGCAGCCAGGAGCACTACCAAGCGTATTGCCACCCTGAAGGCCTCAGAGAAGGACAAGAGGAGGGACGATTGCCTCAGCGTGTGCGCTGAGCTATACTCAAACGCCGAAGACCAGCTCCATGAGGCTGCGAATGGCGTTGCATCAGGCAACGCTTGGGGCTTGCAAACTGCCTTGGATGCTCTTAGCGCTGCGCTGACCGCGCCTGTGACATGCGAGGAGGGATTCCACGAGCTAAATGAGAATTCCCTTCTCGTCACCGAGGACACCGAGTTCAGGAAGGAGGCATCCATTGCTCTTGATGTAACGACAGCCGCCGTAAATCGACAACGAAATGAATATGGGTAATAGCTAGGCATCCATAATACTTTGTATCAATGAACTCTCTGGGGTTTTGTAACGCAAAAAAATCAGATCAATAAAACTTTGCAAGTACGTTTGAGCACATATTGTTTTTCATGGAATTGTTTTGTGATGATCTTCAAGAGTGCTCAAGCAGATGCTCCTAGCATTCCATTTTCGATTGGGGATGAAGGAGTTGGACATGGCACATTTTGCGGGGAAGTTCATTGATTACCATCGAGAGCGATGCCATGAGATACACATAATTAATTTCTGTACAAAAATGCTACGAAGATATGCATTCATTGATTACCATGGGGAGCGATTGTAACACCTTGGCTATTTGGAAGCCAAGATGTCACCTAAATAATCTAACATACAACCACGATGCGGAAGAATTTGAATAAATTATCATCTAATGGCATAAACATATCAATATTTAACAGGACCATGGCACGAAAAGAGTTTGAATACAAATACTTATATCAAAAAAGGTGATCAAAGTTCTCAAGCAGTAATAAATCAACCATAACATGGAGAAGGTATCCTTCCTTCACCATCTAAAGTTATTTATTACAGTTCATTAATTAACGAATGAAAGATAGAAACTAAATCATATTGTTGAACTTGAATATGGTGAATTGCATGATTAGTGCGTGTCTACTCCCTCCCGATAGAGCCAGCATCAATGATTACCTAAAATAAACAAACAAAGCAAGAATGAGTCCGTGACTCAGCAAGTACACTGAATAAATGAACATACCACAAATACGAACAAGACCTCATCATTAAAGAATGCGAACATACACCGAATGAATATATGGATGAATGGAATGAATGGATTTAATGAAAAGAATGGACTGCACACATGCTTATACCGGTATAGCTAGTGAAACACCCGTCGGTGTTCACTTAAGCCCGCATTTAACAAAATATGGGGACCCAAATCCCGTATGAAGAACGTTTCATACGGGTGTCCAAATCTGCCCACATTGGAATGGTGGGTCTTAGGTGCCCATACTGGAATTGATGGGTCTTTGAAATCCACTCCCGTGGATGAAAAATCTGCCCACATTGGAATGGTGGGTCTTACGTGCCCATACTGGAATTGATGGGTCTTTATAATCCACTCCCGTGGAAGGAACATGAAAATGTATGCTTGTATTGAATTATGAATTATGAAAGACATCATATCCGAACATAGAAATAACACATAAGAAAGGAACATAAACTTTGAATATTCTCATGGATCACAAAAAACACAATATGAACATCAAGCATTCAGCGTTCACAAATCATAAGAATATCAAGGTACTTGCCTTTCGCGATGCGTTCTTGTAGTAGTAGCAAAGAAGATGCCCTAAACCCGAAGCCTCTCCGCCTACACAAGTAAGTACTCAAATAAATACAACATGGTACATTATAATACCAGATCGTTCTACAACACCTTCCCAAACACCCAAGAAATCGCCATAAGCCCTATTCTCAAAAAACAGCAACATAACCATCTAATCGAATTTGGACAGCAGAACGGAAATAACCATAACTATTGACCTGGGACTCAGAACGAGGTGAGCCTAGTTCCTAACGAAACTTAACAAACATGTCTACAACATTCTAGTTGGCGAGACGACCCAAATCGGCCAAAATCAAATGATAGCAGGCAGATGAACTTGAATGACAGCTTCTGTCCAGATGAAGCGGACAGCAGTAAAGAACTAGTCACAACTTTTGATCTACAACTCCGATTAGGGAGTTCTTTATCATTCTGAAAATTTTATAAAAATGTCTACAATAACCTAGTTGGGTGAAAACCCTGAATCTGCTGTTAACAAACTCATAATTTAGGGGACAACTTGACAGATTAATCACGTCAGAATTATGGATAGTCGGAATGAAACTATCATAACTTTTGATCCGTATGTCGGAATTTCGTGTTCTTGGCGGACACAGAAAGCTAAGAACAGAATATAAATATCTCTAGGAGGTGGACATCTCAAATTCGGCCTCTAAGAATCCGAAATCGGCCACGCAATCTATTGGACAAAATTGAATTTCTAACAGCAGCAAATCGATCCAATCAACTAATCTAATTTCACATCTAATCATCATCAAACAGCGGAGAAAGCACCTCATTACCCTTGAAGAATCCTAGGAAGATGCTGAACAATCTCCCCGAAGAAACTCTCCTTCCTTTCCCTTCTCCTCTCTTCTTCCCGATGGCCGGCAACAGGAAGGATGGCGCCGGGGAGCGGAGGAGCAGCAGGAGGTGGAGTACTGTAGCACGACGCAACTGTAGCACGGCGGCTACTGTAGCACGGTGGCTACTGTAGCAAATGGTGGCTAGGGTTTGGTCCCCTCCCCTCCCTTGCCTTCTAATGGGCTGCCAGCCCACTCATGGGCCTTGGGCCGCTATGGCCAGCTCCTCTCCTCTCGAATATGGGTTGGTGGCCCATTTCTCTCCTCAAATTCTGAATTTTGAACTAATTCCTTCTCTAAACTTTGTTACAATCGAAATTGAATAAAATTCCCTCTCCCGAACAAGTTTCTCTCTTACCGATAATATTATCTCTAATTGAAATTTGGGGTATTACATTCTACCCCCCTTAATAGGATTCGACCCCGAATCTACTCACCGGCCTTCTCGAAAGAAAACTACGACTGGAATTAAACAATGACAAACACGCACCCATTGCGAATAAATCCGGATATTGTTCGCGCATACGAAACACCATCTTCCAAGTGGCCTCTCTCTCAAACTGATGAGACCACAACGCAAGGATGTAAAACAATGTCTATCCTAACACTCAACCCGGCAATTTCAGGTACAATCATCAGAAGAGAATCGAAGGTAAGACCCTACTCGATGGTCAACATCTTTAACGAAATCCCATGCTTTGAATTGCTCAGTTACTCAATTAACACCAGAACACACCAAACGCTATGTGCTTGGCGAATGGACCCGAGACGGTCAAAGTGATATGCCAACTTCCTAATTTCTGCAACTGTCAGAAACGAATGAATGTACTTGGGCCAACTTCCCTTCTGGTACGAAAGCACACAAAATGCTCAAAATTGAACCCTTCATCTAACAAGGAGCACCTCTTTTAAACAAGAATGCACAACAGAACTCGTTCTTAAACAGCTATTTTACAAAGAGAATCCAACTGAAATTAAAGAGTTCTCATCGCATCCACGCAATGCTAACTCTCCACAAAAAGGGTCAAATCCAAAGTCGACAACTCATCACAAAAGCAATTCCACTTTCTAAATAGGCGCTTATTTACGATTGAATACCACGAAAGCCAAAGGAGAAATCACTCGAATACCCAAACCAAACACTTCTTTTGCTTTGTCTGAATTGGAGAGAATCAAACATGCTAACAAAGCGCCAACTCAAAGTGCGGAAGACACCAATCAACAACACAAAACTCAAACAAGAAACAAGAAAATGCTTCACCACCGAGGAAACATCCTTTTCTCGCCTCTTTTAGGAATAAAGTCTCTCTCAAACCTTAGAATTGAATTCATCACATACCACACGGGCTCAAACCTCTTAATTTAACATCATCAAATTATGCTTAAACCGAAATACATCATCCACACCTTTGCGGAGAGACTCTATTGATTCCATCAACACTCTAGACAACTCCTTCAACCGATTTAAATTAATTTGTTAGAAAGCCCCAAAGCACCTCAAAAAACCCACGCAATCCCATCACCTCCAACTTTCAAGAATAACACTTTAGAATCCTCAAGACACACTCATGTACTACATCGAAGAGTTCTATCAATGCTCATTCCACTGCTCTAGAAATGCCATTAATCTATTTTCTCTACACACCATCATTGGGCGACCAAAGGTCTAGCATAAAAAATGCAAAGCCCAATTTTAACCACCAAAACCTCTGCAACGGACTTATCTTATAACAGATAGAGAAATCATCATATTGAACATGCCCACAATTCTAACATACTCACTCATTGACATCATCAGAAATCACCCACCCAAACTCGCAATACTTTCCAATTGCGTTACTCATTAAAATTGATCAAGGTTTCTATACCTTTGATAATCCCCAATATTTTAATATGAACTAAGGTTCTGGAATTACACCATACCATAAGTTCTACTTGGTCGTACCACTATTCGGTTTTACTCATTGAAACCAAGTCATACCTGACAATAACTCAACACTTCCTACCATCTCCAAAGTTGTCGTAACGACTAGAGTTCTCACAATTCTATCCTCATTAAACTACACCAGCACAATTCTTATACACAACCGTATAAGGTACCCCATCATGGTAATCTCATGAACTGACCAATATTTCCCATACTTGTAAACAATTTCTAAGGTTCCACTTAACATGAACGAAAGATCTTGAACCACAACCACTATAGGTTCTATCAATTGCAATAATGACATTAGTTGGCCCTAAGGACAAAACTTTTTGTTTAAGCCAAACCCTTGCCAAGGGTTACTCCAAGAAATCAACTTATCACTTATTGTGTTTCAAACAACTTGACTTTCAAAGTCTCACAAAGTCTCTCAGTTGATCACCACCAACTAGGTGCCACTAAACACTCTAAAGGGTTTTACAGAACAAATCCATAATTCATTTCTCAAAAGAAAAGACAATTCAAAACGATTACCAGCGCAAAGAAAACGTTTGCCACTCGCATTAAGCATATGACCAAGGGAAAATAGTCAATTAAGCAATGAACTCGAAAATCATAAAGGAAGTCCACAATTGAGGGCACAAGTCCCGCACGAAGAAAACATCAAACCTCTCTTGAGAAGAAAGTGTTGCACTAAAAAAAAATCGAGAAGCTCTAATGGCAAAAGCAGAAAGTTTAGGCACACTTCAAATAGACCGTAAGTTACATAACTTGGCGTAAAACTCAAATACTTCTACTACACTTTTGCCTTTAACAAAAGAAATATTCTTCTTTGATTGAAACATCACTTTGCCAACTCAACTAAGGAGCCTTAAAGCTCAAAACTCAAGAATCACTTAAGAACCAATAGAACATTCAAATACATCATTTTGGTTTGAACTAATTTCAGATACCACCTAATTCATCAGCTCTAAAAGGTCACTAAAGCAAAACTTGAAATGTTCTCATTTAAGCGATATCACCAATGGCGATCAAATTACTTTATCTCTGAAAGAATTAATATCAATCTTACATTATCATTAATTTTAATAACATCAAGAATATACAAGAGTACCAAGAATCATCGACTTTATTATAGCATCCTAAAGCTTTTCAAAAGACACACAAGCCGAAGGTTGAAATATTTTTTACTTTAACAAGATCATACTATGCAATAGCAATCTTGTAAGGTACCATATCAAGGCCACTTATGAAATTGTCCACTCAATTTGTTGGTATTACGCCACACCAACATCACTCTCATTATCAATTGACAAATGCATTAAACATGTAAGAAGATATGGTGCTACTCGATTCACCAACAATCTATCTAGACCTTTAATCGGGTTTCAAGAATTTTACCACGTCGAGCATAGGTAATTCTAGCATTTATGAAAGATCATCAAGAAATTACCCAACTATGCTACCAAGGACATCGCTTAAGATTAACTATGCAACAAACCATTGACCCAACTTGGCATCCTATACATGATCAATTACCTTGTATTCTTACAACTTATCATTTAGCACAACAACCATTACAAAAGATTGTTAACACTTTCCTTCGTAAAGAAAAGGTTCTGAACTTCAACACTCCAACTACCCCAAAAGAATTGAATGGAATCAAAACCTTATTCAATGAACTCTGTAAAAGAAATAATTTCCATTATCCAAAATACCAAACGGATAACCAATGCCTTTTATCAATAGGAAAGATAGGATTCTCATGAAAGAGAACAATCTTGTAAATAACATCCTTTACAAGTAGTAAAGAGAGCTCGACAGTTGGAAAGACATTAATTGCCCTGAAAAACAAATAGGGATCAATGAAAACCCATACCCAACCATTTTGTTTGAATACAATCTCCAACTTAACCACAACAAGGCATCACAAAAGGATCTTAACACTTTCCTTCGGAAAAGAGATGTACTAACTTCAACACTTAGAATGATCCAAAAGAAATACATAGAACCAAGGCTTTCTCATATTAACAAACTTGTAATAGAAAACTTTCATTAACCAAAATATCAAACGAATACATGAATCATTCTTTTCCAATAAGAAAGAAGGAACAATCGTGAAGGTATCAATCTCGACAATTAACCAAAATCACAAGTAGTGAAAGCAACTCAATAGTCGAAAAACTATAATTGTTTTACAGAATCATTAAAGACCCATTGGGACCAATCAACTATCATGAACCACGATCCCAAGAGAAATTTATCAACCACCACAGAACAAGTATTTTGCCAAATTCAGAAATCAAGAAAGAGAACAACTTTCTAAAGCAACTCACGCTCAACCCTGAAACTATGGTACTCGGGGTAACTACTCCCCTAACCACACACCGCGAACAGTGGTGTAACCTGGTGAATCCCAGAGTGACAACCACGTCCTCAACTTCTTAACATCCGTTATCAACGCGCGTAACCAATGTAATTAGCTATAAATATATAGGATCATCTCATGACAATCATAGAATAAATTCATAGATATAAGATATCACATCATATCATAGATTAACAACAAGAAAGATAGTACAGAAGCAATTCAACAATTGCTCAACAAATGAAACATAATAATGGAAATGCGGAAACAATGAATTACCCAACCCCACCTACTGTGCACAGTGTGTCATTTTAATAACTTAATTACCACGGACCTAAAGCCCGCTCTGATACCAACTGTAACACCTTGGCTATTTGGAAGCCAAGATGTCACCTAAATAATCTAACATACAACCACGATGCGGAAGAATTTGAATAAATTATCATCTAATGGCATAAACATATCAATATTTAACAGGACCATGGCACGAAAAGAGTCTGAATACAAATACTTATATCAAAAGAGGTGATCAAAGTTCTCAAGCAGTAATAAATCAACCATAACATGGAGAAGGTATCCTTCCTTCACCATCTAAAGTTATTTATTACAGTTCATTAATTAACGAATGAAAGATAGAAACTAAATCATATTGTTGAACTTGAATATGGTGAATTGCATGATTAGTGCGTGTCTACTCCTCCCGATAGAGCCAAAGATCAATGATCACCTAAAATAAACAAACAAAGCAAGAATGAGTCTGTGACTCAGCAAGTGCAGTGAATAAATGAACATACCACAAATACGAACAAGACCTCATCATTAAAGAATGCGAACATACACCTAATGAATATATGGATGAATGGAATGAATGGATTTAATGAAAAGAATGGATCGCACACATGCTTATACGGTATAGCTAGTGACACACCGTCGGTGTTCACTTAAGCCCGCATTTAACAAAATACGGGGACCCAAATCCCGTATGAAGAACGGTTCATACGGGTGTCCAAATCTGCCCACATTGAAATGGTGGGTCTTACGTGCCCATACTGGAATTGATGGGTCTTTGAAATCCACTCCGTGGATGAAAAATCTGCCCACATTGGAATGGTGGGTCTTACGTGCCCATACCGGAATTGATGGGTCTTTATAATCCACTCCGTGGAAGGAACATGAAAATGTATGCTTGTATTGAATTATGAATTATGAAAGACATCATATCCGAACATAGAAATAACACATAAGAAAGGAACATAAACTTTGAATATTCTCATGGATCACAAAAAAACACAATATGAACATCAAGCATTCAGCGTTCACAAATCATAAGAATATCAAGGTACTTGCCTTTCGCGATGCGTTGCGGTAGTAGGTAAAGAAGATGCCCCTAAACCCGAAGCCTCTCCGCCTACACAAGTAAGTACTCGAAATAAATACAACATGGTATTACAATATCAGTATCGTTCTACAACACCTTCCCAAACACCCAAGAAATCGCCATAAGCCCTATTCTGAAAAACAGGCAACATAACCATCTAATCGAATCTGGACAGCAAAACGGAAATAACCATAACTATTGACCTGGGACTCAGAACGAGGTGAGCCCAGTTCCTAATGAAACTTAACAAACATATCTACAACATTCTAGTTGGCGAGACGACCCAAATCGGCCAAAATCAAATGATAGCAGGCAGATGAACTTGAATGACAGCTTCTGTCCAGATGAAGCGGACAGCAGTAAAGAACTGGTCACAACTTTTGATCTACAACTCCGATTAGGGAGTTCTTTATCATTATGGAAAGTTTATAAAAATGTCTACAATAATCTAGTTGGGTGAAAACCCTGAATCTGCTGTTAACAAACTCATAATTTAGGGGACAACTTGACAGATTAATCACGTCAGAATTATGGACAGTCGGAATGAAACTATCATAACTTTTGATCCGTACGTCATAATTTCGTGTTCTTGGCGGCCACGGAAAGCTAAAAACAGAATCTAAATATCTCTAGGAGGTGGAAATCTCAAATTCGGCCTCTAAGAATCCGAAATCGGCCACGCAATCTACTGGACAAAATTGAATTTCTAACAGCAGCAAATCGATCCAATCAACTAATCTAATTTCACATCTAATCATCATCAAACAGCGGAGAAAGCACCTCATTACCCTTGAAGAATCCTAGGAAGACGCTGAACAATCTCCCCGAAGAAACTCTCCTTCCTTTCCCTTCTCCTCTCTTCTTCCCGATGGCCGGCAGCAGGAAGGATGGCGTTGGAGAGCGGAGGAGCAGCAGGAGGCGGAGTACTGTAGCACGATGCTACTGTAGCACGGCGGCTACTGTAGCAAATAGTGGCTAGGGTTTGGTCCCTCCCTCCTTGCCTTCTAATGGGTGCCAAACCCACTCATGGGCCTTGGGCCGCTATGGCCACTCCTCTCCTCTCGAATATGGGTTGGTGGCCCATTTCTCTCCTCAAATTCTGAATTTTGAACTAATTCCTTCTCTAAACTTTGTTACAATCGAAATTGAATAAAATTCCCTCTCCCGAACAAGTTTCTCTCTTACCGATAATATTATCTCTAATTGAAATTTGGGGTATTACAGCGATGCCATTAGATACACACAATTAATTTCTGTACAGAAAATGCTAGGAAGATATGCATTCATTAACTTCCAAGGAGAGCGATGCCACGAGATACACAGAATTAAATTCTGTAGAAAAATGCTAGGTTGATATGCATTCATTGATTACCAAGGAGAGCGGTGCCATGAGATACACAAAATTAATTTTTGTACAAAAATGCTAGGAAGATATGCCTTCATTGATTACCAAGGAAAGCGATACCATGAGATACACACAATTAATTTCTGTACAAAAATGATAGGAAGATATGCGCAAATTAAATTTGGCAATCTATTATCTTATAAATTAGAGTCAAAGAAGTCACAACGATCGCTCTCAAGGGAAAAAATTACCACACTAATCGATGAAAAAGGAGAAAGATCTACACCATCGATTGTCGTGGTACCAGATTATAACGGTTTGGATTTAAATAAAGAGACAATGTCAAGTACAATAAAACTGAAATTCGGAATATAAAATAAAATTAGCAATTTTATTTTCATAGGAATTCCTAAGTAAAATAGTTCATGTCAAGTGCAATAAAACTGAATTGAAATTAAAATAAAATAAAATTAGAAATTTGATATCCATACAAATTCCTAAGTAAAATCCTAAATAATTATAATTTAGAATAATGGCATTTAGATTTGTATCTAAAGCCAACCAAAAATAAGTGAAATTCGAATAAAAAGAAAATAAAATTATCAATTTGATTTCAATAGGAATTCCAAAGTAAAATGAAGAAATAACTATAATTCAGCATAAAAATTAAAGTAAAAAAACTAGCAATTGGATCCGCATATGAATTCAAATAAAAAATAACTGAAATTTGCAATAAAAGTTTAAGCAATGCAATTTGATTTCCATAAGAATTCCAAGCACCTAGGGTTTTGGATGCCCCTAATGGGCCAAGGCTATGGGCCTTTGGCCCAAGATTTAATCCCCTTTTACAGAAATTCTGAAATTCCATTTTAAATCCCAATAAAATGGTTTGAAATTCAATTATAATTCTTAAGATTGAACGGGGTATTACAAAACGAGAATTCCCTTCTCGTCACCGAGGACACCGAGTTCAGGAAGGAGGCATCCATTGCTCTTGATGTAACGACGATGTAAATGCGACAACGAAAATGAATATGGGTAACAACTAGGCATCCATAATACTTTGTATCAATGAACTCTCTGGGGTTTTGTAACGCAAAAAATCAAATCAATAAAACTTTGCAAGTGCGTTTGAGCACATATTGTTTTTCATGGAATTGTTTTGTGATGATCTTCAAGAGTGCTCAGCAGATGCTCCTAGCATACAATTTTCGAATGGGGATGAAGGAGCTGGACATGGCACATTTTGCGGGGAAGTTCATTGATTACCATCGAGAGCGATGCCATGAGATACACATAATTAATTTCTGTACAAAAATGCTACGAAGATATGCATTCATTGATTACCAAGGGGAGCGATGCCATTAGATACACACAATTAATTTCTGTACAGAAATGCTAGGAAGATATGCATTCATTGACTTCCAAGGAGAGCGATGCCACGAGATACACAGAATTAAATTATGTACAAAAATGCTAGGTTGATATGCATTCATTGATTACCAAGGAGAGCGGTGCCATGAGATACACAAAATTAATTTTTGTAGAAAAATGCTAGGAAGATATGCATTCATTGATTACCAAGGAGAGCGATGCCATGTGATACACACAATTAATTTCTGTACAAAAATTCTAGGAAGATATGCATTCATTGCTTTCTAAGGAGAGCGATGCCATGAGATACACAAAATTAATTTTTGTACAAAAATGCTAGGAACATATGCGCTCATTGATTACCAAGGAAAGCGATACCATGAGATACACGCAATTAATTTCTGTACAAAAATGATAGGAAGATATGCGCAAATTAAATTTGGCAATCTATTATCTTATAAATTAGAGTCAAAAAAGTCACAACGATCGCTCTCAAGGGAAAAAATTACCACACTAAACGATGAAAAAGGAGAAAGATCTACAGCATCGATTGTCGTGGTGCCAGATTATAACGGTTTGGATTTAAATAAAGAGACAATGTCAAGTACAATAAAACTGAAATTCGGAATATAAAATAAAATTAGCAATTTTATTTTCATAGGAATTCCTAAGTAAAATAGTTCTTGTCAAGTGCAATAAAACTAGAATTCAGAATTAAAATAAAATAAAATTAGAAATTTGATATCCATACAACTTCCTAAGTAAAATCCTAAATAATTATAATTTAGAATAATGGCAATTAGATTTGTATCTAAAGCCAACCAAAAAATAAGTGAAATTCGAATAAAAAGAAAATAAAATTATCAATTTGATTTCAATAGGAATTCCAAAGTAAAATGAAGAAATAACTGTAATTCAGCATAAAAATTAAAGTTAAAAAATAGCAATTGGATCCGTATATGAATTCAAATATAAAATAACTGAAATTTGCAATAAAAGTTTAAGCAATGCAATTTGATTTCCATACGAATTCCAAGCAAACCCCTAAATTAACTAAAATTCAGAATAAATTCAATAAATGGAATAATTTGATTTTTATACAAACGACGAGTTGGCCAGGGCGTTTCAGGATCAGGAACGGAAGGCTGCGTGAGCAAAACGTGACTTGCCCGACTAGTGCGGCGACACGTTACACTTCTACTACGTATCTGGCGATCCAGCATTCGCCATTAGCAACTTGAACGGCCTGTTCGACATCAAAGTAAACAATTGAATACCATTAATTCGATACTTAAATAGTAGGATTGATATATACATCCGTGAATCAAGCGTAACTACTAACTATGTATACACGGATCTTTAATTATCTATATATAGTATATTTTCTTACATAAAAACAGTCGTCTATATATACAGGACATCAACAAATATACGTTAGTAAGATCACCAAAACACACCAAACTTCCGCATAAACTCAAGGGGTTCGAACCACGAAAACCATGAAGAGTCTGAAAACACTCTCTCATCTCGTCTTCCTCCTCTTTCTCGCCTCGTCCACGTCCAGCGCTTCCATTTTAGAAGACGCGTGCAAGTCCTTCGCCGCCGGCCACACGGACATCGGCTACGACTATTGCATCAAGTTCTTCCAAGCCGACCAGGGGAGCGCCAGCGTAGACAAACGTGGTCTGGCCATCATCGCCATGAAGATTACCAGAGCAGCAGCCAGGAGCACTACCAAGCGTATTGCCACCCTAAAGGCCTCAGAGAAGGACAAGAGGAGAGACGATTGCCTCAGCGTGTGCGCTGAGCTATACTCAGACGCCGAAGACCAGCTCCAAGAGGCTGCGAAAGGCGTTGCATCAGGCAACGCTTGGGGCTTGCAAACTGCCTTGGATGCTCTTAGCGCTGCGCTGACCGCGCCTGTGACATGCGAGGAGGGATTCCACGATCTAAACGAGAATTCCCCTCTCGTCACCGAGGACACCGAGTTTAGGAAGGAGGCATCCATTGCTCTTGATGTAACGACGACGCTGTCGTCGACAACGAAGTGAATATGGGTAACAGCTATGTAATACCCTGAGTCCCGATTAGAGAGATTTTATTCGGGAAAAAAAAAGTTTAGAGTAATTTCAGTTTTGGAGGGAGGGTTTAAAGAAATGGGCCTCCGGCCCAAGGTGCTTTGGCCTAACGGCCGGCCAACAGCCCGAGGCCCACGGCGCTTCCACAGCCCATGGCGCCTCCACCCCTCCAAACCCTAGGCATCCCCTTTTCTTTTTTCCTTGGGCTGCTTCTTCCACAACCACCGCCACCTGCTTGTTTGTTGGTGGAGGTGCCTCCTGCTGCCCAAACCGATCCCCTTTCTCCATTGGTGGCAGCCCTCCCTTCTCCATTGGTGGTAGCAGCTTCTCCCTCCTCCATTGGTGGCATCCCTCCCTTCCTCCATTGGTAGCAGCTGGGTTCGTTCGGATTCGGATTCAGATTCAGATTCGGATTCGGATTCAGATTCAGATTGCTGTTCTCTGTTGGGCGTTGATTTTCGATTAGATCAAGGCCGAATTAGGACTTGTGATCTCTTAGAGAGTTGTATATTATTTCGTCAGGTTTCTATAGCCTCTGAGTTCACCTGATTCCGAGTTATGGTTTGAAAGATATGGCCATTTTTGTATCACTGTCCAGAACATAGTAAAATTCCCAGCAGTCACCTTTCGTGGTTAATTAAGCATTGCTAAGTTCCGAATCAGGGATCCTCCCTATTGTAATAATTGTAGTTTATTGTCTTAGCTTTCCATAGCCACCAAGATCATCAAATTCCGACTTACGGATCAAAAGTTATGATAGTTTCAATCTTGCTGCCCAGAATTCTGATGAGTTGGAACCGTCAATCTGTCCAGATTGTTGCGGGGGTGTTTTCGCGATCTTAGAGGCCGAACCAGTAGTTTTGATCTCCTAGAGATATATAGAGATATAGAGGTTGTTCTTAACTTTCTATGGCCGCCGAGTTCACTTGATTCCGACGTTCGAGTCAAAAGATATGACCGTTTTAGTATCCGCTGTCCAGATTTCTGACGAAATTAAACTGATGTGTTAACTTGTAACTTATGAAATGGTAATTGGAAGAATATGGGTTTTCTCCCAACTAGGTTATTGTAGGTAATTTGATAACCTTTCCAGACTAAGAAAGAATGATCCATTCGGAGTTATAGATTAAAAGTTATGATCATTTTAATGTTGCCGTTTATTCTGTTAAATAGTTTTCATGCTGAAAGTTCACCTGTCTGTTAACATACTAAATTGGCCGAATCAAATTATCTTGTCAACTAGAGTATTGTGGGTTTGTCAGTTAGGAGTCCACAGAAACTGGGTTCACCCCATTTGGAGTTCCATATTAAGAGTTATGCCATTTACCGTGCTGCTGCCCAGGGGCGGTTTAGGGCAAAATGTGTTGATTTTCAGTTTAGAGTTTCTAGTTATATTTTGAATCGCCGGGGGAGCGTTGTAGAACTTTATCTAGTATTGTCGGGTTCATCGTATCCTTATTTCAGTTATTTTTTGTTAGGAGGTGAAGCTTCAGGTTTGGGAGCACCGCAATTGCCTACTAACGCGTCATGGCGCTAAAAGGCAAGTACCTTAGTGTTCCTAGGATTATGACATGTTGTATGCTTGCTATTGGTATTGAATTTCTAAGTAACATGTTATTACTTAAATGTTCATATTCAATCCATGTGGTTACCTTGGGATGGATAGCATGTTTCTTGTTGTTCAATATTCATATGTCATGCTCGGCATCCACATTTCATATTTCATCCACGGAGTGGATCATTATATAAGACCCATCAATTCCGGCATGGGCACGTAAGACCCACCATTCCAATGTGGGCGGTTTAGGACACCGTCACGAAAACGTTCTTCGTGCGGGGCTTGGGTCCCCGCACTTTGTTAAGTCTTGGGCTTAGGTGAACATCGGCGGTGTGTCACCAAAGAATACTTGGTATTTGCATGTGTGTAGTCCTTCCTTCCATCAATTCATCCATTGCATTTATTCAAATACTTGTTCTGCAATTTGTTCATGTTCCCCAGTGATATTGTTTTATCCATGGATGGTTGTTGTATGTATTATTCACTTACTGTACTTGCTGAGTCTCGGACTCACCCTTGCGTTGTTTTTTTTTTTAGGTGATCCTTGAGGTTGGCTCCAAGGAAAGGGATTAGACACACACAACCCTTTCACTTCACTTTAATCAAGTTCAGGATTTCATTTTAGTTCGATTTAATCATTCATTATTGATGAACTGTAATAATGCCGGTTGGCTGTGGCTAAACACCCTTCTCCGTTAAGATTGGTTAAGTACTGTGCGTGAACTTAGTTCTTCCTTTGATATAGTTATTTGAGATCAGATTATACTTTGGTGAGGATTCTGATATTTGTTGATTTCACTATTGTCTTGATGCTTGTGTTGTTGGAACCTCCGGTATAGCTTACTATCTGAGGAGGTTCTAAATTTAAATTTATTTTGTCTTCCATTTTACCTTTGTTAATCTATTAGTTTAGTAGCGTTCGAGGCCCTTGTAGGGCTTTGGGGTTTATTCTGATTAGTATCGAGCGGGCTTTAGGTCCGCAGTAATTAATTTATTAAAATGACACACTGTGCACAGTAGGTGGGATGGGTAATTCGTGGCTTCCGCATTCCAAATATTATGTTTTATCTGTTGAGTAATTGTCGAATTGTTCCTGTGCTTCTATTACTATTAAGCTAAATATTTAGTTTTATGCTTTGGTGTTCTTAGATGGCGAGAGGTAGTGGCAATGGTCGTGGCGCGGCCCGTGGACGTGGTCGTCCACCGGGCCGGGGCCGTGGCCGTGGTCGTGGACGTGAACCGGCGGTGTCTTCATCTTCGTCCGAGGAGACTCTGGCGTTGCGGTGAGGGTTGCTTGGTGCTCGGCCAACCATGGCTTCGAGCGCGTCGGTTGCCATCATTCAGAATCTTCAGAGGGAGAACCAGGAACTCCGTCGACAAGTGCAGGCAGCCATTCCTGCTGCAGCCGCACTGGTGGCGGAACCTGCTGCTGTAGCAAATCCACCCGAGGCTAGGATGAGTCTCCGCGAGTGGATGTCGCTCCGTCTGGACACCTTCGACGGCGGTACTCGGTTGGTTGCCAGTTGGTTGCGATACATGGAGAGACAGTTCGTTGCCTTAGAGATGACTTCAGCGTAGAAGGCGCGGTTCGTGGCCTTTCAACTGAAGGGTCAAGAACATAAATGTGCAATCTCGCCGATCAGTAGCTAAAGCTCATAAGCCTATACAACTATTGACTTAGCATCATCCATGCTGTAGTCAAAGAATTGCTCGCACATGTAGAGCCATCGACTAGCCTCAGCTTTTGCATATTTGTGTTCTAGTGCATCCCACAACTCTGTGGTGGACTTAAAGCCTATGTACACATCATAGAGCTAATCAACCAGTATGGTCAGTATGCATCCAATGGCTGTGTTGTTATCTATGTCGAACCGCATAGTCTTTTCAATCATAAATGGATATTGTGGATGGATCACCCACCACAGCCCCAAAGTCATGAGCTAAAACTTGACTCTTGTCTGCTATCTACGAAAGTTCTGACTAGAAAACCTCTCAGGTTTTGTAGCATCAGAAGTACCAGCCATTGTTGAATCACAAAAAATGTTCACAATAAGGTTTTTGGATTGTTGAAAAAATAGACAATATTTTAATTCTAGATTTTATTATGAAGCAAAGATCACATACAATTAGAGAGGGCCAGTCGAAACTAGATAAGCTGGTAGCATTGGGATGTCCCGATTTGCATGCTTGTTGAAACACCTGAAAATTTCAAAATTAAAAAAATTCAATTTGAGTTCAAATTTGAAGTTCAATTTCAAAATCAAATTCAAAATCCGGCCAAATTCGGCCAAATCCCTAAACCCTAACCCTAATTCCTGCCTTCCCCTATCCCTTCCCGTTTCCCCCTCCCGGTCGCGCCTCAGCCCGAAGCCGCTTCCACCAAATCTCAGCGCTGTCACCACCACCACCGCCCGCCATCATCCCACCTCGCCCACCACCGCCATGGCCTTCCACCTTCGCCGCCTCCACCTCACCCGCCACCTCGCCACTTGCTGCGATCGCCCTTCTTGCCTTATATCTTCTTCGCTCCCCACCTCCATTTACCCTATAAAAGGCCACCGGGCCGCCCTTTTCTCCTCATCCCCACCGTCGCCTCCCCCACCCACCTCCTCCTTCCCGGCGCCCGGCCGAACCGCCACTTTGTTCTTGTAACCCCACCCCAAGACCCACCATAAAACCCTAGGTAAGAGGGCCTACAGTGGATCTCTCGCGTCGCCTCCTTGCGCCGCTTTTCCCCCGTCGCCGTGCGCCTGATGGCCATCGCTCGCCGCTCGCCGCCTTCTCTCCCCTCATGCGGGCTCCTTGCCGCCCGCTTCCTCCCTCCCTTCGCGCTCGCCTGGAGGTGGCGCTTTAGCCTCAGGCCGCCGCCCCACCCCCTGGCCTTTTAGGCCTTGCAGCATGCCATGGGCCGTTTTCGGCAGTGGGCAAGACCTGAATGGGCGGAGCCCATTCTTTATTCGATTAATTCCGGCCTTTTCTTGTTCACATGCACGGTGATTTGATTCTTGTTCTTAGAATAAAATTTGAATTTCCTAATCCAATTATACACTTTGTTCTTTAGCCAAAAATAATAAACCCTAGCTACATTTCAATTCAGCCAAACACAAATATTTCAATTACTATACACTGATCCATTGTCGTGTATGAATAGTATTTTAATACTATTCATTATCTGGCAATTTTCGCCCGAAACCCTAATTCGACATTATATGTCATTTTCGACCATCTCGAGCCCAGAAAGTCTATTCTTGACTCCGTTCAGCCATACCAAGCTCCAAAATAAATCCTTCCACTAGATTTCTTTAATCCTTTACAATATTTTTGTTGTAGTTGGATCCGAATCTCAAACTCGTCCAGTCCAAATCAAATACAGATAAATCCCACCAATCCGCACCACCCTTCCTTTAAGTTTATGTTTGGTTTTATTTTCTTGCTTGTCGTTTCCAGCTCGTTCCTTGTTGAGCTAGTTTTTACTTGGTTTTTTTTATTGCATTGCTTCTCGTTAGGTTCGATCTAGACGACCCGAGCGCCAAAAGAGCGGGACAAGACCAAAGATCAACGGGACTTTGTGCAAGAAGGCAAGTCGCATTCCTTGATCATTTTGAACCCACATGTCATATATTTATATTGATACTTTCATTATCATATTTGAGCCAATTACTTTAATTCTTGAAATAATACTTTTGAATGACATGATAAATAGATAATTCCTATAACCCCACATACAAACCTACCCAAAGATTGTAGGCCATATTCACCTTGACAAATTCACATAAAATGTTATCTATATAGTAGCTTTGTCACTCAAAATTGTGATCATCAATAAAAGCGATATTGGCTTTAGGCCAATAGGTTTTGGGTGTAAGTTGAGGTTGAGACCAAAATGTTGGACAACCCAAGATCTTTGGGTAAAATGGGTCATCAAGGTGAGATCAAGAGGTGGGCAAGCTGCGGGTTGGGCCACCGCCTCAGCGGGTGACATGTAAGGACAAGAACTTTGTGCAAAATGTGAACAAGATAAACGCTCAACCACATGCGTGGTCATTACTCCCTAGCTTAGTACACTTTGCTCATCCAATTGAATATCTCTGATATCAAAAGGCGAGACAGGGGTGGGCCTCTAAGGACACTCATTTGGTTCTTACAGCAGTATGGGCCGTCGACATCGGTGCAAAGTCCACTATTGGTGGTGGTCTCCAGAAATTGTATGGATTAAGATCTACGGGTAGAGACTAAAAAGGATAAGCGGTGAAAAGGCTTTGTTATCCTAACTTCGATTATCATAAACGATGTGTGTCAATGTGGGTTTGTGATATCGTGTGGGTAAAGTTGGGCAACTCTGCGGTGAAAATCAATGTTATTGAATCGCGTGCTTAGGTTAATAAAGGCTGTGTTAATGGGTGATTCGATTACACGAGGCATAAGTAGAGTTTGGAGATGGTAAGTTGGTAATTGTGGTTTGTTGAAAACCCCGATGTTATTATGTATTATTGTTTCTTGTCTTGTAAAAGCGCTTTAAACGCAAATTGCATCCACATATGCTGTTAAGGTAAAACCTAATCATCCTTTGAGCTCCTTGCATGTAATTATTTAGCCTTTCCATATGGCTTGTTGAGTCTGATAGTTGTACTCATTCTTGCATAATCTGCAAACAATCTCTGAAGAAACACAGGAAAATCACGTAAGATCTGGTTGAACAAGATTTTGGTGGACCCACGGTCGGCAATGATTACTGGTATTAGGTCTCAGCCGCACTCAAGTGTGCCTGTGGTTAGAAGTTCTTTTGTCTTGTATTTTATTAACTTTGGGCTTGAATGCCCGTGTCAGTGTCAAAACTGGCTGTTAAGTCCTATCTTATGTAATAAAAGGTTGGCTTTTGTTGAGATCGAAAGCTTGCTTGAGACACTGCTTACTTCGCAACTGTATATCCTGGACGGTTGTGAAGAGTTTAATGTCCTCAAGAATTTGAAGGTGTTACACTTGTTATACCGGCTTCTCCTCGTGGAAGGAGTAACGCATGAGTAACAAGCAAGGCAGCTCTATCTGCGTATCGAGGCACAAAACGAAAAATTTTGTACCGTAAGTGCATATCATAATCAAGCAGGCCGGTTTGTATGGATCCGAAGCGTAAGGACAAAGTGGTAATCACCTTGGGAGTAGTATACTACTAAGTGGGCATAAGGTTGCTTATGCTGTATACCATATTCTCCTTCCGTGTTCTAAGTCTTTTAGATGGTGTTAATTGTTACTCCCTCTAGCCACAAACGAACGATGTTTTGGACATTGACATGGTTTTCAAAATATAAAATTTTATCGCTAATTAATATTATAATATATTTACAAAATTGATAAAATTGTAATATTATGAAAGTATTTTTCGAAACAATTCTACTCATATCATTTTTATGTGTCCAATTTTGACATTTATAAAGATGTTGATAACCAAACATTATGAAGTTTGATTGCACGTATACTAAAACATCATTTTTTTATGACTAGAGGAGTATGTATTCTACTTAACGAATAAGCTCAACTCATGTGGTCCGTTTCAAGTGAAAGAAAACTCCTGAGCTGATCCACCATGAGTCCATGACTCCTAGGTTGAAAAGGAAGATTTATGAACGGAGCAATTACTCCCTCCGATCACAAAAAGTAACGTTTTGGGTATTGACACTACTACTCCAGTGTAGTTTTGCATAGGCGTAACAAGTCGTTTGAAAAGCATCTCTCAAGAAAAGGTCCGGATTGTATCTGTTCATCCCTATCTTTTAGCCTGTGAAATGAATGCGGTCTAGCCAAGCCCCGAAGTCACTTTACTCTCTTTATCCGCATCCCTTTCTGGTGAAATGCAAATTCCACTGCGCTTAACACTTTGAATTCGAAGTGAGATGGAGCTCTTTAGTTGAACTGGCTGCTATCTTTCCAAACATTGGTTTTCTCTTGGATACCAATACCCAGCAAGAAAACGTATGCGCGTGGGCGCAACGGATTTCGCTCCCGTGCGCTCATCCTTGTTCTTTCGGACTAGCACTCTTTCCTTTTCTTTGAAGTAGATTTATCAGCTCACACACCAGCGCCGCGCTGCTGCGGCTCGCCTCAGGCCTCACTGGGCGAATGGGCATGATGCCCGACCGCGCGGGGGTTTTCCCGTGGGAGTGAGCCGCCAATTTGGGCAGGCGGCGCAACGGGCCGCACCGGCGGAAAACACCTCACGAGACCGGCCCGGACGAATACTGTACTGCCCAGGCTGCGGCCTGCGGGTGCCGTGCGATCCAACCTCAGAAACACGTGCCGCCGCAGGTGCGGACGCCCGGCGCGCAGTACGAACTGTGCCGAACGGGCGGTCGGCTCGGGCTGTCTGGCTGCTCAGATCCAGTGTTCGGTCCGGCGCCCTGCTGCGTTGCTCTCGAAACGCACAGGCGTCAGACCAGGGAGCCACCAGGCCCTGCCGCACCGGATGTTAAATGCAGAGGAGGGCTGTCACGAGCCGAGAAGGGGCAGCTAGTGTGGGCCGTGCTGTAACGCCTCTAAATTTCTGGGGAATATTAAACTCTTCACAACCGTCTAGAATGTACAGTTGTGAAATAAGCAGTGTCTAAAACAAGCTTTCGATCTCAACAAAAGCTAACCTTTTATTACATAAGATAGGGCTTAACAGCCAGTTTCGACACTAACACGGGCATCCAAGCCCAAAGTTAATATAATACAAGACAAAAGAACTTCTAACCACAGGCACACTTGATTGCGGCTGAGACCTAATAACAGTAGTTGTTGCCAACCGTGGGTCCACCAAAATCTTGTTCAACCAGATCTTCTGCATTTTCCCAGGTTTCTTCTGTAGATTGTTTGCAAATTATGCAAGAATGAGTACAACTACCGTACTCAACAAACCACATGGAAAGGCTAAATAATTACATGCAAGGAGCTCAAAGGATGATTAGGCTTTACCTTAACAGGCATATGTGGATGCAATTTGCAGTTTAAAGCAATTTTACAAGACAGTAAAACAATAATACATAATAACATCAAGGGTTTCTCAACAAACCACAATTACCAACTTACCATCTCCAAACTCTACTTATGCCTCGTGTACTGGAATCACCCATTAACACAGCTTTATTAACCTGAAGCACGGCGTATTGAATAACATTGATTTTCACTCTGCGAGTTGCCCAACTTTACCCACGATATCACAAACCCACATTGACACGCATCGCATTTGCGTACAACCGAAGTTAAGATAACAAAGCATTTTCACCGATTATCCTTTTAGTCTCTACGGTAGATCTTAATCCATACTGACCCTCTGGAGACCACCGCCAATAGTGGACTTTGTACCCGATCTTGTGAGGCCCATCTGCTGTAAGAACCAAATGAGTGTCCTAAAGGCCCACCTGTCTCACCTTTGATCTCGTAGATATTCCATTGGATGAGCGATGTACTAAGCTAGGGAGTAATGACCACGCATGTGGTTGAGCGTTTATTGTATGTTCATTATTTAGCACAAGGTTCTTGTCCTTACATGTCACCAAAGGAGGCGATGGCCCAACCCGCGGTTGCCCACCTCTAGATCTCACTGATGACTCATTTTTCCAAGTATCTTGGGTTGTCCAACATTTTGGTCTCAACCCTCAACTTACACCCAAAACCTATTGGCCTAAAGCCAACTTTTCTTAACAACATTTAGAACAGAGTTTTGTATGACATAACAGAATAATTGCTATTATTTTATGTGAACCAAGTTTGTCAAAGTGAATATGGCCTACAAGAATGGGTGGCTTGATATGTGGGGTAATAGGAATTATCTAATTATCATGTCATTCAAAAGTATTATTTTAGTAATTAAAGTAATTGGCTCAAATATAATAATGAAAGTATCAATATAAATATATGACATGTGGGTTCAACATGATCAAGGAATGCGACTTGCCTTCTTGCACAAAGTCCATGGATCTTTGGGCTTGTCCGGCCTTCAAGGCGTCGCCTAGATCGTAACCTAACGAGAAGCAAAGCAATAAAAAGAAACCAAGTAAAAACTAGCTCAACAAGGAATGAGTTGGAAACGACAAGCAAGTAAATAAAAGCAAAAGGAGACTTAAAGGAAGGGTGGTGCGGATTGGTGGGATTTATCTGGTATTTGATTTGGACAGGAAGGAGTTTGAGATTCGGATCCAACTACAACAAAAATATTGTAAAGGATAAAAGAAACTATAGGAAGGTGGAAAGGTTTATTTGGAGCTTGGTATAGCTGAACGAGTCAAGAATAGACTTTACGGGCTCGAGATTATCGAAAATGACATATAATGTCTAATTAGGGTTTTAGCTAAAATTGCGGATAATGAATAGTATTAAAATACTATTCATACATGACAATGGATCAAATAAGAGTAATAGAAATATTTGTGTTTAGCTGAATTGGATAGTAGCTAGGGTTTACAATTTTTGGCTAAAGAACAGTATGTATAGGAATTTCTATTTTTATTCGAATGAACAGTAAATAAAATTACTATGCATGGAACAGTAAAAGGCGAATTTAAAAACAAGAATGGGTTGAATTTTAAACAAGAACGTGTAGCCTGTTTCCTTTGTCATGCGTGCCCACGGCCTTATTTCGGCGAGCCTAAACCGCCTCGACGGCCAGAGTCACATGACCTTAAAGGCCTGCACACCGCCAAAGGTCGTGAGCGGCCAACCAGCAGCAGCGTCTGTGGGAGGGGAGGGCGGAGGGCGCGAGGCGCCAGCAACGAGGACGGCGACACGCAACCTGCAGCGGCGGACGGCCAGCGGTGGAGGGGAGGCGGCACAAGGCGAGCTCCACCCAGGTAGGTTTTCTTCACTTGGGTTTGCGGCGGGGCTAGGGTTTTCGAGGTGGGGCTTGCGGGTGGCGGCGGCGGCTCCTGGCCGGCGCTGGGGAAGGAGAAGGGTGGGTGGGGGAGGCGGCGGTGGGGATGAGGAGAAAGGGCGGCCCGGGTGCCTTTTTATAGGGCACTAGAGGCGGTGGGAGCAGTAGGGCGGTGGCAAGGGTGACCGCACGAGGTGGCGGGGTGGTGGAAGGCGCTGGGCGATGCGGTGGCAGGGGCGAGGTGGCGGATGACGGGGCGGCGCCGCATGGGCATCGACTTGAAGTCGGCCCGCTTAGCTGGCGGCGCCAGAGGCGTGGCGTGGCGCATTGAAGGTCTTGAGGTGGTGGCGGAGGTGTCGAGATGACGGCAGCGGCACTTAGGCGGTGACGGCGAGGAGACAGAAGGTGGGCGGCGTTCAAGGCGCAACCGAGAGGGGAGGGAGGAGAAGGGAAGGAGGAAATTAGGGTTAGGGTTTGGGGATTTGGCCCAATTTGACCGGATTTTGAATTTGATTTTGAAATTTGAAAATCAAACTTGAACTCAAATTGAATTTTGATTTTTGATTTTTTTGCAGGTGTTTCAACCTACCCCCCTTAAAAAGAATCTCGTCCCCGAGATTCACTCAAAGTCAGGGGACAGGTTGGAAAACTACACTATATTTTCAATTCCTTTTTCCATGCTGCTCTTTTTGACGTAAGATTCTGACACTGAACTGAAAAGGTAGCTCCTGGATCAATTGAGACCAATGGTGATGAAGTAAAACGTCTGGCAATATTGTTTGTAACTTGCAGACTTCATTGGTAGTGACACGATTGATCTTGCCCGGACTTGGTCCTGGTTGTTGAAATTTTGGCTGCTCTCTAGGTCGTAGCATACCTCCTTTCTTAGCTTGTGTTGTTGGTGGCGTCTTGTTGATCGGTGATTGACTCCTCACTTGAGCTTTGGCTACGCCTGGCGACATATGTTTCCTTGGACATTGAGACTTGAAATGACTGGTTGTCCTGATGGTAGCAACTTATTGATTTTTGTGGGCAGATCCTTTTGGTAGTGATTTCCTCGCATGTGTACAACTGAGCGTGGTTGATTGATTCATATTGTATTGGGGTCTTGAATTGGAATTGGTAGTCGGTTCTTCACGATATTATCTTGGTGGTCTTTGTCATCATCCTTTTTACGGGTGCACTTGGTTGAGGTGTCATCTGCATTGCTCTTCTTTTCTCAATTCTTGTAATTACATTCGCTTCTTCCGATATTAGCGGTTTGTTTACCATAGTGACATATCCTTAAAATCCGTAGGTGAAATGTGCAATTCGATGACTTTTGTAATCCTCGTGAAAACTTCTCCATCTTCTTAGCTTCAGTATCCACCTCATTTGGGGCATATCGTGCTAGATAATTGAATTGATGTAAATACTCTGTCACAGTAAGTCCTCTTTGCTTGAGAGCAAGAAACTCTCGGCATTTGGAGGCGAGCACGCCAATGGGAACGTGTGCCTTATGAAATGCATCCTTAAATTCTTGCCAAGGTATTTCTCTTCCAGGGTGGAATGTTTGGTGATTCATCCACCATGCTGCGGTTTGTCCTTGAAGTTGGTGGGAGGCAAAAGAGTCTTCTCTTGATCAGTGCATTGGATAGTGTCTAACTTTCTCTCCATATCTCTTATCCAATCATCTGCTGCTAGTGGTTCTAGTGCAACTGTAAAAGTTGGTGGTCTTGTTTTGTGGAAATCAGTCCATCTTGATCTTGTAGTGCTTCTTCCATTTGTTGTTCCTGAAGAGGGTTCTGATGGTACTGGTGATCCGGTGGCTATCTACTCTAGGAGTCTAGTGTGTTGCTCCATCATTCTAGTTTGACTTTGCTCCGCTTGATATCTATTTCTTTCCATCAAGGCCATTATTTCCGCCATGGTTGGTTGATGATTCGCTGAATCCGTCTCTTGGTTGTTGTTGTTGTTTTCAGACATCTTGGGAATATATTTTCTGCAGCGGTTTTGACCAAATACAGATAGGTGAGTAAGATTCAGACTTGAGTTAAGTGAAAAAAGATTAAGGTAAGATTCAAGACGAAAGGAAGGAATTGCATTTTGACAAGGATGATACACAGATACTGATAGAAAAGCAAATTATCAGATAATAATATAGCTCAAATTCTTTATACAAGTTGTATACATACTACTTAGAGTACATAATACAACTTCTTTTACAATCAAAAGATCGTCTAATTAGGGTTCACTCTATCTAACAACACTTTAGCGTATTCTGAACACTACTACAACTTCTGACGTAAGGTTGAAATTAGGTGAGAAGAAGATAAATCTTTTATAAAACAAATTGATTTTACAAGTCTAAGTTAGATAAGATAGCAATAGAAGGGAAAAGACAGCAATAATACTTATATTTTTGTTTTCAGAAATTCTTTTATAATTTTTTTCAAACTAGGATTTTTGAAGGTCTTCACTTTCTAATTCCTAAAGCCAACTTAAGGTCTCATCCTACAGTCAAGCTATGCTCTGATACCACTTTTGTAATGCCCCAAATTCACAGGAGCGTTAAACTCTTCACAACCTCCGGGATGTCTGATTCTTGAAGCGATGTCTCAAGCAAGCTTTCGATCTCAACAAAAACCAACCTTTTATTACATAAGATAGGGCTTAACAGCCAGTTTCGACACTAACACGGGCATCCAAGCCCAAAGTTAATATAATACAAGACAAAAGAACTTCTAACCACAGGCACACTTGAGTGCGGTTTGAGACCTAATAATGATGAGTCGTTGCCAACCGTGGGTCCACCAAAATCTTGTTCAACGGATCTTACGCATTTTCCCGGTTTCTTCATGAGATTGTTTGCAGATTATGCAAGAATGAGTACAACTACATACTCAACAAGCCACATGGAAAGGCTAAATAATTACATGCAAGGAGCTCAAAGGATGATTAGGTTTTACCTTACAGCATATGTGGATGCAATTTGCGGTTTAAGCGCTTTACAAGACAAGAAAACAATAATACATAATAACATCGGGGTTTCTCAACAAACCACAATTACCAACTTACCATCTCCAAACTCTACTTATGCCTCGTGTCTTGGAATCACCCATTAACACGGCTTCATTAACCTAAGCACGGCATATTCGAATAACATTGATTTTCACTCTGCAGAGTTGCCCAACTTTACCCACACGATATCACAAACCCACATTGACACGCATCGCATTTGCGTACAACTGAGTTAGGATAACAAAGCATTTTCACTGATTATCCTTTTTAGTCTCTACCCGGTAGATCTTAATCCATCTGACCCTCGGAGACCACCGCCAATAGTGGACTTTGTACCCGTCTTGTGACGGGCCCATCTGCTGCAAGAACCAATGAGTGTCCTTAAAGGCCCACCTGTCTCACCTTTGATACTGTAGATATTCCATTGGATGAGCAGTGTACTAAGCTAGGGAGTAATGACCACGCATGTGGTTGAGCGGTTCTTGTGTTCATTACTTGGCACAAGGTTCTTGTCCTTACATGTCACCCAAGTGAGGCGATGGCCCAACCCATGGTTGCCCACCTCTAGATCTCATTGATGACTCATTTTCCAAGTATCTTGGGTTGTCCAACATTTTGGTCTCAACCCTCAACTTACACCCAAAACCTATTGGCCTAAAGCCAACTTTTCTTAACAGTATTTAGAACAGAGTTTTGTATGACATAACAGAATAATTGCTATTATTTTATGTGAACCAAGTTTGTCAAGGTGAATATGGCCTACAAGAATGGGTGGCTTGATATGTGGGGTAATAGGAATTATCTAATTATCATGTCATTCAAAAGTATTATTTCAGTAATTAAAGTAATTGGCTCAAATATAATAATGAAAGTATCAATATAAATATATGACATGTGGGTTCAACATGATCAAGGAATGCGACTTGCCTTCTTGCACAAAGTCCTGTGGATGCTGGGCTTGTCCGGCGTCTGGTCGTCTAGATCGTAACCTAACGAGAAGCAAAGCAATAAAAAGAAACCAAGTAAAAACTAGCTCAACAAGGAATGAGCTGGAAACGACAAGCAAGTAAATAAAAGCAAAAAGACACTTAAAGGAAGGGTGGTGCGGATTGGTGGGATTTATCTGGTATTTGATTTGGACAGGAAGGAGTTTGAGATTCGGATCCAACTACAACAAAAATATTATAAAGGATAAAAGAAACTATAGGAAGGTGGAAAGGTTTATTTGGAGCTTGGTATAGCTGAACGGGGTCAAGAATAGACTTTCTGGGCTCGAGACGGTCGAAAATGACATATGATGTCGAATTAGGGTTTTGGGCGAAAATTGCCAGATAATGAATAGTATTAAAATACTATTCATACATGACAATGGATCAGCGAAGAGTAATAGAAATATTTGTGTTTAGCTGAATTGGATAGTAGCTAGGGTTTACAATTTTTGGCTAAAGAACAGTATGTATAGGAATTTCTATTTTTATTCGGAATGAACAGTAAATAAAATTACTATGCATGGAACAGTAAAAGGCCGAATTTAAAGAACAGTAATGGGCTGAATTTTAAACAGTAACCAGGCCGGCCCGTTTCACTGTGCGGCCCACGGCCTTATTTCGGCCGGGCCCAAACTGCCCGACGGCCCAGAGTCATGTGACCTTAAAAGCCAGCCAGGCAAAGGTCAGCGCAGCGCCCTCATGTGCGTGTCTGGGGAGGAAGAGGCGGAGGCGAGCGCGCCAGCGGCAGCAAGGCAAGATGGGGATTCATGACAGCCGCCGCCGGTGGCAGCCAGCCGGAGGAGGTGGCACAAGGCGAGCTCCACCTGTAGGTTTTCTTCACTTGGGTTTCTTGGCGGGGCTAGGGTTTTCGAGGTGGGGCTTGTGGGTGGTGGCGGCTCTGGCCGTGGGGAAGGAGAAGGGGGGGGGGAGGCGGTGGGGATGAGGAGAAAGGCGGCCGGTGCCTTTTATAGGGCACTAGGCGGTGGGAGCGATAGAGGCGGTGGCAAGGGTGACCGCATGAGGTGGTGGGGTGGTGGAAGGCGCCGTCTGATGGCGGGGCGAGTGGCGGTGTGGCGGCGCGCCGCATGGGCATCGGCTTGAGTGGCGCCGCTTGACGGGCGGCGCCAGAGCATGATGGCGTGGTGATTGCATTGAAGGTGGCACGAGTGGCAGATGATGTGTGAAGGACAATGGAGGCGAGGTTGAGGCGGGGTTGGCGCAACCGAGAGGGGGAAAACGGGGAGGGAGAAGGGGAAGGCGGAAATTATGGTTAGGGTTTGGGGATTTGGCCGAATTTGATCGGATTTTGAATTTGATTTTGAAATTTGAAAATCAAACTTGAACTCAAATTGAATTTTGAATTTTGAATTTTTTTGCAGGTGTTTCACGTGCGGCCGTGCCGTGGCTGCAACCTTCTCGAATGTCGCAGGTGTCGGCGTGAGCGCTGTGCGCCTGTGCCTGCCCTGCCGCGTCCTGGTGCATCTCAGAAGTCATAACGCCTGATTCCTGCTCTATTTCCTGTTGAATTTGAAGTTTTGAACACTGCATACGGTGCGGTTATACGGGGCAAGTTCTCTTCCATATAGACGCTACACACGTAACTATGTAAGCCACGAACTATTCTCATCATGTGGTACGTAGAGTTGAACAGAAGTTTCTGAAACCTGACTGCGTTGCACTTGTAAGTAATCCATTTCTCAATATTACCGGAGCCCGGAGGTCCGGACTCTGGAAGGCGGAGGCTCTACTGCAACGTGATTGTTGGAGTTATTTTTATTTATATACAGTGATTTTTAGACATTAATTACATCTCCGGCCTCTACTTCACACGGAAGCAGATAACCAACGTACCACCACAATCTATTTTGGTATTACAATAGTCCAAAGAGCAGAAACTAAGAACAAAGCAAAAGCAACGGCCAACATTCAGCAAGCAGGCCACCGACTGGAGTTGTCATTTCTCACAGGAGCAGCTCCCTCGCTTGCACCCCACCCTCTTGCCTTTCTAAAAACTTCAGAAACCACCGTTGTCAGCTTGTTGGTGTGATGCCTCGTGTCATTACTCTAAGGATAATCACATTTAGACATACGAATTACTATTCATTTACTCAGTAAAACACTGCTATAACGAATAGCAAGTTTTTACCAGAGTCATGCAGCAGAACAATAAGATAGAAACCGTACGTACATTTTTATTCCAGTAATAGTCACGCAAGGCTATGGTTCTTAGTTCAAATATTATACAACTACAAAAGGGAACTTCTCATTGCGCTACTTGACCACCAAATCTTGCCACCTATCCGTCCCACGCGTCAAATATGGCGCCCATCTCGCCCTAGTCCTCGTAGTTAATGCCTTCTCCTCCTGCAATTGTTTTGGTACCTGCATGCCCGCCGTCCCACTCGGGATAGTTCCTGGCTAGACTAGGATCTACAAAGGAGAATACTAACAAGGTTGCGTACACGAGTGTACTCAGCAAGCATTAATAGCAAAAAAAATGCACTGGATCACTATCACTGTTCGTTATCACATTTCCTATATCATCTCTTTTCTGAAAATAATTTATTAAAATATTAGGTGGCAAATTTTAATTCTGAAAACACTACTTGTCACTCGGAGAGAAGAAAAAGTTCCCGTAGACTCTAATCCAGGAGACTAGCATGAATTCATGATTTGCATAGCGCTGCGCGTTACCACTTTACCCATAGTTATTCTGAGCTCTAAATGAACCGGGTTCCCTGCATTTCCTTTGATGCGGGTTCGAGTTCAGAATACAGAACGTTTTCCAAGTTACGTGAATTAATTTCTCCACTCATTACTTTCCGTCGGTGCTGACCTCGTCACCCACCGAGTTCTTGTAATGTTGGTTAAGGCAGCTTCTATCCTGCCCTCAACACTCCACCTTAGCGCTATAGCGCCTTAGATCCCCCACTTTCGGACTTCTCCTACCGGTCCTGGGTTCCTCCATCACACTCACACATATATAACTTACCAATTGTGGAGAGCATAGTCACGTAACAAGGTAGCATTTTCTGCCCATCGAAACGGGAAAATGGTTGGTACTGGTTTTACGGCATCTGACCGAGTAAGAGTTTATTGGTCCTTATATTTTAACCATATGTAAAAGGTCCCACTTCCTGCCTCATCTCTTACCTTCCAAGGGCCCCCTTTACCAGCCATAATATTCTCATATCACTTTCTTTCGTCATTCTCATTTCATTCATCTTTATCTTAATTATTCTCATCTCAATCATTTTATTTAAATTTTGGGAAAACAATTTTGAATGCAATACACATAATAGTGCAATATACGGTTTACATTTAAATTAACTATGTTTATGTTCAAGAGGATCGCTTGCCGTCGTAGGTGTAGGAAAGGTTGGTGCTGACGAAACTCTGATCAGCTGCTCCCATCGGTGCTGGATCGTCTTCTGTAGCAATATGGAAACATTAATAATAATATAAGTAAATACGTAGTTGATTTTGAGTGATATAATAGATACCTAAGTTACTGACTTCTAAATGTTAGCACAAATTAATTTAAATAAAACTTTTCGAGATCTTTACTAAGTTAGCACACCCCAAAATAATCGTTCTACTGTCTATGTGCACTAAGGTTGAAACCCGAGGTTCACTCTTAACTAATTAAATTAACAAGATTAAACAGCTCAAAAAGCCCGACTAAACACCAACAACGCACAGGATTGCTACGCAAGCAGGTTAGTCTATTAATGACAGAAATAACGGCTACTCAACTTATCTAGCAATTAACGCACAAATTGATTTTAAGTTGGCTAACTCGAAAGGTCAAAGTTAAATCACTTAATGGCAAGAATTAAACAGCTACAATAATTTATTAACAACTACTACTAAAAAGACAAAAGACATTAAACGCAGCAATTAATTAAAAACCACACATTCCTAATATTTTTCTAGACCTAAAGTCCTAGACCTAATCTCTAACCCTACCCTAACCCTCCCCCCCGCCCCTGCTCTCTCTCTCTCTCTCTCTCTCTCTCTCTCTCTCTGCTTACTTTCGGCCGACCCAAACCCAACACACACACACAGCTCACAACTCTCACCTTATCTCCTTCTTCACCAAATCCACCTCCTCCCTCCCCACAAACCGACGCCACACAGGGGTTCATGGCCCGCCGCCGACCAGACAGCCTTGATCGGCCCTCGCCTCTGCCGGTCCCCTAATCGCCACCACGGCCCGCGTTTTCCCGCGTTCGCCCGCTTGCCACTTGAGGGCTCCATTGGCTCGGTCCGGCTCCTCCACCCAGCCAGTCGGGAGGCCTCGCCACCACCAGCTTAGCGCCTCCCGTCGCCGCCCCGCTCCCCACGGCCTCGGCTAGTGCGGCTCGGATCCGGTCTACGCTGCCGGCTCCAACGACGCTTCCCTGCCTCCTTGGCCTCTTCCTCCCAGCGCGGCCGAAGGCCAGTGCCGCCACTCGCCTGGCCCGGCTCCCTCCGGCACCTCCCTTCGGCCTGAGCGGCCCGGCCCTCCTAGGTCTACCGGCCTAGTGGGCTCTGGCCCGGCCGACTCGGCCCCGGCCGCCGGCCCGTGACTCAAAACACACACCCCTCCCCTTCCTACCTCTAAGCTCTAGTTAAGATGCTCATTTACACATGCACAGATGGCTCAAGTGCTGATGGTTGATAATGATGCATGAATGCAGGCTAACTGGAGGATCTGGGTGGGAGTGGCCACTAGAGAAAGCAGTTAACAAGGTATGAGCTCACCTAAATCTTAATATGATAATGCCTTTACCTGATGAGTGGAGATTGAGATGGTTTTGGGTTCAATGATTTGCAGGGGTGGTCGCGACGATGTTCGGGTTGATGATAACGGTGGTGGGTCCGGATGGTGCTGCCGATCGTTCTCCTGGCCACCTTGGCGTCGCCGTGCTCATGGCTCCCTGCTTGGGCTCCCCTGGTCTTCTTCTCCTTGGCTGGAAGTGGAGGCTCTGGAGGTGAGGTAAGGTAATGGAATGGTTGAATGGGCTTAGGGGGGAATGAATGAGAGGGCTGGGGGTTGAATGTGGCTCATTGGGCAAATGGGGATGAGCGATGGTCGGGGGTGAATCTGGCTACCGGGAAAAGGGGGATCTTGTTGAGAAATCTGGGAGATGGGGGATGGATGGGAGTTGAGAAGTAGAGCAACTTATGCAGATTCTAGAGGCTCTTGGTGTTTTGTTTGGCTTGTGAATCTTTGGGGTTGAACCTGCACACAAATTTCTTGAGTTCTTTGTGTAAAGTCGAGAAGAGGAGTTGTGGTTTTGGAAGTGGAGAAGAAAGGGGGTGAATGGTGGCTGTTGCTTGTGCTGTTGCTTTGTTGTGTTGTACTGCCTGAGGAAAGGGGGTGCATCCTTGGAAGTGGAGAAGGGAAGGGGGGTGAACTGCAAACCGAGAGCTGATGCTGATGCTACGTGCAGACTGAGAAAGGGGATGTGGCCTTTGAGGTGTGAAGGAAGCAAGGAAAGGCTCCAAGGGGAATGGTCCTTGGGGCTGCTGCTTTGCTTTGACAAGAAGAAAAGGGAAGGGAGAAATGCAGAGGGGGGGGGGGTAAATGAGTACTCTGGGCTGCTGTGTAATGCTGCTAACTTTGAATGCTATAATGCTCAAAAGATTGATGTAATACTCTATTATGAATGATGCAATTGTTGATTTACTTATCTCATTGAATGCAAATGAAATCTTGTGCTTGAATGATAAGATTGAATGAATGATAAAATGATGCAATGATGGTTCTACCGACTAAGAACACATTGCTCGTGAAACGAATCTCAACTAAACCAACGAGCTGACAACAAATTAGCTACTTAATAACGATCTAACGCTACAGTTAGCTCACTGCTAAGACGAGATTAACTATCGCTTATTACTAATTACTGCTACGTGATTAGAGCTAAAAATGCGGGTTATCACATTTGGCCTCTTGAGCGACCGCGCCCCTCCCCTCCTGTCCTATTTCTGCAATACAGACCATGAATACAACCAATGGCAAACCTGAAAAATAACTTGGTTTGGATGTGAAGGCCATTTATGATAAAAAAAAAACAGTCGAGTTTCTAGTCTTCTAAATTGCCCAGCAAACCGCCGCTACTCCAACTCCGACTAGGTGCTTGTCAGACTTCCCAAACCTTGTAACCAAGCCCCAAACATGTGCACTATGTGCTTGTTTGGTTCATTATCAAATTAAACCAATCCAAATTTTTAGTATTACCATAAAAGTTTGGCTAGTATTTGGTTTCACTCCAATGTTTGGTATTGGCCCTAAAAAATTTGGCACGTCCGGCCTTTTCTACTCTTCCTGCTAGCAGTTTTGGGGCTTCCATTCTTCTCGCCCGAGATTTGGTTTGGCATAGAGCAATGTCTCCCACAAGTTGCGCATTCTGGTTGGCTAAGCCTATTGTATTTATTGTTTGATAAATTTGTTTAATTAGTTTCAAATTATCATATTTACTAAACCGAGTATCCGATTTGTGATCCGTTTGAACCGTTGTGTTCCTTGTCATTTTATCAACAAAACAAGACCCCATGTTGGCATATTTTAGGGCAAAAATAAAATATATGTCATACGGGACCCACGTGTTCCTCACAATTTTGGTATGGTTGCAATCCAAACACATTAATTTTAGTATTGCCCTTGAATTGGTATGGCTACAATCCAAACACTATTTTTTTTGCTAAGTTTTGGCATCGCCTGGGTTTTGGCATTACCAAAATTTTAGTATAACCATCTAGAGCGGTAAACCAAACAGCTCCTATATTTTGAGGGGAAAAGAACCAAAGGAAGCATTTATATATAGTGATAGACATAGTACGTCCGTTCTAGTCTGATGATGTTATCGAATATTACGTCAATGCATCCGCGTTAGTCAGCGCATGTCCTTGTCGATGTCATCGCTCGTAACCATGGAAAAACTTTTCGGTTGGTTTTTTGTTAACAAGGGTCCGATAAGGTTGGTAACCGCCGAAAATCAAAAAATGGCCAAATTTCGGTTGAAATTTTCAAATTTGTTTTTTGATTTTTTGGGATTTTAAATAAAAAAATCAAATTCAAACAAAATTCAAGCAAATTCAAATATTTTTGACAAAATTCATCAAAACCCGATTTTTTTTTACCGATTTTTATTCCTACCGGATACCACCGGTAACCAACGAAATCTTGCCGACAAGTTTTTCACTACTCGTAACCGGCCGCAATGTGCACATCGATCCTGATTCCTAAATCATGCATGTACGATGATGCCCACAGCTCCAGACACACATGCTCAGATGTTCTTGGCAGCTCAACCATCGGAGAAGTGCATAGTCCATGGTCAAATCAAGAGACAAATGTGTACTACATTGACTGAACATATCATAAAATAACACTGAAAATCCCGGAATATAGAAAAGAAAATTATATTGCACATACGGAGTGTGTAGGCTTTCAATAGACAGACGCAGTGCAGAAGCAGAGCCAGATCATCAGGCTGACGCTGACCGATGGCGTCGAAATAGAACAATGACATGTTCACAACGGAAGCTCCTCTGCAGTCCATAAAAATAAAAAGAAAAAGAAAAGAAAAGAAAACATCTTCACAATGGCGGCATGAGTATAGTAAATGTGCCTACCTTTTCCATTGTCATGCGTATGACCAAGCCTACTTAGATGCATGCTTGGGCAGTTCCTTCCCATCTTCTGCAGTCTGCACTGCATGTCGCTCATTTCATGCATGTCACAGGTCAGAAATCGTGAGCACCTGCACCCTCTGCTTTAACTAAGAGCATCACTGTATGAACAGCAAATATTTTAGAAACAGTAAAATATTTACTATGGTATTTTACCGTGGCGAAACACTATAGCTGTTAGTTTGAACATTTGTTTTTTGATCGAACGGTGGAGATCACCTTTTAATACACAGTATTGTAGATCTTTTGCATTGAGCTAAGCACCCTAAGCAAGGAAAGTGCAAAAACCGAGAAATTCAAACAGTTTAATTTGCTACATTACGAGCATGGCATCGCCAATGATTGATTGATTGGAGTACATTGATCGAGTCATGACCATGAAAAGCCGAAATGAAGTGCAGCTGGAGAGTAAAAGGTAACCGTAGAATGGAAAGAAAATACTGCGACTCTACTGTTTTTAGTAGTTCCATGATTTGCCTCATGATGAAAATAGCTATAAGGTGCCATGTAGCTAGTACGCAATTATGCATGCAGAAGGCACACGCATATCCTCCTAGTGAAACGTGAGACGAGACATGATTGAAGACGAACACTTCAGACCTATATATCCCCATAGTATTTCTCTCTCTTTTTTCCCCAATTAGAGGGAGAAACTCACGCGATGTTATTCTTCAGCAATAAAGAAGATCCGCTTGCGTAATTAACATTCCAGTCTACACGACTAAAGCATGGATAATTAGCTTTGCAGTCTACACGTCCATATAACGGTAAAATCGCGATCTACACGTGATTTGAATCACACTCCAACAATGAACAGAAGAACAAATTTAAGGCCTAGCTACTGTAAAACAAAGAGAACGAAATTTGCACGGATCATACTAACAAAGACAGGCTAGTGCAAAAAAAAAAAAGTACCAAACCTTTGGTGGTATTCCTTCGCAATGCAAGACATGCATGCTCACCATAGACAGCAGGCGTAGTTGCCTTGCTGAGAGGAGGCCAGATGGTTCACGCATATGCTGGTTAAAGGGATTGAAGCCTGGACCGAGGCCACCATGCCGCCATGCACTGGTATGCACACATACCTCAAAAGGAAATGCGTAGTGACGCGATGCCGGAGACCTTGAACCAGACAACAAACCCCTTAACCGACCGTTACCCCACCATCACGCGTACACCTAGCGGAGAAGAAGAGCAGGGAGTACTAGCGAGAGGCGAGGAGAGAATTTTGTGACTAGGATGGAAGGCAGACCATGGCAACTTGGGGTTTATGAGGAGGAAGCGTCCGGGGTCGTCGCGGGTCGTCGCCACCCAGCCGACAGTAGTGTCCTGGAGGGTCACTAAATTACCATTTATTGAGGCTTATCACCGGGCGCGAGCCGCTCCAGTGGCCACTGCGCTGCTCGTCCCGTTTCTTCCCTCCCCCGTCATGTACGTTTTCCCAGGTACAACGTGCAATCATGTGAATCCTCGTTCGACGACTGCCGTGAAAAATCAAAAGCTGGTCTGTTCCCGCCGTCCTGGGTTGTTTGCTGATGGCTGATGAATCGTCGAGTGATGCGGCCATATTGCCGTAGGCTAATTTGGAGTCATCCCATTATTTGAAGCGTCAATCAGTAACTCACACTACTACAGAAAAGGTCTTCACAGACGGTTCAAAAACGTCATCACGAGCGGTTTTATGAGCCGTCCCGAGTTTATGGGTCTGTAATGATATGAGTCATCACAGGCGGTTTTTGAACCGTCGTGAAAATAGATTATCACAGACGGTTACGAACAAGAACCGTCGTGATAATTACTATCACTGAGCGGTTCTTGTTTAGAACCGTCTATGAAAATAGACTATCACGAGCGGTTCGAACAAGAACCGTGCAGTGATAATACTATCCTGCAGCGGTTCTTGTTCGTAACCGCTCGTAATAGTTTTTTCCATTGCAAAAAAAAAAATCGGATTTTGAGCCAAACCAATCAAGTGCTAGACAGAGTTTCCATATGCAACCTCTAGCAAGACAACTAAAATCAATTAAAATTACGATGGCAAACACATTATAGGAAAGAAACCAAAAGGTTTCTAGCGTCCCCTCGAATGGGAAAAAGAATAAAGTTACAAAGTTAAACTAGCTAGAAACCATCTATGTCTCCAAGCTCTGAAGAACTCATCGGCTTCTTGGATTGGTCTTGTGAGCTCCTCTCAGACTTCACCATATCACAAGATGTTCTTGCATGTCGTCGAGTTCGACTCAAGCTCGTCGGCAGGAGAGACGATCGAAAACCTCCAACAAGGGCTCAGACCTTAGGTAACACAAAATTAAGATAATTTTCTTTACAACAAACAACCAACAAATTATGTATGTTATGGGGATATACACGCATTCTTCGTAGACAGGAGCTCCTCGCATCCCTCCTCATCGTCATCGTCAATTGTGTCTCCTCATTTGAACTCTGACGGGGAATCGAGGTGGTCATTTGGAGCTTCGGTGGGGAGGAGAGAGAGAGGCCGATGGAAAACAAAGTCGTGTCTAATATATAAGGAAAGCGCCAAAATATTTTGCCTCCGTAGCGTGCATTCAAAATTTTTCAAACTCCCACTGCGAATCACAGACGGTTTCATACAAAAACAAATGCGTGACGACATATCCTGTTGTTCTTATCTGAACCGTGCGTGATATGATACTTATCCTGAGCGGTTCGTGATTAAGAACCGTGCGTGTAATATCTACATATCACCAGGCGGTTAGTATTAAAAACCGTCTGTGATATATATCTTATCACAAACGGTTTTTATTAAGAACCGTCTGTGACTTGGAATTTTCCTTACTCTGCAATTTTACCATGGCATGAAATCACTAACACTCTGATTTTACCATGGCTTGGAATCACTAACACTCTGATTTTACCATGGTATGAAATCACTAACACTCTGATTTTACCATGGCATGAAATCACTAACACTCTGATTTTACCATGGCTTGGAATCACTAACACTCTGATTTTACCATGGCATGAAATCACTAACACTTTGATTTTACCATGGCATGAAATCATTAACACTCGATTTACCATGGTTTGAAGTGATTTCATGCCATGGTAAAATCAGAGTGTTAGTGATTTCATGCCATGGTAAAATCAGAGTGTTAGTGATTCCAAGCCATGGTAAAATCAGAGTGTTAGTGATTCCAAGCCATGGTAAAATCAGAGTGTTAGTGATTTCATGCCATGGTAAAATCAGAGTGTTAGTGATTTCATGCCATGGTAAAATCAGAGTGTAAGGAAAATTCCAAGTTACAGACGGTTTTTAATACAAACCGTCTGTGATAAAAATATGTATCATAGACGGTTTTTAATACGAACCGTCTATGATACTTCACAGACGGTTTTCAACACGAACCGTCTGCAGCGGATGAGCACGAAATTCACGGGCGGTTAGTGTTGAAAACCGTCTATGAAGTATCACAGAGCGGTTACGAACAAGAACCGTGCGTGATACTAATAATATCCTGAGCGGTTCTTGTTCGAACCGCTGCGTGATACTTAAACGATTTTCAACACGAACCGTGCGTGATATTACTTCTTCCGCAGCGGTTTTTAGCGCGACCAACAACCTGAGCGGTCGCTAAACCAAAACCGTCTATGATTGTATTTATCTGAGCGGTTTTGGTCAACTGTCGTGATGAGCGTCGATATTAGCCTTTTTGTAGTAGTGTCAAGACATGCAGAGTGCGCTAAAAGAGCGATGAGAAAATGTAACATCCTATTTTCGGATGTTGATTAGTATCTTTCCGTTTGTCTTCTTGGTTTTTAAAATCCAATTCAAATTATTGTGTGTTTACAAAATTCTTTAGTTTCCGCCTCAATTCAAAAGACGAATGTCGAAATTCGGCTTGAATCTTGGTTTCAATTCAACTCCCCTCCTTGGGCTCGGCTCATTTATTTTCCTGGGGTCAGCGTTGAGCCGTCCTATGATCACATTGTGTAGTCGTATCCTTCTTTCTTCGACCACGTTGAATAGTCGTATCCTCCTTCTGACCACTCGGATAGTCCTTCCGACCACTCGAGTAGTCAAACCCCTTCCGACCATTCGTGTAGTCGAACCTCTCCTCCCTCTGACCACGCATTGTCGGATGAGCAGTGCTCGGAAAACAAAACTTCAAGGACTCCGTTCTAACTCCGATTGCAGTGTTCCTTGTTTCTAAATTTGTATAAATTCAAAATCTTGCTTTTACCTCTGGTCTCATTTAATTTGGAGTTCATTTATTATTTCTTTAGTATTTATTTGTTCTCCTTGCTTGTTGTTCATTTTTCCGGTTTGTTTGTCCGAGTAGAATTCGAAGAAGCAAGAGACCTCCAGTTTGATCAAGCACAAGGCTACTAAGACTCTCTTACCTTTAACCCAGGCGAGCCAATACTTTGATCATTCTGAGCCTACTTTTTATGCAAATTATATTCCTTTAAATTATCAAAACCGCATGCCTTAATTCTTTAAGCAAATGTATGTTAACTCTTAAGGTAGTTAAATGCCCACTTGTTGATTAATTAATTATTATCCCATCCTTTGACATTTGAATCCATTATTCCATGTCACCCTAGTAGCTATGTGGTAATTACTAGCTATAGGTCGTACTTAAGTGACATGCCAGTCTTGCTTAAGTACTGGGGCATTAAAATGCCTTGATCATCATCTCTTAAAACATGAAAATAATTTGGGGTAGTCGTGGGAGGTACAGGACTGCAATATTTGAGATAAATTGGTTTTCCTCCTCAAAACCCCAAAATGCTATACTACATCTGGGTGGATGGTATGATGGTGGGTGCGGACGTAGCACGAGAATGTGTGGAATGTGGTTTGAACTGCCCAGATGACCCTAAGAACTTAATTTGGTGATGACCTCCCATCGTAAAACATGTGCAACCACAAGTCTGGGAAGTGCAACTTGGCTTAGTAGAGTTATCGAACCCTAGAAGTCATCTCGCTGGAGGGGATCTAGGTAGTGCAAGCGGCTGGATACGTTCCGTCTTGAATGGGACACCGTGGTAAGGTGAAATTACCAGTTGCACTAGTTGTTATGGTTGGGACCAACTGCCCTAGTCGTTGTGGTGAACATCCCGCACAACTTATAGGTGCGGTCCGCATGGGTGAGATGACGGAAGGGACGAGATAATTTGAAAAGTTACTGTGATGATCTCTCGACCACATGACTAAGGAATCGTGTGGGGCCACGAGTTGATTATTTCTTATGGGTACAGTGTACAAACCTCTGTAGAGTGTAAAACTGTTTAAACAACTGTCGACGATCAAGTCGCCGATCTTACGAAAATGAACGAGGAAAATGACGTGGAATATCCTGGAATGGAATGGGGGTCGCTCTTTATTGATATGAGGCGGGTTTTACAAGATGTGGCTAAGTACTACCCTGAATTACACCGAATGGGGAATGTCTGTCGGATGTCGGACTTAGAATATGAGTCTAAGTCGATTATCTAACTTCTAATTCCACCGCTTAAGCTTCAGTGTATACATTGAGCTGTCGTTGTTCTTGTCTTTGTTGGTCTTGGTCTTGTTGTGTACATTTGTGTCTGTCGCTTCACCTTTAAATAACTTCGAAGAGGTGGCGATTACTCTGGAGAAGGCGTCCTGGTGAAAGCGTTACGATGGTCGGAGCGGTGGAAGCGATTAACAGCGTGCTAACTTCCTTGCGGTGCCGTGAAGAGCTTAACCGTAGGGTGGTTAATAGTCGATGTCTCGGGGTTGTACCATCGCGTGGAATGGATCGTATAACATGTGTTCCATTCATCATACGATAAGAAATACCGGTTCGTAATTTCTGGCGGTTATCCGGTGAGGATTAGGCACAAAGCCTCATCAGGCACTGTACCCATAAAGTAACCTTTAGAATACTAACGACCGGGAGGTCGTTAGTCTTAGGGAATTCGACCATGAAGACGTATGGTCTTTTATTATGTATTAAAATAATACATAGAGATTTTAATCTCGTCGGCTAGCCCCTAACTTTAAATGAACTGTGGTGTATATACCTTTTTCCGATGAAATCGTATCGAGGCAGAACCCCATTTAATGTAAGTGGTATCTGAAAGTGATCATGTTCACTTTAAAGTTGAGAACTTGCCTTGGGAAGCGAAGAGTTCCTTTGTTCGTTTGAGCAAAAGAGGCTTTTTGTCGATTTGGACTCTTGTGGGAATCCTTGAAAGTATCGGAAGTTTATAAAATCTCCTCTCGTGAGATCTTAGAATTTTATGCTTCCAAAATCCTTCGATTCCTTTAGCTTCTCACCGAGAAATCCTCGAGTTTTTCTGTTCTTGAGCCACGAAGTCTCCAACTTTCACTACTCATCCTTGAGGATTTTAGCCATGTCGGAGCAGATTACAAAGTGGTTGCCTTGAATTGGGCAAGAAAAAGCTTGAGGCTTTGGCGAAGATGGGAATGCTCCCGATAGGAATCGATTAATTGGAGACCGCGACCGGAGAGCATTTTCCGAGCCGTGAAGACGAGGAAATCCTTGTTTTCTTGCCTACATCGAATGTGAAATTTGAGATTATGCAGACACAAATTCCTTCTCGCGTTCTTGAACATTACGGGTGGAATTAGTGAATTTAGCCCCAAATTCGATCGCAAATATCGATATTTTAGCATATTTATGCGAGGCATATCTGGGAATACAACCGAACTTGAAGCTCTTTAGTTATTTCTACCGCATGGTGATGGGAAAATCTGCGAAAAATCTGAAGCGACTCGGGGAATGCACATTGCGTCTTCATGACGGGAAGGCCGATGAGTACATCCTCATGTCTGTGAAATCTTCGTGGTCGTCATGGAAAAAATCTTGGTTTTACATGACGATTCTGAAAAGACAATGGCCTCTACTTGGCGGAACTAGAGCAAGTGAAAACCCCAAGTGGAAGGAGACCGTAAAGAAGGCGAGGGATAGTCAAAAGATGGGCGGATGCCATCTATGACTTCTTGAGTCGAGGGCGACTTCGTGGCATGTGGTGAGGATTTTACCTCTCGCCAGATTAGTCCATTGAAGCTCAGGACTCATTCCTGCTCTGGTGCCTTGATCGTGATGAAGTTGCTCGAAGGTGGTAAGTCTTTGAGATACATTTCGATCGGTATTTTGATTTGATTAATGTGTTACCTTAAAATTTGTCTATTCTTCCTACATTAAAGTTCTTTCCTATGGGGAAATTAGAGAACGAGTCGAGCTAATCTGCTTGGGGAGCTCGGAGAAAAGGTTGAATGCCCCAAGATCTTAGCATAACTCCTATTGAAGGAGACGGCAAGGCTTAAGGTAATTTAATCAAAAATTCCTTTTACCACGTATATACATATATCCCACCAGATTTCCAATCGTGCTCTACAATTGCGATCGATGGGTTTGCGAATCATACAATCTGGTGAGGATCAACATCCCACCTTGGTTCCGACCGAGTCGTGCCACGAGGCACTTGAAGGAGATGAATCCTCGAGGTAATAGAACATTTGAATCATATATGTACAATTTTTTAGATAAAGGATTTCTTCACCCAATCAAATTTGTTCTTTGATTTAGGTGGATAAGCTCAAGGCCATGAGAATGTAGCTGCGGAGGTGAACTCAGTGGTGGTGTGCGACCTTACGGTTATTCTTGAAACAAGCGATCTAGAGGTTGATGAAACCACTCCCTCAGGCCGGATAGTCGGGAATGCGGACCTTGATGAACCGGTCGAGGACATAACTTCCGACATCTTGTTGGAGGATGTGAGGTTCAACAAACCTGTTTGGTCGAAACCAACAAAATTGGAGGAGAAGAAAAGGAAGGCTAAGCGGCACGATTTCTCTCTTGCGCTTTTGAGTCAAATCCGGAGATTAACAAGGTATGTACAAATGAAAGTGGTCGTATAAGTATGTACCTTTAATAATTCCTTGATGATTTGATACTTTGAACTTCCCATCTTCGGTTTGCATAGGTCTTCTGGTGTTCCAGTCGTTTCCGACCAGGTTCTTCCTGAGGACACGCACTGTGGAAGTTCAGATCAGAGCACTTCTCGGGACAAAGTTCACGAGGAAGTAGTGGTCGAAGAAGCCCCGGCGGTGACAAGAACAACGGTTGAGTTGGATCCTTTGGTGATTGAAACCCCTTACGTGGAGGTAGATGCCTCGAGAGGTCTCAACGAGTTCGATCCTTTGTTGATAACCCTTCCCAACCTAACAAGTTCCTTTTCGTCCCGATTTATCGAGGATAAGGAGCTTGATGAGGCGTGGCGAAAGTATCGGATACTCAACTCAAGATGCACCGATTCGATTTTCTTTGGTTATAATGACCAAGCAATTGGGTAAGTATTCTCGACCAGTTCTTCTTTAAAAAGTTTATAAGAAACTTAAGAAAGAGAATGCTATTTGTGTAGCATTTGGTCGAGAACTTTCTTTGTGATCGGAGGATGACCCAACGAGTTAAGGACTTGGAGCAAAAGCACTCGAGTTGGAAAGTAAAAGAACTTTTCCTTTTAAACTTTTGTTTCTTCTTCAATACTTTGCTCCTCTACAATTATTCTCCTTATCGTATTCGATAGATCTGGAGAAAATAAAAGAGGAGGTTGTGGTGAAAAAGCCAAGGCAGCTCTTCTTGAAAAAGAAATAAAAGCTAAAGACCAGTCATTTGCTAAAGCAAGTTCAGCCAAAGACCGGTTGATCGCTGAAGCAACGACCAAATATGAAACACTTAGCAAAACAAATGAAGGTAATATGTCGCAAACTTGATTTTTCCTTCAATTATGCTTGTGTTCATTAAGCGATTTGTTTTTGCGAGCAAACGCAAATCTTGAGCAGTAAAAACTCTCAAATTTGAGCGAGGATAAGGAGGCGGCTCTTGCTCAAAATATTGATGAAAAGATTAGTGCTTTGAACAAGATGATCTTTGATATGGGATCGAGGATCAAGCTTGCCTTCCTTAGGAGATCCAATAGAGAAAATGAACTATTTGGGTCAACTTCTAGAGGACCTTAAAGTTCTGCTCAAAACTACTCGGACGAATTATGCCTGGCCCTAAAAGCAGCGTTGCAAGTGGAGTTAGTTTTGCTTTGGTAAAACGAAAACTTCCGACCCCTTCATAAATCTCCAAGCTGTTAAAGAAGACTTCAATCGCCCACTTTGAGGAGGCGACCAAGTTCATGGAAGAACTCGGGCCACTCGGAGATATAGTTGTAGAGGAGATGGAGGTCGAATCTCAGACAAACAATGAGTTAAGTGGGAATATTTCTTAGAGTAGGTTCCTGCAAGTGTAAAAATATTTGAATATCTATGAAAACTTACCTTTTATGTCATTGACAAAGCTTTTGTTTATCTGTTTGACTTTTTAAAATTCTCGTATATTTCCTAGCCCCGAAGCGCTTTATAGTAGAAGAGCGTTCTTTGTACAAGCGGTGAGCTAAAAAGAGAATAAAAGAGGTCATAACCATGTATGTGAGTTTTGAAGGTATGTTTGGATATGTAAGACAAAAGCGATCGTTCTTGATACTAGGAAATCAAATGTGGTCGAGGACCCGACGATTCGACTAGTTATAGATCGTTGTTTGTCATAATGGAAATACCAATCAAAAACACTATATATGGTCGGAAAAAGACTTTGTCAAACTTGACATAAGAAGAAATGCAAATATGTATGCAGCAGATTATAAGTGAACTTTGTTTATATCTATTGTCCTATAGTGCAGTGGAACTAATGCTAAGACACGAAGGCATCGACATACATTTTTGAAACGTGTTCAAATTCTATATCCGATTGTAGCGAGGATCGTAAGAAAAAAAGCGTCGCTAGGAAGCTCCTTCGATTAGGGCGGGACCACGTCGCGAAAAAATGAGAGACTTGACTAGGAGGCTTTCCGTATCCTACCAATGGCAGACAAGAATAGACCGAATCTTGAAATAATGAAGCATAATCTTGAGAATCGTAAGCATATCATTCATGAGATAGTTAGTTGTGTGGCGCTCTGATTACTCATTTTTCTTTAAGAAAAGAGTATAGTCGCGTGTGGGAATCATTTGAGAAAAATGCTCACGACGAGGACCATAGAGTATCAAAGATCCTTAAAAAGGATATCGGAGAGAAAAAATGTCTTCTCCGACCAGACTAACAATAATAAACGACCAGAATGTAGGTTTATATATATAAGCAAGGTTGCACTTCTTAATTAATCAATAAATTTAGTGAAATTGAAATTGAAAGAAATGAAAGAATGAAAATTAAACATAGAACTTACGCAATTGATCGATGTTCCAAGAATTTGACAAAATTTGCCCATCGACATAGCTAGTCGTCTGCGGAACGGTCGGGTGACTTGACCACAGATGTAAGGACCTTCCCATTTAGGAGAAAGTTTATTGCGATTTGTTTGGCTCTGAATTTTTCGAGAACGGATCACCTCTGACAAGAAGCTGCGAGGTCGCACCTTCGACTATAGTACCTTCGCATGGCTTGTTGGTAGGCTAGCGATCGTACAAGGGCTTGGTTTCATCGTTCTTCAAGGAAATCGGCGTCGTCGAAGTCGTCGTTCAATCTGATCATTTTCGTCAAAACGATCGATTCGGCGAGCCAATTTTGAGTTACGGAGGAAGCATAACTTGACACCATAAACCAAAAAGAATGGAGTTTCACCGGTCGCACGATGGTGCGTAGTTCTAACGCCCATAACACGAGGGAAGTTCTTTAACCCAAGCTCTGACCGTTTGATTAAGCGGTGAATACTCGGCGTTTGATCCCGCATAAGGATACCATTAGCCGCTCAAGCGCTCCGTTGCTCGTGGATGAGCAACGAAGCAAAATGAACTTTGACACCAAGTTCATCGCGAAATTCTGGAATTGATTCTTTGGAGGCGGGAACCATTATGCGTGATGATCTGTTGGGTACACTAAATCGCGTGATCACATTTTTCAGAGAAATCTCTTAGCGGCCTCGGTTGTTATTTTAACGGTGGCTCGGCTTCAATCCATTTTGTAAACGTGTCAATCATGACGAAAAGGAATTGAAGCCGGGTGCTCTTAGGAAAGGTCCCGAATGTCCGATCCCAGTGTTGCAAAAGGCCAAGAAAGAGGAATTGTTTGTAAGGCTTATCTTTGGTGGTGTACTTATCGGCTATAAACCGACATTGTACACACTTCATCACAAGCTCTTTTGCATCATGAAGGCGATTGGCGATAATAGCCTTGCTTGGAAGGCTTCTGAAACCGAGTTACAGTAGGAATGGTGTGCTCCACGAGCGCCTTCATAGATTTCGATTAGCAATCTAATGCCATCCGTTTGAGATATGCATCTCATCAACACTCCATGAGATCCTCGTTTATACAAGATACGTTCGATTAGAGTGTATGATTTGGCTTTTCGTGCTATCTGATCGGCCTCTACATCATCTTCTGGAATTGTGTCATCTTTGAAGATAATTGTAGATCGATGTCATCGATCTCTACCTTGATCGTGATGGCCAACCGTCAACGACCTATGGAGCATCCATGTTCTCTTGATTAGTTTGTTCAACTTGCAAAGAATCATGTATGTTCTTGGAAGGCTCAACTACTGAGGGTGAATTGAGTTGCTCGAGAAAAACTCCGGGCGGGACACTGCCGACCTCGTGGAGGCCATCCGTGCCAAGCTGATGCGCGAGAAAGTTTTCCTTTCTAGGAATATGTTGGATCTGAAAACCAAAGAAGTGCTTTTGAGTTTTAGTACTTCGCCAGATAAGATGACATCTCGGTACTCAAGCATTGATACTCTTTCCCACTTGATTCGCTACTAGTTGAGAATCGCCTTTCACTAATGTCTGCGAATCCGAGCGAGCGAGTTTCGAGTCCCGCCATAAACCTTCATATTACGCCACATTATTGGTGGCGGGAAAATTAATGGATGGCGTGCTTGATGTGTTACGCCCGATAGGGATATCAAGACCACTCCACCCGATCCTTGTAACATCAAGGCACCGCCGAATACAATGTCCACTCGTCGTGGTGTTCGTACTTTCGGGTCCTTGGGTGGGTTCGAGGTTTGTCCATTCGGCAATGAATTACGCTATTGCCTTGTGAGACCAGGGTATTTAGCTTGTAATGCTTAGTTAACATTAACCCTAGCATCACAAACAAAATATCCGTGCCTCGGAAAATATGTACATCCCGAAGTCTTGTACATACACCCTTTTACAAAATCATGCATCAATTCCATACAAACATAGAACCAAGCACGAAAGAATAAAACAAGGACATACAATATAGAGATATTACAAAAGAGAGGCCGGCCCTACCAAATACAAGCTAAAGAGCTAAACAACTACAGAGATAAATAATACAATGAAGCAAAAGCCATAAGATGGCAATAACAAAAGGCCAATCGGTGTGCCTATAACCCACAAGGCAAACCAACCAAGCCACCAACCTAGCCGTCGAACCCGCAGATACATCTCACAAAAGTGCATCCTTGGGGATCCACTTCTTCCTCTGCAACAATTACAGTTAAACAAAGCGGTGAGTACAATAACTTGTTTATTGTACTGCAAAACTGACGTGTAAGATAACGAGAACTATAATTAACTACATGCAAGCTTTATGAAGTGGAAGGCTTTTTAGGCTCATTTAGCATAAAGCAAGTTTACTGATTGCAATAATGTAATAGATTGAAAGCAATTTGACAAAGCATTTGTAATTGTTGAAATAACAACGATACAATAATAATAACAACATAACAACAACTCGGAAGTGGCTAACCCAATAGCCACCACAACAATAGCATGAACTCCCGTTCATGCCAACCATGTCAAGTTTTAATTAAAGGTTGTAGTCTAATTCTTACGAAATAACCAAGCGTGTCCATAACCTAGGGCGAGGCTATTGAATAGTTTTATCCTGCGGGGTGTACCACTGCACCCACACGCATGCACCGCCTTTCCTTTACGCACACTTCCAAAGGTGTCTTTGCACACTAAGTCCTCTGAGACATTTCCAAGGATAATGCTAATTACGAGCCGCACAACCCACGGGGAGAAAGAGACATTAGTCGACCTACGGAAGCTAATGTTCCCTCCCACACTATACATATCGTTTTCTTTTAAAACACACCAGCCGAAAGCGACTCATAATTAACACCTCCTAGAGTACTTAGTCAAGAGGGTTCCATATGCCCTCGCGTGGTTGATGCATATAATTGCTTGGATCAATGGCGCAAAATTCGGTCCTTGTTGACTCGGGCATACCACCACATTCCAAAAACCACACCATCCATCCAATATGCCCAAGTCTAAATCAATCTCTTATTTTTCATTTTTATTTGTTTACAAAGTAACAAAGCATACATCTTTGGACATAACGGAATAATAGTTTTGTGTGATCAAGGCTATCGACATAAGCGACAACCGCCCAAATCTACTAGGTAGCTAAGCATTTCTAAGCATGACACCGAAGACACTAAAAGAGAATAATACAATCACCGGCTCTAATTCACCAAATGAGATTATTATCCTATGGTTTGTGGCAGGGGATAACAATTTAAAGGCAACCATGCATAGGAATAGCTACCTCTAATCGATGAAATTAATTTGACACAAAAGCATGCATACATACAAGTAAATACAAAGTAATAGACTTTAAAGTAATGGGATGTGGATAGATATGATCAAACTGCTTGCCTTTACTTGCTGGAGATACTCAACCTGCTGCAGAGGAATACTCTCACAGTCGATAATATCGTTGGTACCTATCGCAAGAACGAGAAAATCCAATAAAAACGACGAACACCGAAAAAGATTCAAAATCCAAAGTCAACAAAAATCCATAAAATTTATACAGCGGGAAGACCACGATTTTAAATGAATTTAGCAACAAGAATCAATCGATTTGGACAAAGCATGAAACAGTTATGGCTAAAACAATTTCAATTGGCTGGAAATTCCAATTTAATTGTTTTCGGGTACTGTTCATCACACAATTTTCTAGGAGGTTGTTGAGTGTGAAAATTTTATGACAGGTAGAGCATGGTATTCTAAGATCAGCAAAATTGGGTTCACTCGCTTTGGAGTTGAATTAAATTAGTTATGAATTTTTAAAGTTACTTCAACTTCCGGAAATTTAATTCCAATTTCGAAATTTCCTGGGACAATAACATGATTCAAACCTATTCCAAGTTAAAGTGCATTAAAGATGGAAGCCAACAAACATGGTTCCACTCAAATTGGAGTTAAATTGAATTTCTTATGTCTTTTTAAAATTGAAATTATGACAATAGGTCGACTGTCATTTGACATACACCTACATCACTCTTTTAGATTGAAAACTAGAGGCTAGATCTTAAGAGGTTTACTTATTGGTCTAAGCATTCAACAAGGTTTAAGCTTTTAATCAAGTGGTTTGTAACTTTTGCATTAGACAAGGCTTAGTCTTACTAGTCCATTGTAATTATCTTTTGACGTCTTAGCAAATCTATTAAGAAAGACAATAGTTTTAGATGAACTTAGAGACATATACTATTGGACTTGGAATTGAAAAGAATTGGTTAAGAAACCTTTTGAAAACGATACTAAGGCATAAGGTCTAAAGTTGATTACTAATCACTAATTCAATTCTTGACTCAAGGTTCATTTTTACTCTTATAGATTAGCTGCTACTGACTAACAATTATATTTTCTAATCCATGTACTTTAGCATAAGACAAGTTTCTAACTCACTGCTACAAGTGTACTGTTTTCCTATCTTGCCCCTACTTTAATTCTTGCCCTCAAGGATTAGTTGTTGCAAGCTGAACACTGTGATCCTAAAGGAGTTGATAACTTTGTTTTAAGCTCATTTGGCTGTTAAGAACTGCAAAGAATTGGCAACTATTATTAAGTACTAGACTTTAACACCATGTGGTTAGAAATCTAGAAATCTTCATTAGTCCAGAATTTTTCTTACTGTTCTCTCCAACTTATTTATTTTCTATATAATCATAGATTTCAGTGTTTGCTTATGAGGATCCTAGTGATGCTTATTTTTTTAGATGAATGCCAAAAGATTAAATGGATTAACTCTCAACTACTAGAGTAAGTCCGACAATTAGTCTTCTAAAATATGATGATTTAGAGAGTACTGATATACACCTACAGAAGCAAGATACATTAGAACTAGAATGCTAGGACTAAATTCCTTTAAACCTAACTTCCAACTTGCTAATTCACTACAGTGACCTAGATGTTCAAACTTCCAGTTTGGTAACTCACTAAAATGATCTAATTGACCTACACAACATTTTGCTAGCAAAGACAGAAGAATAGGAAGGTGGTTAAACTGATAATCTGAACTTTCTTCTAATCCTCTTTTCTGAACCTTCATACAAACAAGAGTGTTTAACATCTAGAGTTACCAATTCCCTAATCCATTTGCTGAGCACTTCTTCTTACGTGATTTAAGAGGTATCAACAAATTCTATTAGCATTGGTAAAGCAGAAGGAGAAATCTCATTTACAGAGAACCAACAACAGGAGGCCAGCACAGGAACAACTCGGGCATGTGGCGCCGATGGAGGTGACGGCGCGGAGCCGAGCAAGACGAGGTCGATGTGGAGGGGCGAGCGAGGCGAACCCAGCACGGACTGGAGCCGAGGTAGACGGCGGCGAAGCAGCCAAGCTGGGCCGGGCGAAGCGGCACGGCGGACCTGGTGACGCCAGCGCGAGCTGGGGACGACGATGCTCGTGGGCAATGGATCCGGAGCCGGGCCGGGTCGACGCGGCGGCAGATCTGGGCAACGGGAGGAGCCGGGGTGAGGGCGGCACCAGAGGACGGCGGCGCCATACACCAGGGGCTGCGGCGCTAGAGGAGCAGAGCCGCACGGAGCTGAGGACGACGGCGCTCGGGCTCTAGGACGCGGGGCGCGGCGACAGCAGAGGACGGAGGCGCCAGGGGACAGCGGGCCGACGACGGCGGGCTGGGAGGCAACGCCATGGCCCAGCGACGGCAGCGGACCGGGGACGACGGATCCAGCGGCGGAGAAGGGCCGCGCGGGCTGGAGGTGGCCGGCGCAGGGCGGATCCGGGCTGGAGGGAGGCGCCGGGCCAGGGGGAAGCGGCGGCTGCTAAGGGGCGGCGCGGTGGCGGATCTGGCGGCCGGGAGCAGGTCCGGCGCGGTGGTGGAGGAGGGCCGCGACGGGGATGGGAGGTGGCGGACGGAGGTGGGAGGAGGCGGCGGCTATGGAGGAGGAGGCGCGGCCGTGGGGAAGCACCATGGGCTGGCGCCATGGAGGAGAGACGCCATGGGGAGGAGCTGGGAGGCAAAATGGTGGCTTGGCCCTTGGTTCCTTGGTACTCAGTGAAGAAGAAAAGGGGAATGGGGGAAAAGGGTTTGGGCAGTGGGTTTTCTATCCGTTGGGTAGGATTCTTGGACAGGACAGTGCACTGCCCTCCCCACTGTGCTCACTGGCACACACGCATGCGCAGGCTGGCTGGAGGTAAGGGACGCCCATGTTCAAGGGCCCCACCTGGCAGTGAGTCAAGCCAAAGTGGTTCGAGACTAACAGCCGAATGGGTTGAGCTGAACCAACATGCACTGTCGGACTTGAACCTAACAGGAATTTTGACTTGGATTTGAATTTAAAGCTGAGACCTTGAAGAATTTTTAGAGGTAGCAATTTAACTCCAAAAATTTTGAAATTTTAACTGGAGGGCTGAAAATACAGTGGACGTTATGTCGCAAAATTTCTACGGCTTTTCATGTATTATATGTTTCTGTAGAATTATTTTGAGCCCCTCTTTTTGATGTTTGACTGGGGTTTAAAATAGAAGATGGAAACTTAGAGAATAATTAGAGATAGCAAGCTAACTCCAACCAATTCTAAACTTTTAAATGGAGGTCGATGACTCTAGGATAAACCTTACATAAAATTTCCAGATGTTGATCACGAACTTTTCTTAAAAAGTTTTAAAGAGGTCATGACTTGATCAGCGGAGATTTTGGTTTTGATTTCCATAATTCCTTTACAAGAATTACGAATTGTTCAAAAACTTCCGGATGCAAGAAAAGTTTTAATTTCTACTCATTTTCTTACATTTGAAACACGATCCGATTTGGGATGTTACAAAACCTACCACTTCTGAAATCTCGTCCCAGATTTGGCTCGGCGAGGAAGGAAGATGGGTAGTCCGTGATGAGCGATTTATCCGTTTCAAGTAACTTCATCCACGGAATGATTTGACCACTAAACTTTTAGGATCTTGAGGACGCGATTCCTTGATCGTGTTGACTTCTTCAAAGATCGCGAACCTTCCTTTAAGATTCTTTATCCATTTATAATATTTTCGTTGTACTTGGATCTAATTCTCAAACTCGCTTGATCCAATCAATGCTTTACTTCTTGTCATATTGTTCCCGGTTTGTTTCTTGTCGAGCGATTTTTATTTGATTTGTTTTATTGTATTGCTTCTCGTTAAGTCACGATTCGACCTAACTTCTTGCACAACAAGAGTTTCCAACGAGCTTCTCTCTTTGGAACACGGAGGCACTTCTTTGAGCGAGGGACGCATGGAACACATCATGTATCCTTCAAGTGCAGCGTAATTTCAACTTATAGGCGACCCCTTTCTTTTGCGATGCGGTAAGGATCCACATATCGAGGAGCCAACTTGCCCATAACGATTTAAACGTTGATGGCCCTTTCGGTCGACCATCGGTTTGAGGATAGTAAGTCGATCTGAAAGAAAAGACGAATTCCCATAGCTTCTTGTAGACTATGCTAAAATCGAGAAGTGAAAGCAGAGAAGCACGATCTGAAACGACCATTTTCACACACCATGCAAACTTACGATCACGGGATATGTAGAGATCCGTTAGAAAATCTACGAAGGTCATTTTTGATGATGAGAGCTTTTTGTCCGATTGGTGGTGCATGGCCGTTGTTAGTTGGTGGAGCGATTTATGCAGTTAATTCAAACAACTTGTCGGTTAATTAGGAGCGATTTATTAGGTTAATTCCAAGTAACAACGGGATCTTAGCACGCTAACTAGCTTCTGAAGTCATCCTCCGCAGACTAGCTATCTTAGAGGACTAAGGTCGTTCTTAGTTGGTGGAGCAATTTGTCCGGTTACTCCGCTAACAAACGAGACCTTGGTGGGTTAACTAGCTATCTGAGTCATCCTCCGCCACTAGTTTCTTAAAGGGACTATGACCGTTTAGGCCACGTAAATTGGAGGCAATAACGGTATGTGACGCCCCTTGGATATAAAGGGAAGGAAAGGTGCCACTTTCGTCACACGGTTGATGACAACCGGATGACATCGTTATTTTCTTGGGGTTCGATGTAGACTAGTAGACCTTTTTGGAATCGGGGCTGATCAAGTACCAACTTGATGACGAACTTGAGCTTCGAATTGGAAGCATCGAGCGGATCTTTGGGGAAGACATCGGCGAAGACACACCTTCTTTGGAACTTCACGAATATCTAGAGAAGGCTTCGCTTCAAGAGCGAAAAGATCTGGAACTTGCGACCGGTGACGAACACCTTTCATGAGAGACTCGTGAGGTAGATGAGCTTCCTAAGCAATCGATTTGTCCATATGCTTGAGACAACCAATCCATTTCAATGGTTTGCACGGTTTAGATGTGATTCTCGGCATGGATTCCACTCTCTTGATCTTGACGGGGACATTCCGACACTCGGACTCAACTCTCCACTCCGAATTGGGAGAGCGAATGAGTAATCGGACCAACAAGGATCAAAAGAAGATCACCAACAAAAAAGATTTAGATACCAAAGAATGAGGAACTTGATTTGAACAAAAGCGAAGCGGGACGAAGTTTGCCAAGAAGCTCACCCAACACGACATCAGGCGCCTCTAAATCTGAAGGGAGGGGTTAGCAACGCAACCCGAAGACTAGAAGTTACAGAAAGTGAAAAGAAACGCCAACGACTAGGGGAATGAAACATCACCCTAACCGAAAGCTTAACAAAGTAGATAGTACCGATCGCTACCGAAGTTAATAATAGATTAGATGATAATAGATGCAACTAATTGAAGCAAACAAAATGAAAGAAGTTATAGAAAGCCGACAAAAAAAATGCCATGAAATGAACTTTAAAAGCTTCCAAAAAGGCTCAAGAAACAACAAAGGAAACACAAGATCAAAAGATCAACTTCCCGACACAACTAACCCGTATTGAATGAGCAGTAATCGGTTGAGAAGACAAAAATCGAACGCAACTCGAGATTTAATCACACTTAAAGAGCGAAATAAAACCATCTAAAGGGTGTTAGATACTTAGCCAACTAGTATCACATCTTACCTTTTATTCCCACGCTTTTAGTTGAATTATCCTCTCATTATCTATCCTAATTAGAAACCTTTGAGGCTATTGTCCAGGAAATTTGATGCTTCTTTGTCGGTCTCGCATCCAAGCTCCTTGTCGAATCACCGACTCGAACTTCAAAACCTTGTAATGGGCAGCTCACACTTCAATTCGCCAATCTCATTGGTTCCCCAAAACCCAAATTAATCGATAACGCTATCTTTTGAGAGGAGGAGAGGAAAACAACTTTTAAAACTCAATTGAGAGCAAGATGAGATGAGCAAGCTAAGATAGGTAAGGAGTAAAATCGAGAACTTACTTAAGCTTTCATAAACCATTTGATATTTTGAAATTAAGTTTTCAAAACATCCTAAAACGACCAAGCTAGGGTTTACGTGGTCTGATGCGGCTCTGATACCAAACTTTGTGAGACCAAATTATTTAGCTTGTAATGCTTAGTTAACATTAACCCTAGCATCACAAACAAAATATCCGTGCCTCGGAAAATATGTACATCCCGTCTTTGTACATACACCCTTTTACAAAATCATGCATCAATTCCATACAAACATAGAACCAAGCACGAAAGAATAAAACAAGGACATACAATATAGAGATATTACAAAAGAGAGGCCGAATAGGCCAAATACAAGCTAAAGAGCTAAACAACTACGAGAGATAAATAATACAATGAAGCAAAAGCCATAAGATGGCAATAACAAAAGGCCAATCGATGTGCCTATAACCCACAAGGCAAACCAACCAAGCCACCAACCTAGCCGTCGAACCCAAGATACATCTCACAAAAGTGCATCCTTGGGGATCCACTTCTTCCTCTGCAACAATTACAGTTAAACAAAGCAGCTGAGTACAATAACTTGTTTATTGTACTCGCAAGACTGACGTGTAAGATAACAGAACTATAATTAACTACATGCAAGCTTTATGAAGTGGAAGGCTTTTTAGGCTCATTTAGCATAAAGCAAGTTTACAGTTGCAATAATGTAATAGATTGAAAGCAATTTGACAAAGCATTTGTAATTGTTGAAATAACAACGATACAATAATAATAACAACAGTAACAACAACCTGGAAGTGGCTAACCCAATAGCCACCACAACAATAGCATGAACTCCCCGTTCATGCCAACCATGTCAAGTTTTAATTAAAGGTTGTAGTCTAATTCTTACGGGAAATAACCAAGCGTGTCCATAACCTAGGACGAGGCTATTCGAATAGTTTTATCCCTGCAGGGTGTACCACTGTACCCACACGCCAGACCGCCTTTCCTTTACGCACACTTCCAAAGGTGTCTTGTACAGCTAAGTCCTACGAGACATTTCCAAAGGATAATGCTAATTACGAGCAGCAACCCACGGGGAGAAAGAGACATTAGTCGACCTACAGGAAGCTAATGTTCCTCCCACACTATACATATCGTTTTCTTTTAAAACACACCAACCGAAGCGACTCATAATTAACACCTCCTAGAGTACTTAGTCAAGAGGGTTCCATATGCCCTCGCGTGGTTGGTACGCATAATTGCTTGGATCAATGGCGCAAGAATTAGGTCCTTGTTGACTCGGGCATACCACCACATTCCAAAACCACACCATCCATCCAATATGCCCAAGTCTAAATCAATCTCTTATTTTTCATTTTTATTTGTTTACAAAGTAACAAAGCATACATCTTTGGACATAACGGAATAATAGTTTTGTGTGATCAAGGCTATCGACATAAGCGAACAACCGCCCAAATCTACTAGTAGCTAAGCATTTCTAAGCATGACACCGAAAGACACTAAAAGAGAATAATACAATCAGGGCTCTAATTCACCAAATGAGATTATTATCCTATGGTTTGTGGCGGGATAACAATTTAAAGGCAACCATGCATAGGAATAGCTACCTCTAATCGATGAAATTAATTTGACACAAAAGCATGCATACATACAAGTAAATACAAAGTAATAGACTTTAAAGTAATGGGATGTGGATAGATATGATCAAACGCTTGCCTTTACTTCTTGGAGATACTCAACTTTCTTTGCAGAGGAATACTCTCACGATCGATAATATCGTTGGTACCTATCGCAAGAACGAGAAAATCCAATAAAAGCAGCGAACACCAAAAAGATTCAAAATCCAAAGTCAACAAAAATCCATAAAATTTATCTGATGGAAGACCACGATTTTAAATGAATTTAGCAACAAGAATCAATCGATTTGGACAAAGCATGAAACAGTTATGGCTAAAACAATTTCAATTGGCTGGAAATTCCAATTTAATTGTTTTCGGGTACTGTTCATCACACAATTTTCTAGGAGGTTGTTGAGTGTGAAAATTTTATGACAGGTAGAGCATGGTATTCTAAGATCAGCAAAATTGGGTTCACTCGCTTTGGAGTTGAATTAAATTAGTTATGAATTTTAAAGTTACTTCAACTTCCGGAAATTTAATTCCAATTTCGAAATTTCTGGGACAATAACATGATTCAAACCTATTCCAAGTTAAAGTGCATTAAAGATGGAAGCCAACAAACATGGTTCCACTCAAATTGGAGTTAAATTGAATTTCTTATGTCTTTTAAAATTGAAATTATGACAATAGGTCGACTGTCATTTGACATACACCTACATCACTCTTTTAGATTGAAAACTAGAGGCTAGATCTTAAGAGGTTTACTTATTGGTCTAAGCATTCAACAAGGTTTAAGCTTTTAATCAAGTGGTTTGTAACTTTTGCATTAGACAAGGCTTAGTCTTACTAGTCCATTGTAATTATCTTTTGACGTCTTAGCAAATCTATTAAGAAAGACAATAGTTTTAGATGAACTTAGAGACATATACTATTGGACTTGGAATTGAAAAGAATTGGTTAAGAAACCTTTTGAAAACGATACTAAGGCATAAGGTCTAAAGTTGATTACTAATCACTAATTCAATTCTTGACTCAAGGTTCATTTTTACTCTTATAGATTAGCTGCTACTGACTAACAATTATATTTTCTAATCCATGTACTTTAGCATAAGACAAGTTTCTAACTCACTGCTACAAGTGTACTGTTTTCCTATCTTGCCCCTACTTTAATTCTTGCCCTCAAGGATTAGTTGTTGCAAGCTGAACACTGTGATCCTAAAGGAGTTGATAACTTTGTTTTTAAGCTCATTTGGCTGTTAAGAACTGCAAAGAATTGGCAACTATTATTAAGTACTAGACTTTAACACCATGTGGTTAGAAATCTAGAAATCTTCATTAGTCCAGAATTTTTCTTACTGTTCTCTCCAACTTATTTATTTTCTATATAATCATAGATTTCAGTGTTTGCTTATGAGGATCCTAGTGATGCTTATTTTTTTAGATGAATGCCAAAAGATTAAATGGATTAACTCTCAACTACTAGAGTAAGTCCGACAATTAGTCTTCTAAAATATGATGATTTAGAGAGTACTGATATACACCTACAGAAGCAAGATACATTAGAACTAGAATGCTAGGACTAAATTCCTTTAAACCTAACTTCCAACTTGCTAATTCACTACAGTGACCTAGATGTTCAAACTTCCAGTTTGGTAACTCACTAAAATGATCTAATTGACCTACACAACATTTTGCTAGCAAAGACAGAAGAATAGGAAGGTGGTTAAACTGATAATCTGAACTTTCTTCTAATCCTCTTTTCTGAACCTTCATACAAACAAGAGTGTTTAACATCTAGAGTTACCAATTCCCTAATCCATTTGCTGAGCACTTCTTCTTACGTGATTTAAGAGGTATCAACAAATTCTATTAGCATTGGTAAAGCAGAAGGAGAAATCTCATTTACAGAGAACCAACAACAGGAGGCCAGCACAGGAACAACTCGGGCATGTGGCGCCGATGGAGGTGACGGCGCGGAGCCGAGCAAGACGAGGTCGATGTGGAGGGGCGAGCGAGGCGAACCCAGCACGGACTGGAGCCGAGGTAGACGGCGGCGAAGCAGCCAAGCTGGGCCGGGCGAAGCGGCACGGCGGACCTGGTGACGCCAGCGCGAGCTGGGGACGACGATGCTCGTGGGCAATGGATCCGGAGCCGGGCCGGGTCGACGCGGCGGCAGATCTGGGCAACAGGAGGAGCCGGGGTGAGGGCGGCACCAGAGGACGGCGGCGCCATACACCAGGGGCTGCGGCGCTAGAGGAGCAGAGCCGCACGGAGCTGAGGACGACGGCGCTCGGGCTCTAGGACGCGGGGCGCGGCGACAGCAGAGGACGGAGGCGCCAGGGGACAGCGGGCCGACGACGGCGGGCTGGGAGGCAACGCCATGGCCCAGCGACGGCAGCGGACCGGGGACGACGGATCCAGCGGCGGAGAAGGGCCGCGCGGGCTGGAGGTGGCCGGCGCAGGGCGGATCCGGGCTGGAGGGAGGCGCCGGGCCAGGGGGAAGCGGCGGCTGCTAAGGGGCGGCGCGGTGGCGGATCTGGCGGCCGGGAGCAGGTCCGGCGCGGTGGTGGAGGAGGGCCGCGACGGGGATGGGAGGTGGCGGACGGAGGTGGGAGGAGGCGGCGGCTATGGAGGAGGAGGCGCGGCCGTGGGGAAGCACCATGGGCTGGCGCCATGGAGGAGAGACGCCATGGGGGAGGAGCTGGGAGGCAAAATGGTGGCTTGGCCCTTGGTTCCTTGGTACTCAGTGAAGAAGAAAAGGGGAATGGGGGAAAAGGGTTTGGGCAGTGGGTTTTCTATCCGTTGGGTAGGATTCTTGGACAGGACAGTGCACTGCCCTCCCCACTGTGCTCACTGGCACACACGCATGCGCAGGCTGGCTGGAGGTAAGGGACGCCCATGTTCAAGGGCCCCACCTGGCAGTGAGTCAAGCCAAAGTGGTTCGAGACTAACAGCCGAATGGGTTGAGCTGAACCAACATGCACTGTCGGACTTGAACCTAACAGGAATTTTGACTTGGATTTGAATTTAAAGCTGAGACCTTGAAGAATTTTTAGAGGTAGCAATTTAACTCCAAAAATTTTGAAATTTTAACTGGAGGGCTGAAAATACAGTGGACGTTATGTCGCAAAATTTCTCTGACTTTTCATGTATTATATGTTTACAGTAGAATTATTTTGAGCCCTCTTTTGATGTTTGGTGGGGTTTAAAATAGAAGATGGAAACTTAGAGAATAATTAGAGATAGCAAGCTAACTCCAACCAATTCTAAACTTTTAAATGGAGGTCGATGACTCTAGGATAAACCTTACATAAAATCTCCAGATGTTGATCACGAACTTTTCTTAAAAAGTTTTAAAGAGGTCATGACTTCAGTCAACCGGAGATTTTGGTTTTTGATTTCCCATAATTCCTTTACAAGAATTACAGAATTGTTCAAAAACTTCCGGATGCAAGAAAAGTTTTAATTTCTACTCATTTTCTTACATTTGAAACACAGATCCAGATTTGGGATGTTACATGCAGGACTTTATTCTTTGTTAGTGAAATAAAATGGAGATCGAACGCCCTAGCTCGACCGCCTATTTGGCTATTCGTCTGATGATTCCTGTTTCAAGGACTTGACCAAGAGGATATCCGGTAGAGAAGTCGACCACTTTGTGGGCTGAAAGTAGTGCCTTAGCTTTCTTGAAGACATAAGGAGGCCATAGAGCAACTTTTGTACTGTGGGTATCTTTCCTTTGGTCCATGTAAGACTTAAACTTACGTAATAGACCGGTCGTTGGATATTATCCTTTCTACAACCAAGATACCGCTAATCTATGCGTGGTGTTCTTTGCTCGTAAATTAGCAATGTTTCTCCGATCTCGGAGAAACTAAAACCGGTACTTGTAAGGTACTTTTAAGTTCCTCAAAGGCATCGTTGCCTCTTTAGTCCACTCAAAACTCCCATGTTTCCGAAGAAGTTTAAAGAAAGGTAATCCTTTTTCCCTAACCTTGCTATGAAACGACTTAACGCCATCTGATAGGTTAGTTTTGGACTTCCTTCTTCGTGGTCGGAGCGCGATCTGGTCGATGGTAGTAATTTTTCTTTGGATTTGCTTCAATACCTCTAGCGAAACTAGGAAACCGAGCGGTTTTCAATGAAACTCCAACACACACTTTTCCTGGATTTAACTTGAGGTTATGTCTTCTCAAGTTATTAAAAGTTTCTTGTAAGTCGGGAATGTGGTCTTGCCGTTGGTGGTCTTTACGACGGATCGTCAACGTAAGCTTCTAGATTCCGACCGATTTGTGGACTAAAGGTTTTTGCATCAACCTTTGAAAAGTTGCACCGGCGTTTTTGAGACCAAATGGCATCTTAATATAACATAAGTGCCATATGGGGTGATGAAGGAAGTTTTCTCCTCATCTTCTTTACACATACTAATCTGGTGGTACCTCGAATACGCATCTAAAAACTTAGTAACTTCGCACCCGTAAGTAGAGTCTACTGTTGATCAATGCGAGGAAGGAAAGTCATCCTTCGGACAAGCCTTATTAAGATCTGTAAAGTCGATACACATTCGTCATTTCCCATTGTTTTTCTAACCATTACAGATTGGCAAGCCCTTTGTGGGTGGTCGACTTCACGAATAAATCCGGCTTTGAGAAGCTTGTCAATCTCCGATTGGATTACTTCCTTCCGTCGGTCGAAACGTCGTAGTTTCTGCTTGATCGGTTTTTAGTCAAGCTGGAGAGCAAGCCTGTGCTCGATCACCTCCCGGGGGACTCCAGGCATATCGGACGCTTGCCAGGCAAACACGTCCTGATTCGCTCGGAGGAAGGAGACGAGCGACTCTTCCTATTTAGGGTCGAGTCTTGCCCGACCGAAATCTTCTGGGCGGTTGGAGTGCGGATGTCTGACCCATGTGACGACTTAATATTTGTCCGGGAGAAGCGCTTTTGTCGAGTGGTACCTCCTTTGTCTGGTCGGATGGTTTGGGTGTCATCTTTGGCCTCGAGTGCTTGACCTGCATGGGAGTCGGGTTAACCTCTCTGGTCGGAAGTTCATCAACCAGTGCAAAGGATTTCCGATCGCATACATAAGCCATTTTTCTCCATGTTCTGTATTGCGAAATGGTCCTTTACTGCATAATAATCCTCCAGTTCCTTTTGCGAGACCACGACAGTGCGCGAGATCATGCCACTCTGCTCACGGTGAAGTGGACACCACTTCTTGTTCGTCTGCAGAATCCTTGATCGAGCTTTTGCCTTGCTTCGCCCGACATAGTCCTTCTTGCCCTTCTGAACTTTTTGGAACAGCGAGGACTTCTTTGTCGTCGGTCTGCGGTTCTTTTTTCTTCTTGAGAGACTTCTTGTTCTTTTTCTCCTGTTTGTCCAGGTAGGTGGGAATCTTGTCTTTCCGATCAATGGCTTCACACCACTCGATTGCTTCGCTTAGCGGTGGCATACTTGTCCGCCATATCAAAAAGCTCAGCGGTTGTTCTTGGAGGGTTCATTGTTATGTCCTCCGTAAACCACCGATTCCTCAATCTGTTTTAAAAGCACGAATAACGAGAGGATTCTGCGACTTGGTATAGAGTTACGAACCTGGCTGAACCTCTTGATATATTGACGTAAAGTCTCATCAGATCCCTGCCGGATTCTGTGGAGATCGTCCTCCTTCCCAGGGCGGTCGTACGTACCCTAGAAGTTGGCAATCAGAAGATCACAGAGTTGTTCCCAAGTATATATTGATCCGACCGGTAAGTTTAACAACCACGACCGGGCAGACCCTTCGAGCACGGTGGGTAAATAGTTGGCCATTACATTCTCATCGCCACCAGCAGCCCTAATGGCGGTGGTATATATTTGGAGAAATTCCAATGGGTTTTGAGTTCCATTGAATTTGTCCAAGTTGGCCGGTCGGAACCGGTTAGGCCAGCGCCTGACTTGGAGCCCTGCGAGAAGGCTCGACAACTGTGATTGATTCATGGCGTCTTCTCCGGGAAGGTGCGGATTATGTCGATGGGAGACCGATCCCTAAGATTGGGACGCTGGACCTCCGGTGTCTGCGATCCGGTCGTGGACACCTTGATATGATGCCTCCGACCGCCCACTTGGTTCAAACGATGTCGGAGATCGTTAGGTCCTAGTGGTGGTTCCTCTCGACCTGATGGGGAGTAGCTTCTTGGAATAACCTTCTCCCCTCGTGACTCCTTGGTCGGAATCGTCGAGGAGGTCTCGGTATCGACTGCTCTCTGGTATGACCGTGTTGTCCCCTGTTGACGTCGATTAGTTCCGTTGCCTCCGGAAGTTGGTACTTGACGGCCCGGATCATCTCTAACAACACGTGATGGCGTGGTAGAGAGTGTAGGACTGTGCAGGGCATCTTGATCTTCATCTCCGATCACGTTGACTTCGTGCTTCGAGCATTGATCTTCCGATGAGCTTCCATCATAACTAATGGAGAGCTTGTCGGTAACCGCGCGAATCTTCCACGATGGAGATCGGTCGGAGATGAGCACTTCGAGGTCTTCTCACTGATCCGATGAACCGCCGATCGTATCTTCGAGTGTAATCATCCCCATGGCCTCGACCGGTGGAGGTTTCATCGACACCGATTACGGTGACGGTTGACTCTGGAATTGCCGGCGAAGGAGAGTATCTTTCGACCATGATTTCATCAATGGTATAGAGTTTTCGGGTGATGGGGCTGAAATTTCTTCACTGTTTCGCGGTCGAGAAGACCGGGCTTGAAGAGATCCTCCGGCATTCGAATCGGTCGAACGGCGGTTCTCTGGTTGCGCCACCGAGAGTGGCGGCGCATCTTCATCCATCCGGTCGACCTCGCTAACGCTCGGCGGCGTGTGGCCGGAGGAGGAAGAGGAGGATGACTGCCATTTTCTTCCATGGCGCGGATACATCCTTCCATGTCGAGGTCGGCGTAGTCCGCCAAATCGAACCGATTTTCCTCATCCCAAACTCGGGCATAGTCGCATGAGCGATTGCGAGATTTTGGGCGAGGATTTTCTTGAGTGAAGAATTTTCTTGAAACTTCGCCTTCTTCCCCACGGACGGCGCCCGGTGTCGGCGATCTAATCGCCGATCTTACGAAAATGAGCGAGGAAAATGGCGTGGAATATCACGGAATGGAATGAGGGTCGCTCTTTATTGATATGAACTGGGTTTTACAAGATGTGGCTAAGTACTACCTGAATTACCTCGAATGGGGAATGTCTAATCGGTGTCGGACTTAGAATATGAGTCTAAGTCGATTATCTAGCTTCTAATTCCACCGCTTAGGCTTCGTGTATTCTGTTGAACTGTCGTTGTTCTTGTCTTTGTTGGTCTTGGTCTTGTTGTGTCTCATTGTGTCTGTCTTCACCTTTAAATAACTTCCAAGAGGTGGCGATTACTCTGGAGAAGATGTCTCTGGTGAAACGTTCTGACCGGTCGGAACGGTGGAAGCGATTAACAACGTGCTAACTTCCTTGCGGTTACTGTGAAGAGCTTAACCGTAAGGTGGTTAATAATCGATGTCTCGGGGTTGTACCATCGCGTGGAATGGATCGTATAACATGTGTTCCATTCATCATACGATAAGAAATACCAGTTCGGTAATTTTACGAGCGGTTATCTGGTCGGGGATTAGGCACAAAGCCTCATCCGACCAGGGTACCCATTAAGTAACCTTTAGAATACTAACGACCAGGGAGGTCGTTAGTCTTAGGGGTTACGACCATGAAGACGTATGGTCTTTTATCATGTATTAAAATAATACATAGAGGTTTTAATCCTCGTCAACAACCATGCCTACGGTCAAAGGAGGATATAGGAACTTGTTAGAGTTAGTTCTTTTTCAAAAACCTTTATGGGTGGGATAAAAACTGGTCGAGTGGATGTAACCCGGACCTTGTGTTGTTCCTGGGTGGTCGTACCCAGTGTTGTTAAGTGGTGGAGGTAACCTCTGTTGTTATACTTATTGCACAACTACTCTCTCTTTTATAAAATGCAATTGGTTAAAATGCTAAGTGATAAGACTTTACTAATATTGATATTTGAAAACATTGTTTTGGCAAATAAAAGAACCCGAGCCTCCCTTGTTAAACCATGTATGTATACTATTGTATCTTGTGTGTTGGCTCGCGAGCACAGAAGTTGTGCTCATCCTCGCTCTTTCCCAACCCTTCAGATCCGGCGGATCATGGAGACTACGACTACTGCGAGGACCCCGAAGTTGATGGACAAGGCGGTGATGAAGAGTAGTTTAGTTTCGAGTAGTCTTGGCCTCACCTTAGTCTAGTTGGCTTGTCGATGTTCGTGTACGATCGGTATTGTCCAAATCCTTGGTTAATACCAGTCGTATACGAGTATCCCAGTCGCTTGCCTGTGGAGAGATGCGCTCTGCCCCCCTTTTGCTTCTGCTGTAGTTTCCGACCAAGTGGTCAAAACCTCTTTTTGACCAAGTGGTCAGAACCGGTTTGCAGTTTTGTGATGTAATTATTTGGCATGTTCGGCCCTTACTGTAAAATCGACCCGACGCGGTCTATGTTACTCTGATGATTGTAATATTGGATGGTTTGGTCTTACGACTTGTATGGCTTGATTCAATGATGTATTTTGTGAGTGCTATCTACTAATTCAGGGAATAGCTCAATATTTTTCACATAGGATTCGGGATTTAGAAAATCCAGGTCCGACAGAAAACTAACCAACCGTCCAAAATGCAATGAACTTCACCAAGTACATAATGTGCTTCAGTACTTTGGGGGAGTGGAGGAGGATATTGTTAATTACTTGGGGTTTGGAGAAAAATGGTCAATACCCAACAAGATCTACGTACAGGCAAATATGCTTTGGGGGGAGTGATTGGTATCAGTATGCAGCTGTGGAAATCCAAAATTCCTTTAAAGGTAAGTGTGTTTGTTTGGCAACTACTACAGGATAACATTTTATCCAGAGAACAGCTGATGAAAAGGAATGGTCCAGGGGACGGCAAATGCATTCTTTGTGGAGAAATTGAAGATGCTGACCATATAATGTTCAGGTGCCCAGTGGCAGTTTGCATGTGGGCAAGTATTAGGGAGGCTCTGAACACTGATTTTGTTCCAGATTGCCTTCATCGATTGTGTTCTTGGGGTGGATTAAAACTATAAACGGTAAGGATAGGAAATGGGCTTGGTGCGGCTTTGCATCAATTTGCTTCTCTGGTTGGCCAGGAACAAGATGGTGATGGAGGGCAGCAAACTGTTGAAGCATCCCACTTATTTCCACCTCGCAGAAGATGGAGGCGGCCATCAAGCTGATTCGGCAACAAACTAACAGGATGAAGACCGGTGGCAATTAGTTCCTATTTTGTTTTTGGGTTTTTTTTGGGGGGGAGGTGTGGGGAGGCTTTAGAGAAGAATCACCGATGCGCCGCGCGTCGACCCAGGCAGGCTGGGGCCTTTGTCCCCCTGTGCCCTTGAGCAAGCTCAGGCCTCCTCGTGAGCACATGCGCCGAGCAAGGCCCGAACGCAAGCGGGTGAGGGAGCTACCTCCACCTCAACCAACTGAGCTCAGTTCTCCACAAAGGAGTTCAATTTGTTTCCCTTTTGGACTGTAATTGTAGCTGGTGTCCGGTGTCCCCAATAATCCTCTGAACTTGGTTTTAATAAAGCCGGGATATATCCTTTATTCTAAACATAAATACATAATGTGCTCCAACTTGAACCACCAAACATCGCATTGCTCCGTTCGCTTCGAGATGTATTAGGGTCTGCGGTCGACCCATCTTTGAAAGCGCAACAGGCCAACAAACTAGCGTGGCGATACAAAGGCGCAAAAAACTCTCAAACAAACACCAAATTCACCTAACTGGCCCACAATAACTCCAACCTAGATTTTGAATCTCAAACCAAAGAGATAATTTAAACATTTCAAGGTAGCCACTGGTGTGGGGACAATTTCTGCTTGAAGCTTGGGCTTCAACATGCATGGAAGTCTTCAAGAACCAACCCCGACAACCACAGTAACCACGATATATAGGATGTAAATACTTCAGCTTCTTCAGGTCAAACAAGCTCAATGCAGAACTAATCTTGTGACCTCAAATAAGAGAAGCTGCTGAGAAGAGGAAACATCAATTTCGTGTGGACCTCTCTTCACATTCAGGGATGAGCAGAGGTTTGACTGGTAGATATCATCTTGGTTGGCAAAGAAGCTATGTCATCCGCACATTCATAAAGGTCTTTCTTCATCCCAGAAATTGATGTTTCCATGAACTCTTTATACTCTGTAATGGAATCAATAAGTTGCAGCAGTTCGCTTGCGCACATCTGAGTTTCTTCATCAGCTTCCTGTAATGCATCTTGGAGCCTCTGTTCAGAATTCTGTCGAATCAAATTGCTTTAAGTTATCTGTTGTCAATGCGTCATGCTAAATCTGGTAAGGGAACACATTTAAGTGACACAAAACATAAATGAGAAGTACCTTTAAAAATTCGTCTGCTTCCTTTTCAACAGTACTCAAGTGATGTTCCTTTCTCTCTAACTCATCTTTCATTTGTCTAGCATCAGCTGTGCATGTTGAAACATGATTTCCAATTTCAAGATCCAGTGAATTCAATTGAGCAGCCATCTGGGGAACATAAATTGAAACGTAAACAAAGGAGGGAAAATGAACATCGTTCTTTTGCAACTATTTTCCAGAGGCATAAGCTAGTTATTGTGATTATGCTGTAGGACTCCAAAACAACTTGAGTTGTATGGTAAATACAGGCTCTGGCACTTGTCTAAATTGATAAATGTTTGGAATCACCATGAAAAGAACCCGACACAAGGAATCGACAAAAGCCCAAAAGGGATGCAAACCAGAACACAATAAATGGAATGTTACTACATAGAAAAAACAAGAATCCCTCTAACAATTGTTTTTTTGTAAAAGGCTGGTTGTCCTCAAGTCTCATCACAACACATTCGAATTGTTATAACCTCGAAGCCGAATGTTCAATACATCCTCTACGAACTTGATATGCAAGTGCACTCTCCATGCCTACTGCTAATTCAAATTTATACAGACCACCATCATTCGTAATCTGGGTAATTATCACCTTTTAAGCGGTAAGGCGTGAGGCGAGGCGACGCCTTACACATCCTAAGGCGACACTACAAAGTAGCCGGCGGCGAGTTAGAAACAAGATGATCGCCAAAGACCACGAAGATCCGGCGGCGAAAGGAAGATTGGAACACCACGAAAATCTGGTGCCCCTTTACCTGCCCGCCTCCTGTCCTCTGCCCGTGCCCACCTTGTTGCCCTTTGCCTCTTTTCCCCCCTGCCCGGCGAATCCAGCGGCATTCGCACGCCACGCCAGGCCACCGTGCCGCCTCGTCAGTCTCCTCCTCCCTCAACGCCACGCCACCGCGCCGCCTCCTCGATCTCCTCCCCCTCGGCGCCCGCCCGGTCTCCTCCTCCTCGGCGCCGCCCCTCGGTCTCCTCCTCCCTCACCAGCCGCCCAGTCCGCCTCCTCCAGTCCTCCTCAAGATCGTCGGGCAGCGCCTCCTCCTCCTCTCCTCTCGCTTCGATCACAGCCCTCCTCCTCTCGGCCAGGGAGGAGGCACCTCCTCTTCTCTGCAATGGCGGCTTAGGCCTAAGGCGGGCGACGCTTGCCCCCGGACGGCGCCTTAGCAGCTTAGGCGTCGCCTAAGCGACGCCTTAATAACCCTGCGCGAGTTGCAAAATACCATTGTGAACGAGGTCGACTGGAAAATATCACCGTAAACACGAAAAACTCTAGAAAATGCCATTTCCGTCACTTTTTCCATTCAAAACAGCCATTAGAGCCTTTCTTAGCGAGATAAAGTTTCAGAAATACCAATATTACCCCTCGTAGAGAATAGTTTGGGAAAACACAGATTAAATCCGCAAAAATACCAAACAAAGCTAAAAAATTCTAGGCAAATTCATAGAAATTCCCTCAGACATTTTGCAATAATAAAAATTATTTTGAACATAAATTTGGTTTTCATTTTAAAAGCTGAAAATATTTTTAAAACTAGAAAAATATCAAGATAGCTCTAAAAATTCTATAAAAATTTCAAAGTAGTTAAATAGGGTAGTTTGAGCTTAATCAAAATATTCTTAACTTAAATTTGGTTTTCATTTTTACACCGTAAATAATTTTTAAAAGCTGAAAATACTTTTAAAACTAGAAAAATAGCAAGACAGCTCTAAAAATCAATAAAAAATTCAGAGTAGTTAAAAAGGGTATTTTGAGCTTAATTAAATTATTCTCAACACAATTTTAGTTTTTATTTTTGAAATACAATTAAATTATTTATTTTTAATTACTTTTCCAAAAAAATGGATGTTACAGCATTCCATTTTGCCTATTCCCCAAGCCAAGCCTCGCCACCACTGTCCTTCACCATGGGCGGCGGCTTGTGGAGGAGAAGCAACGGTAGAATGACACATGGAGCCGGCCTTAGCAAAAAAAAGAAAAAAGGAAAAAGAAATAGAAAACCACGCACTTGGGCCTAAAACGTGTGCAAGAATGGCATTTTCTAAAGTTTTTCGTGTTTGTGATGGTATTTTCCAATCGCCTCGTTCGCATGGTATTTTGCAACTCGCTAACGATTGCGATGACACTGAACATATTTACCCAATCTTTAATATAGGTAAATGAAACTTGAGATAACTAAATTTATAGCAATCATCATGCTTATTAAGGCGTCACCCCGCCTTGCGTCCTCTGCTCGGAGCCTCCGGTGGAGAGGGAGGTAGAAGGAGAGAAGAGAGGAGTCGGGAGCTCACCTGAATCTTGGAGTTCGTCGACAAGGTACCTCCTCGCACGATCTGCACCAGCTGCGGATCCTCCACTGCCAAGAGCCGCGCCGGATCTGTGCCACCAGGTACTCTGCCACCCGTGGGTGCCTTCCTCTGCCCGGAGCTCGCTCGGTTGCTCCGGATCTGGGCCGCTCGGATCTGTGCCGTCCGGGGTAGGGAAGGGGAAGAGGACGAGAAAGGGCGAGGGTAGGGAAGGGGAAGGGGAAGAGGACGGGAGAGGGCGAGAGGGTAGGGAAGCTTCGGACGAGAGAGGAGGCAGGGTTGAGGCGGCGGCAGGAAAGAGAAGAGGCAAGGAGGCAAGGTTGAGGAGGCGAGGAGGTCATGGGCACAGCTTAATAACCATGGGGTTGAGATGGGCTGTTGACTGATGACTCACGATCACGGGCTTGGTCGGTTGGGCCTGATGGGCTGTTGACTGCCAGGTTAGTCCCTTTTTTTCTTTTTTGATTTCTCTTCTCTTTTTTATCCTCCTTTTCTTTGGCTCTTCTTCCACATTGCTCGGTTGCTCCGGATCTTCCTCCGCCTTAGGATGATTTAAGGCATCGCCTCGCCTCACGCCTTAGCGCTTAAAAGGTGTGAGGGGGGTGGGTGGCCTCGCCTTACCGCCTTAATAACCAGGGCAATCATGTATATAAGATGACCAAGGGGCAAAGGGTAAAGCTTTATCAAGTTAAAGTAACTCTACAATGTACATCAATGTTTATCCATGTTTATGCTTTGATAAATCATGATAAGGAGAACTCAAGTGCTAAAAATCATGAGACAGAAACGATGGATACAGCTTTGGTTAGTGAAGTGCTTTATGCTCAACTACATGTTTGACAAATAAAAGATCTCACAATGTTTTTCTATATTAATGAACCAATCAAAATAATGATTAAAGAAAGTGTTCAGTTAAATCTCCACCAGCCCATGCAGTCCGTATAGGAATAGCCATAGCAACATAGATTATCGCTGGTAACAGGTTATACATGAGCATCATTCATTCAGTTCTGTTGCAGTGGCAGCCAATGAGCAATAAAAGAACTCACATACCAGCAGTACAGCATATTTCTACCAGAAAATGCAGATCACTAAACCTGTGTAACTATAGAAATCAATTATAAAAGAGAAAAGGAAGTAAGCCATTTGCTAGTGTTGACTTCAGTATTGCCTGCATGACGCCCTGCATATAAAGTATAAACAATAGGCCAGTTCTATAAAAACACTATAATGGGCACTGAGTTCATGAGTCATAACATTAGACTGTTGGACTAATCTTATCAACTCATGGTATAGAACTTCCATGCTGCCAGAAGTTGAATAAGTTGAGCTAAGTTTTAGAAAGTGCTTCCACTTTGATGCCTGGGTTTAAACAAGTAGATCATGAACAGAAACCAAAGGTTAAAAAGAAGAACGAACTTTCAGGTTTTAGTTTCTTTTTTACTGTGATATGTAACATAAGGTGGACTGACCTCATCAGTTTTAGCCTGTACAACGGAAATATGACTCCTTTTCTCCTCCAGCATTTTAACATTTCCTTGCAACTGCTTTTCTAGATCAATTGACTCATCAAGCTTTGAGACAGATATCCTTTTAGTCTCATCAGCAAGAGCATTGAGTGCAGGCTTCAGGACAGTTTTGTAACTGGTACCTAGGATCTCAGCTGGGGTGGATCCTTTTGCGTTTAGCATGTACTGGAAATTAATACCAGGTTTTAATCTGCAAAATGGCACAGCAGTGTTTGACAATAAGGCAACAAGCTCAGAATATAATTTGAGCTAATAGAAGGAACTTCTAAAGCAAAATGCAAGCAATAAAACTACAATAAAAAGGATATTTTCGATCTTGATCTTTGTTTGCTTCAATGCTTTCACTAACTATTTGGGCATTAACATATAATTTAGGAACGTTATACAAGAATACTTGCATTTTACACAGAATCTATGCTAACGATGGTTTTTTCTAAATAATATTAGCCTGCTGCATTATCCTCTTAGTTTCTAATCACCCACTCTATTTTATGCTCAAATATCACAGAACTAACATGTAAGCTCTACAGGACCCATATATTTATGACCAATTGGCACAATGTACACCCTGCCTATTCCTATACCACTTGATCCCAATTTGTTAATAACCTAACAGGTGGGCCCAATAATGTGTATGTCACTACCGATAGCCAGGGAGGAAGAGGACATGGTGTTTATTAGGGTCAAGTGGTCCCACAAGCTAATTCTGTGATATTTTAACAGCAAAACTAAAGAAAAGGGTAATCAGGGACTGAGGGGATTACAAAGAGTTAAATTGCAGAAACAATCCAAGGACATAATGCAAATTCTGGGCAAATGTAAGGTGTCCTATAATTTCCCTTTACTTTCTGGTGTATAAATTTGGAACAGTCTCTATTCAGAAAAATGTATACTAGTAGAGGACTGCATTGTGCATGTTGTAACACACCATGTCAATCTAAAGTTTATGTATGTACAGACCTATATAACAGGTGAGTGGTGACTGACAGAAGAATTATCGGTGATGAACAGACAGTACACAGTAGCTCACTTAATTTAAGCTCAACGAAAGTATATAAAAAAATCAGGCCTTGACATTCTTTTTCCTAAGACATGTATTGAGCACATATCAGCTTGTACTCTAACCATGAACGAAACTTCAGTGATATAGGTTAAGAATAATAAACCTCGCTCCTTAAGGAAGCAAAAAGGCAATCTAAAGACTAAAGGAGACATACAAACAATTGCACAGTGGTGCAAAGGGGCAGGCAGGCAGCAAGAGTGTTTTAAGGCAAGCCAAATCACAATCCATTGTAAACTGTAGTGAACACAACTCCACAAGTAAGGTCTAAACAAAGCAAATTGATTCTCTCACAACAGTTAGAAAATTGAGAATTGCAATGCCTAGGCTTAAACAAGCAAAATCGATTCTCCAACAAACAGTTGTGAAATTGTGAATTACTAGAATTTGAACTATGGAACTTAATAGGATCGAACAGATTGTAATGACTGAATCATATCATCCTTTCCTCATCCAGAGATAAAATAAGAATGACATGGTTAGCGTCAACTTCCCGTTGCTTAAATTACAACTGGTTCATTAGTTATCAAATAAGGACATGAATAAATTCGAGTAATCAGGAAGTTAAAAGCTCTTGTAGGGCATTCATACTTTTTGAGGGCCTGGTTGCACTGCTCAGCAAGCACCTCGATCTCCTCGAGCTTTCTGATCACCGCAGCTTCGAGCTCCCACCCCTTCTCCTCCAGCTGTGCCTTCCCATTCTCCACCTTGGCAATATCATGCTCCACCGCTTGCATCTCCCTCTGCATCCTATCAGCATCCCTCACATTCACCACCTGTGCCTCCACCTTCTTCACCAGCCCCTCATTCTCGGCCACCATGCGTCGCCCATCCATCACCTTTGCCTCCAGCTCCTTCTCCAAAGCCACCAACGAGTCTTCCTTCTCCTTGATCTTAGTGGCCCAGCTCTTCACCACTGCCTCAAACTTCTGGACGTCCGCAGTGAAGGCCTCCTTCTCCGCCTCCAGTGCCTCCCGCCGCGAGGGCCCTGAGGTGAGCTTAGTCCACTTCGCCTCCAGATCCTCCGCCTCCTTCTCCAGCGCTTGGATGGCCTCAGCCTCCGCCTCGGCATGGGCGCGGGCCTTGGAGACGTACTCCTCGTCGAGGGAGGCAACAGCCTCATCGTCACCGGATATGAATAAGGAGTAGCTGTGGGTGATGTAGAGCATGAGGTCATTGGAGGTGGCGGCGGAGGGGGAAGAGGACGCGTCGAGGTTGTCGGAGACGCGGGCAAGGAGGGTGAGCCAATATAGGACGGAGAGGAGGGGCGGCCAGGTGTGCGGGGTGCCAGGGGCCTTGAGGGCGGAGCGGGTGAGCTTGTAGGGGCAGCCAAGGAGGCGGAGGAGGAGGAGGAGATCTTCCTCGAAGGCGGCCTGGTTGGGAAAGTTGAGGCGGTCGAGGAGATGGCGGAAGGCGGCGAGGATGTCGCGGGCGGAGGGGAGAGGCGGGCGGAGGTTGAGGGCGGGGGCGAGGTAGGCGTTGACGGCGCGGAGGGCGGCGGCCTGGGAGGATCGGTCGGAGAGGTTGGCGATGGGGGCGGCAAGGGAGGGGGCCGTGCCTATGGAGGAGGGGCGGCTGCTGCAGAGGCTGGCGGCGTCGGAGTCGCGGCGGGAGAAGGCGAGGTCGAGGTTGCGCGGGTGGAGGACGTGGGGGTCCAGCGATGGGGTGCGCTCGACCGCCGCGGAGGGCGCCAGGGAGGACTTGGGGAGGCGGCGACCGCCGCCGCGCCGCATTTTGGGCGTCGGAGTTGGGGTCGGGGGATTTCAGAAGTGCGGGTTTTGAAATTGGAGCGGCGGAAGGGAAAGGAAGAACGTTTCGGGAGGTGCTCGCAGAAAAGACAATGGGCGGCCTGGGCTGATTTCCGCTTACCTGGACTGGGTTTGTACGTGGTCTGTCATGGGCTAAGCCCATTATCTGAAGCCCGAAGACCAGGTCTAGCTTATTATGGATAAATGCCATTTTGTAAGCTAGGCTTATGGCCCAATACGAAAGCTATGCTCCACGGTAATTGAGTCACGCATTAACGAGCAACCCTAGCCGCCAGGAAGTCGAACGGATTGCTGCCGCTGGCTGCAACTCCGTCCATCCGCCGATGGTCCCTCTCCCTCTTCTCCGGTGTCAGTGGGCGGGGGACCCGTTGTTTTCCAAAGTAATCTTTCTTTAGTTTCTTCTGTTTTTTTCCCTAGATCAAGTTGTTGTTTGTTCTTCTCCAGCAAGTTTTTTGCCAGATTTTCTTTATTCATATTGGGTTTATTGACTCAACTGGATGATGATGCGGGCCGATCGAGTTTGGTATAAATAAATCAACTTTGATTTTCTTTGGACGAACAACACTGCTACAGAGGCATTAGTCCTACACAATAATAGAGATCATCGACAATCTACTACTTCCCACTGTTGTGGTCATCGGATGATGTTGTTGTAAGATATAGATTCTCTGGCGAGTAAGAAAAAGAAGATCAGAACATTCATAGACACAAGGACTTGATGTTGACATGTTGTTCATCTGAAATCTTGAATGTAAAAGTTGTGTATTTGTGTACTTTATCCGTAAGTTATTAATATAAATAAGATGATCTTTCTTTTTAAAAAATGTAAGCTTGGTTTATGAAACTAATCCTCAACATGATCAACACAATGCCAGATTTTCCATTCATCATAAACGGAATTACGGAAGCAAAGGCCGAATCTCTGTGCATTGCATATTTTCACATCACCCTTCTAGAGCAAAAGTCGCTCCTAGTCCTGGCACAGGCTTTTGCCACCGGTACTCAGCTACAAGCGATGACCGCATTTCATCAAGCTTTTCAGAACGAGTTATTCCAGAGCGCAATATACAAGTACACAATGCAAGAACTCGTTGTATTTCGATCTCTTTCTTCAAACAATACATAATCAGATCCTTCCCTCTCAAGGCAAACGACAATAATTAATTAATTACATACTAGTATACAGGAAGGAATAATCCTTCCCACGCATGCATGGTTTGTCTGATTCGATCAGACGACAAATATATACGTACATCCGATCGATGCGTGGTACCAACATAATAGTAGGCTGCTACGGAATTTAGAACACGATGAAAGAATCGGCCATGTCGTACTTCATCTTCTCCAGGTTCGGCGAGATGGCGAACTTGATCATTGGCGGCGGCCCGCAGGCGAGCGCGAGCCTGTCGTCACCGCCCTCCGGCACGTGCTCCCGCAGGATGTCCTCCGTCACGAACCCGACGCTGTACTTCCACCCTTCCTCCGGGCGCTTCACCTGGTCGATGACGTACCACACCTTGAGCCTTTCCGGGTACTCGGCCGCCCACCGGTCGAGCTCGTCGCGCAGGAGGATGTCGTCCTCCGTCCGGTTCGCGTAGACGAGGTGCATCTCCGTCTCATCTTCCGGCTGGTCGCGCAGCACCGCCTGGATCACCTGGTACATCGGCGTGATCCCGCTCCCGCCGGCGATCATCGCCAGCCGTCGCGCGTGCCGCTGCTTGCCGTTGATGATGAAGTTGCCGCGGCCGGTGTACTCGACGTGCCCGAGGGGCCCCTTGACATCGATGTAGGATCCTATCGGGAGCGATTCCAGGTATTGGGTCATGAGCCCGCCGTTGGGGAACTTGGGGTGCTCGTTCTTGAAGTACACCTTGACGAGGAGCTCGAATTGGCCGATCTCGTCGACCATACTCGTTGGCGTGTACGCCCGCATGCACAGCTTCCCGTCGATGTTGGCGCACACGAAGATGTGCTTGCCGACCGGGAGGCCGAGCACCTGGTCGGAGGACGGCAGCGCGCAGCGGAACAGGCGGACGTCACGGGAGAGCTCCTTCTTGTCGACGAGACGGCAGGGGACCTTCTCGCGCGGGCTGGAGAGCGCGACGGGGGCGGGGGCCTTGATGGCCTCGCGGATGGGGGCGAGGTGGGAGAGGTTGGACGCGCCGTGGACGGAGTTGTCTGAGTTGTAGCCGGTGCCGGTGGTGATGAGCTCGCCGATGCGGTAGTTGTCGAAAAGCGCCTTGGCCTTGTTGGAGTGGATGGCGTCGAACTCCTCGGTGCAGTCGGTGCCGGCATTGATGAGGATGCTGTCGGCGCCGCCCGGGTGGTCCTTGAGGAACGCGGTGCAGTCGTAGACGTGACCGTGGACGACGATCCACGCCGAGTCCTTCGACGCGTGCTTGCGCACCTCGGACATGGTAAACTGCTTGCCGTCGGTGGTGTTCATGAAGGGCGTGGACGTGCTCCGCTTGAGCCCCGGCGCGGCGGCCTCTGCTGTCTCCAGGTGCTTCTGCCGCGCCATCCACCCGCCCGACTGGTTGCCCGGCTGCGTCGGGTGCTCGAACACCAGTCCGATCTCCCCCTTGTGCGGCCGGCACACGTTCACGTTCACCTTGAACCAGCAGTTGTTCATCATCCCCTGCCAAAAGCCCAAAACCAACCATCATATACACGCGAAACCATCAGAACTAGCATATTCAGAACGGCGCCCTCACGTAATTAAGCTTGCAAATGGCACGCCATTGGTATAGAGATGGATGCGGGTACGTACGTACCATGAGGTTCCAGATGAGATTCTCGGGCTGGGTGTTGAGCGACTGATCCCAGGCGCGGACGGCGACCTCCTTGGCACCGAGGAGGTCGAGGACCTCGACCTCGACGGACCAGAAGCACCAGCACCAGTACCTGCCGTACTTGTTGGGCTTCTCCGGGCGGTCGAGCGCGCACACCAGCCATGTCTCGCCGCCGTCCAGCGTCACCTCCACTCTCGTCACCTTCTTGCCGCCGCCTACCCAAAACACAACAAAAGCCCTCGTCAGCCTCCTGAGTTACGACTCGTTTTACTGGGAACATCTTATTACTGTTACTTTGTTAGCATGTGTGTGCGCGTTCTTTTTAAAGAAGTTACTGTTAGCATGTGATGGTTTATGCATGCATGTGTTCAGATTCGGCAATGTTTTCGCCCCCAGAATATTCAGTGTCCATGTTGCTGGATTCCAATTGCCTCCGGCCCAGCGCCAACTTGTTAGGGTCTGTTTGCTTCACGTTCTGATCCGTGTTTGCCTGGTCCGAGTGCTACCTGGAGTTTACCGGGGTTATGTTTGGTTGCCGCCTGTGATTACCTGCCTGGAGAAATCTGCCAGGCGCCAGGCCTAAAAAATGAACGCCTGGGGATGCTAACGAGCTGCCTGGGTCTTGTGCACATGATAACTATCTATTGTACAGTATATGTGTAAAAACTTAAGTGCATATTGTAGTAGTATTTGTATAGTACAATTGTTTGTAATAATTATTTGTTATAATAAATGTTTATTGTAATAATAGTTGATCACTTGATCTTTGTAACAGAGAAAATTTTAAATTTAATTATTTTTGTGGAATTTTTTAAAAGTTTTTCCCTAAGTATTTCAAGCCAAAACAAAATTATTTGCAAAATTAAATACCAAATATAAGTTAGAAATATTTTATTTAAGTCCAAAATGCCTCTAAGAATTTCTGTGAATTTTCTCACAATTTTTTGATTTTATTTGCTATTTGGTTAAGCCTATTTGAATTACTGGAATTATTTAAAAGGTTATAAATCAATTATAATCCTCCAACAGTGCTTGGGCCGAAAGTCACTCAGCCCAACCCTTCTCTCACGCACACGGCCCGTTTCACCTTCGCCCTCTCTCTCTGACACGCGGGGCCCGCGTGTCAGCATTCTCTTTCCTCGCCCCCGCGCGTTTTATAACGTCAAACCTCATCGGCCGTCCGATCTAAAATGGACGGTCAGATCCCACGTGGGGATCGGGCGGTCCGAACGTTCACCGTGTTGTGGACCGTCCGATTCAATTTCACGCCGGATCGACGTCGAAGTCCGACGTTCAATCAATTTGAACCGTCCGATTTCAATCGGACGGCTGCGTTCTTAGTGCCTAAGGCGGCCATGAGAGCGGGCATGTGGGGGTCATGTGAGAAAAGGCAGGGTGGGCCGATGAAAAGAAATCGGCCCAAAGTTGTTTAGGGGATTTAAAAAGATTTTCGAATTAACAAAATACCAGAAAACGAAATGGTTTTTGGAAAATAGCTATTAAAGTCCAAAAAATTCTAGAAAAATGCACATAAATTTATAGGATTATTTATAATTTTATAAAATTACTTTTAGCTATACTTTAGCTTTTAATTTTGCAAATAAAATAGTTTTTAATTTCGGGACAAAAGAAAAAGCCATTTCTAAATTATAGAAAATCCAAAAAATACTTAAAATAGTAATTTTGACTTTTAAATCCAATAAAAATCCAGAAAACTCAAATAAACCAACTTTAATTTAATTGAAGTTTAATTAATTCATATTAAATTGCTTTTAAATTCTAAATTTCCAATTAAGCTTTACCAAATTAATAAAAGCAAATGGTTAATTTTAAATTTTGAAAATTTTCAAAAAGGCCTTGAAAATTGGGATGTTACACATATGTAAGAGTTTTCAAGTTGTTTATCACTTCGATTGAAGCCCAAATTAAATTAAAATAAACCCTGTAATTTCTTTCGAGTTCTTTTTATTTCTTTTCGCCACGGCCAGAGTCTTCGAAAGTCAGAAAAAAAATGAAATTAACCATTTGTATTTCATTGGATTAATTACAGCTTCATTGGGAATTTTAGATAATGAAAGTATTTTAAATTAATAAAATAAGTTTTAATTAAATTTTCCATTATTTTATTACATCTATTCATGTCTTCTTGATCTACTCAGGCACATTCCTCAGGCATATAAACCAAACACTGTCTGACTCATGTATCTACTCAGGCACAGATCCAGGTCACCAACCAAACACTACCATTATCTTTAGGTTTGCCTGGCCAGACAGAGATCATCTACTTTCCAGGCTACCTCCAGGCATCACTTTTTTCCAGGCATAGAATCCAAGTCACCAACCAAACAAGCCCTTAATCATTGGCTCCCTACGTCGCCGGAGGATGACGACGTTAGACGGCATGATTCATCCCGAATCATGCATGCTCTGTTTAGTTACTGTTAGATTTTAGGTTTGTCCACTGAGATTGAAATACTTTCCAAGTGGGAAAATGTTAGCATCATTCAGTGATGCATGGAAGGTTTCCGTATACTGCTACAGCCCTTTATGTGTTAGAGCTTTTTTATGGTGCACTCAATTTAATACGGGTCATCTATTCTTTAAGATCCAATAGTCCAGATTAATTAGGATTTAATTATACTACACATGTTATTATGAGTAGTAAAATCACGAGGAGGTAGATTGTAATTTTCAATGTAGAGATCACATGATACCAGAGAAATATTTTTAACTAGTTGAAAAAAATCATAATACCCTCACGAAAAATAAATCAATGATCAAATTTAATTTATACTACTATCATATACTACTAGGAGAATATACGTAAAATCACACGAATCCGGCACCAGGTGCGCCCCAGCAAGCTTACCACAGGCCCCGACAAAAAACAGAACGAGTATTGTCGGGTCTCTTTTTTTTCTCCCCACACAACAGTGGTATCGCTTCTGACTATTCCAAAGGCAACGTTTTGGAAGTACTCTGCTCCACCAAGCAGCTTTTGGGTGCCACGAAGTGCTAACTCCCCAGTTTCCTAGCAGAAAAGTGCAGAAAATTGCACATAACAAACTACACATGGTATCACGCACCCGGTCTCCGAGCTATACTACCATGACGCTAGTTAGTTAAATTCTGGAGATATAATCCTAAACGGCTGCTAGCTACTTGCTTGGTATTTTTGTTTGGGTGTTCTAAGTCCGTACTTTACTTTCTCAATAGTCAATTTGTTCGGTGTTTGCAAAAAGGAGATGTCTTATCACATCATCTATATATTGCTCGATCGAGTTCTCACTACTGCAAGCTTTTGATCTGGACTGTTCTTCTCAAATCCAACGGCACAGATCTACCGAATGTCACCGCACTGTTCATCCATGACTTTACTCAGAAAGTCGAGGATGCGTTCCGGAGGTTAATGGTCGAGGATATTGTATGAAACGACCATGTTGTGAACGAAATATGTAATTGGCAGACGCCTTAGCTATTTAGGCATGAAGCCATGAACTATCTTTACGAGTCTAGAGCTGGGCATTGGGCCGTGCGTCCGGCCTTGGCCCAGCCCACTGCAGCCGCTCGCGTCGTCAGCGTCTTCGGCTGGCCCGATCACTCCTGCAGCCGTGCAGTCTGCCGCCCACCTCACCTCCGGTCAGGCCTGAGCACGCCCAAAGCCCATCGTCTTGAGGTCGTGCTGCATGCCACCAAGCCCAAATTTCAAAATAACTATAGACAATGGAGGCGGCGATGGCGGCATGAATCGCCATCTTCATTCCTCTCGGCCAGAGGAGAGCCGGAGAGAGAGGAAGGCGGCGCGTGGGGAGGAGAGAGCCGGAGAGGGAGGGAGGAAAGCGGTGCTTGGGGAGAGGAGGAACTGAGGGTGGAGGGCTAGAGGCGGTGTGTGGGATTGGGGATATGGATTAGCCGGGATGGAAGTTAGGGTTGGGCCAGGCCGTGGGGGGAAGAACGAGATTGGGTCAGGCTACCAGGCCGGGGAGGGATAGGATTGGGCCAGGCCGGGGGAGAGATTGGAGGATTGGGCTTTTTGGTGCGTCTTGCCCAAGCAAGCACGCCCAAATGGTCGTCTTGCGTCAGTCGCCTAACGGGTCAGCATTCTCCAGCCACGCCCAAATACCGTGCAGGTTGCGCCGGCCCGACCGAACGCTGCGTTGTCGCCGTCGTCGTCGTCTTAGACCGCATCCGTCTTGACCGGCTTCGTGCCAACCCAGAAAAGCCCGGCCCGAGTCCCAACTCTATACGAGTCGTTGCACAAGTTTGATCCCATTCCGTGTAAAACAAATCGGCGTGTGCTCCGGTTTCAGCGCCGGTTTAGATCTTTCCTCCCGTTTGCGGCAAGATATCTTAATTTGTTCTAATAAAATGAACCATGAGATAAGGAGCAAGCAGCACAGATTGTGGTTATTTTTAGGTCCCAAGTATGCACAAAATGTTAAAAGTCTTACAGTGGCTTATTCAGAAAATAAAATACATTGGAAAAATGGTCTTCTTTTTTAGTTTTTAGGGGAAGAAAAGAAAATGGACCTCTTTTGCAAATGGCCTTTCGTGATGCCACCGGCCAGATTTCCTTCATCAGTTCATTTCTCTTATTTGGGCAAATGACCTAGCAAGCCTAAGATGTTACGCTTTTTAAGGTACTAGCCCAGTGTTCATGTGTTGAAACGGATTTTTTTTTAATAAAAACCAGCAGGAGAGTTGCCCGTTTATATTAATAGAGAAAGATGAAACAGTACAGAGGAGCGAAAAAACAAAAGGGGTCTAAATTACATTGCAACGGATTTCAAATAAACATAATATAAGTTATAAACTTAGAAAACCAATATGCATCCATAAAAGATCTTTTAAGTAATTAATTTATGCATATATTTATCCATTAAAAATCCCACCAACTCAAGAGGTGATGAGGTGGATGGCAGATTCACCACACCCAGTCCTTCTATAATAGTAAAGAAAGATGTTAATTTAGTAGGACTACGAGTGAGAATGCAGAAGATATTTGTTGGGTTTGATTGACATTAGTTTTTCAAATGGTATTGATCGAGGGTACAGGTTGTGTCATCTAAAAGCACCGTAGGTTTTTCTAGGCCGTAATTAACATTGCATGTTTTTTAGACTGTCGCACCAGTATATGTTTGTGAGACATCGCCAGAGACTTGAAAGGACAATGGCAAGTTTCCCTTTTCATTGTACCAGCTCTAAGCCTCTAAGTAAGTCACAGCCAAAGACAAGTAAGGCAAGTCAGGGCCGAAGGTATGGACTCACCCGAGTAGGCGTATCCCCTCATGGTGTAGTCGCGCTGCGTCGTTATGGCGTTGATGGGCAGGATCTCGTCGTGCCCCGGCGTCGTGATCACCGAGTTTATGTTCAGCTCGTTGATGATGTACTCCGGCTTGTACCACCACGCTGCGCATTTGCACAAACCGGCACATTTGTTTGATTCAGTCATTCCATTTCGCACGTATCAAAATTCAAAACGATCAAACACGGCGTAATAATTCACATATTTAGTTTGGTTAATTTACCTTCTGCGTTGGCGAGCTCGGCGTCTACGTGGGACGGCAGGACGCGATTGTCCCGGTAATGGTAGTAGTTGTCGGACTCGGCGGTGGTGACGACGATGCGCTTGACCCACTTGACCATGCGGGCGCCGCTGCAGCCTGGGATGATGATGCGCACGGGGAAGCCGTGGTCCGGCAGCAGCGGCTCGCCATTCTGCATGTACGCGAGCATGATGTCCCGCGACGGGTCCAATGCCCACTCGCGCGTGATGCTGGTGCCGTACTTGGAGCCCCCGCTGCCGGGGAGGTCCTCGGCGCCCTCGAAGCACACGTTGAGTGCGCCGCCCTTGCGGGGCATGATGCCGCACCAGCGCAGCACGTCGCGGAGGCGCGCGCCGCGCCACACAGACGTGGACACGCCGGCGGGGCCCCAGTTGAAGCCCACCGTCTTCTGCACCATGTTCTGCTCCTTGCGCCGGTTGCCGGCGCAGGCGAGCGTGACGGGGACCTCCACGGCGGGGAAGTCGTTGACCAACTTGTCCATGGTGAGCCGAGTGGGCCGCTTGACGAGGCCCGTCACCTCGACGGTCCACGTCGACCAGTCCCCCTTTGGGACGGGGCCGTGGTTGCGCACGTAGTGCAGAGGCGCCGGGGTGATGAAGCCGTGGTGCATGAGCCGCGCCAGTGGCGGCTCGCAGTTCAGCGGGTGCTTCCCCGTGAGCCGGATGAGCGACGGGTTGCGCTCGACCCACGCGTCCGCGGTGCCCTCGTCGCGCGGGTCGCGCACCGCCGGCTCCACCTCGAGCTGCAGGTGCGATCCGTATAGCTCGCGCCAGTCCTCCTGCTCATCGTCCTCGTCGTCCGACGAGTCACCGTCGGCACGTGCCTTCCGCGGTGGCGATATAAGGGGAGGGAAGCCGCACCCGCGATCGGGCGAGTCGGCGCGGCGCGGGATGCCGTTCGCGGGAGGGTACGCCTTGGCGCCGTTCGCGGTGACGCGCACCGGCGCGGAGCCCGGCTCGAGCCGTGGCTCGACAGAAGCGGCCATGTTGGGGGGAGGTGCTCGGTTCTAGCTAAGCACTCTGTTTGACGGTGATGAGAAGCCAGTAAAGTACTGCCCTGGAAGAGGCGCGGAATTTGTGCTGAGAGAAGCAGTGTGAGGTGAGTATATAGCGCAGCCGAGCTCCCGCATGACGTGGCGCCTCAAAAGCCAGCATGGCTCCACAGTGATCCTCCACGTAGCAGTGTAAACCGATCGTTTTGGGCTATTGGCGCTATGCTTGGAACTTTGAGTTGCGCCCTTCAACACCACAAATTTTGCTGATTTTTCCCTTTGGAACTCGCAAATCTTGCAGATTCTTGCTCCCTCCGGTCACAAAAAAAATTCGTTTTTGACATCGACACGACCCCCAATTTATGAGTTTTTGGCATAAATGACACGATTGACGCCAAGATTAACAAAAATGGTCGTCAACACGTCGTAATGCCAAAAAGGCACAACAGATGTGTCGGCGACCGACACACATCCAAAGTCGTTCCCCCGTGCCTAGACGCGTTCTCCCCCACTCCTCGGGGGCCGGACACCCCCGTGCCGCCTTGTTGCCTATGTTGTGCCCCTAGGGCACTGTCGTGCGCTCTGCCCATGTGACCACGCCCCAGCGAGCGCCGCTCCTCCCCCTCCCGGACGCGTCGCCACGTCGTCACTAACGTGCCCTGGAGGCACGATATTGCACGCCCCAGTGCCCCTAGGGCACAGTGCCAGCCTTTGCATGCATGCTCTGTCGCTCGCGTGGGAGGGCATTTCTTGTAATGTCCATCACCGCCCATGCCTTTGCATGCATGCAACGAAAGGCCACGCACGAGAGGGAATCTGATTCCTCCCGTCGCTTTGTGATCGAGCGTGATTTTGTGCGTTGCGTGACTATAAATTCCGAGTCGACTACGAGAGACTTTGCTCACTCTCATCCTCATTCGCTCTCTCACTCTGTTATTCGCAGCCTCGCTCGATTTAATTTTCGCCGACCATTACGGATTGTTTAGAGCAGTTATTAGCGGTTGTATTAGCAGATAATCTTTTTGCCATATGGATTTTCTTTATTAACTGCATAGTAAGTTAATTAGTGTCAGTTAATTAGTCACAATTAATTAGTCGTAGTTAATTAGGCAAAACTATTTTAATCATTATCATTTAGTCGTAATTAATTTTGTGTTAGTAAATTAGTCGTAATTAATTAGTCACAATTAATTAGTTATAATTAATTAGTCATAGTTAAATAGGTTAATTCAATTAGTCATAATTGAATTGATCTTATGTAATTATTCATGGCATAGTTAATTAATTATGAATTAATTAGTCGTAATTAATTAGTGTTACTTAATTAGTCGTATTTAATTAAGTCTTAATTAATTAGTCATACTTAATTAGTCATAATTAATTAGTCGTAGTTAATTAGCTATAATTAAATTAGTGACCTTAATAAGTCATAATTATTTATTTGTAATTAATTTGTGGCAATTAATTAGTCGTAACTAATTTAGTGGTATTTAATTAATCGTAATTAATTTCACCGTAATTAATCCAAATTCTAATTAATCTAGTTGTCATTATTTAGTCATAATTACTTATTTGTAATTTATTTCGATAATTAATTCAAGGGTATTCAATTACTCGTATTAATTTAGTCACAATTAATTTAGTCGCACTTAATTAGTTGTAATTAATTTGTCGCAATGAATTAAGTCTTAATTAATTAGTAGTAATTAATTTAGTCATAGTTAAGTAGACTATATTAATTTTTGTTGTCTCAGATTTAGTCGTAATTATTTATTTATAATTAGTTTGTGCTAATTAATTATTCATAATTAATTTACTAGTATTTAATAACTTGTAATTAATTTAATCGTAATTAATGTAGTCGTAATTAATCTAGTTGTCATTATTTAGTTATAATTATTTATTTGTAATTAATTTGTGGTAATCAAGTTTTCATGATTTATTTAGTGGTACTAAATTACTCGTAATTAACTTAGTCACGAATTATTAATTTCTTGCAGTTCATCGCCATTATTAATTTATTCGGTAATAATATGTGCCTTTCATCTTTGCAAGTCATACCTCTACCGGATCTACTAGAACCGTTCTACGATGGACATCACCGGAGCAAGCTGTTGACCACCGAGGACGGGGATGGTCTCCCACCCCTCGTGCTTCGGTCCGAGAAGCATTACTGAGACCTTGACGCTCGCTACGTCCCAATCCTTCGGGACACGGGCTTGTTGCCTTTTGCGAGGATGCTCGAGGTCGGCCGCTATTTCACCCTGGACAGTAGCCTCATGTCGGCAGTTGTCGACAGATGGAGACCTGAGACGCACACGTTACACTTTCGGTAGGGAGAGATGACGATCACTCTCCAGGACATCTCCTTCTTGGCCAGTCTCCCGATCACGAGAGAGCCACTAGTACCGCCCCATCCACCGACCGATTGGAAGGTTCGGTTGGCGCATTGGTTGGGCATAGCTGTCGCAGACAGGGCCTATGGTGTCCCTCGAACATGGTTGAGGAATTTCAGTCAATGCCTGACGGATGCACCTAACGAGGTTGTTAGGACGCACCTCATCGCTTACTTTCAATTTTTCGGTTGGGCCTTGTTTCCCACCACACAGGGCGATTGGGTGTACCCCAGCTTCGTCCGTATCGCCAAGTCTATGGCCGACGCGGAGCCTGGGGGGTATGCCCCCATTACAGCTAGGGATCAGTCATCCTTTGCGCCACATACAAGGGTTATGTGGCGCTTTGCGGCGCGATATCGGTCCTTGCCGTCTGCTACATGCTCCTGTAGTTATGGAGTTAGGAGTATTTCCCTGTTGGACGGCCTAGTTGCATGACCCCATAGACGGGCCCAGAGACAAACCGACGATGTGCTACCCGGTGTTCCATAACGAGTTTGAGTTGTTGCACGATGTCAGATTTTCTGAACACGGTAGCGCCGCACGAATTGTCACCTAGTATTTTCCCATATGGTGGAGCCTTAAGTGCCGCAGCGCGTAATGCGATGGTTCAATCTGTACCAGCTTGTGCCCCCCCCCCCGACAGCAGGATTCTACAGTGAGCCATCTATTTGTGAGTCCAATTCTATCCAAGTAATGTTTACAGTTCATACCTACATTCGCTGTTCTGACATCAATCCTTCTCGAATGCAGGTAATCGAGGGTGGGCTGACATGCTGAGGACTGGCAGGCAGTCCAGCATGATTTGGTTATGGCTTGGACGGAGTGTAAGATCGAGGAGACTGACTAGAGGGGGGTGAATAGTCATTTCTAAAAATCTCTAAGGCTAAAACCGATTTATAATGTGGAAGCGAAAGTCAATTCGGTTTTGCACAAATAAAACATAAAGATTGTAGTTTCACTTAAGTGCACCAACACCAAAAGTCTAAGTCATGGTTTGCAATTCTAGTTTGACATATAATCAATTTAATTCTAGGAATGTAAATTGCACAAAGTAAATCACAAGAGAGCAAACCACAATGACACAAGAATGTTTTACCGTGGTGTTCAGAGACTTGCCGATCTCCCCTAATCCACATTGAGGTAAGCCTAAACGAATAGGACTGGTTCCATAAATTAAGCCAACACCTCCGTGGTAAGCCCAAACATTTGGACTGGCTCACAACTTGAACCAACTCCTCGATCAACTCGGAGTTGCTCTTCCTCCATTCCGGAGATGGCGAGCACCAAACCACTCACAACACGCCGGCCCTTCTCACAAGCTTCTTGAGAAGATCACCGGACCACGATACCTCCACGCCATTTAGGTGTCGACAAACACCAAGAGTAATAAGCCAAGCCTCTTGTTTGGCTCTCAATAAGTGCAACACATGTACAATTGGATGCTTAATCCAATTCTAGTTGCAACACATGCAACTAGAACCTCTCCATTTGCTCACAAGGTGCAACACATGCATAATTGAGAGGAGAAACTCACACTAGCTCTAGAGAATGAAATGATGTGTCAAAAGTTGCCCCACAACCGGTCAAGGTGGGTATTTATATCCCCCACATACAAAAATAGCCGTTTGGAGGAGAAACTGCCGAAAATCAGGGGAACCCGGTTAGTCCGCAGGCACATGGCCAGTCAGTCCATGCTATAGTGCAACGGCTACAAAACTAGCCGTTATAGACAATTACCAATCAGTCCGCCCTCATAGGGCCCGATTTGATCGGACCTCTGGTCAGTCCGTGATGCGGGGGAATGCCCGATCTTCACGACGTAGGATCGATGATAACTTTGGATCCGTGTGACCTGACGAACCGATGGCGCCAACCACTATCAAAACAGCAACCTGCGACAAAAAAATTCGCTCAACCACACGCTCGTGATCCTGTCTACCTGACCACACAAAGTAGACATGTCGATGCTCCTGCAAAACACAAGGAATCACAAGAACAACGGGGTTGAGAACGCCCAATTCCCCTCTAGGTTGCACTGTATATCAAACCCTAGGAAGAATAAGCGTATAGTTCTCTCTCAAAATAGTAGATTCATATTCGTGTTTTTACAATGGTGCGGCTTGGGTTATATCATATATGGCCTTCCCACACGCACGCACATCCATGACCGAAGCCCGACTCAAACACACACGGCCACGTGAATGTCTCGGACTCCAGAGCGCAACGCAACCGATTCAGACTCTTTCTACCTAAAATCGAAGACTCCTCAAATAAACCAAATCTGGTGATACGGCTGAAAGCATGTCGCGGGCCCACTGTTGTATGCTGTGCATGCTTTGGATGGAACATGGTGGTTGCGGTCTCGGCCAGGATAGCCGACCGAGTCCTGATATCTTGACAGACCAAATTAATCTCTGATTTAAGCTTCCTATCCGGCCACGTGCAAACAGCATGCAATCCGATTTCTTTCTTCCTTTGCTTCACGTGCTTGGTGGTTGCTTGCACGTAAATGAGACACCCAAGTGCTTGCATGTATGTAGTCACACCAATGATACATGGTGGGACCGCATGCATGGAATTGTGGTGGCAAATTTTGTCCATGCATGCACAACATGCATTGCATGCTGATTAGTCACGCCACATGCATGCTTGACTTCAATTCTTTCCCATGCATGCACAACATGCATGGCTGATTCTCTTTAATTAGCTTCGGTTTCTGTGCCAACAATTGTGACTTGATGATTCAGTTTCCAAGTGCTGCATGCATGAGCATGCTTTGGTTGCATGGTGTTATATCATTTGTATATATCATCAAACACAGGTTTACATTAGCAGCAGCATCTTCACTCCTTCGGCCTGATACAGTCCTCCATGCTTCTATACGTATGAAACTGCATACACATAATATGAGACTATTAGGCAGTAACATATATTCATTAGACTCAAGATTAAAATCAATTAGGAGCGAGTTCACCTGTTGGTGAATTAATTTAGCCCTTGCTCGTGTAATCGGTCCAATCGGGATGTCCTCATCAGTCCGGACTTCCGGGGGGAAGAAAACCAAAAAACATGCCCTCTGTAAAAGGTTGACCGGCCTTATAAGGGCGGTCAGTTCGGCCTTCCGGTCAGTCTAGCCCTGGATTTCAACACATGCGACACTCGAAAAAATAGTCATAACTTTTAACTCTAATGTCAGAATTGAGTGATCTTGGGCTCTATGAAAAACTTATTCAGAGGACTACACAAGCCATCTGTTTGATTGATCTCAAACACTTTTGATCAAATCAAGAAGCACAACTCCATAGAGCCAACACATGGCCTAAGTCCTAGAAAAGAGCAATAAGCAATGTTAGGCCATGCCAAGGAATGATGCATGAATCCCAATAATTTGCAAAACATATTTGTAAACTGAGATCATGCCACAAGGAGTATGACGAGGATATAACAATCCTTATTTTATTATATATCTATAATTCATATTATGGATAATAATGACATCATATAACTCTTGAGTATACCCCTTAATATTCATAAGGGAGAAGCTGGAAGTCGTAAGTCCTCCTACGACCACCCTGTAGTCGTAGGTCTTCCTACGACTACCCCATAGTCGTAAGCCCTTCTACGACTATCCCGTAATCGTAAGCTCTACTACGATCGATCTATGGTTGTAGGCTCTCCTACGACCACCACCTGGCCGTAAGCTCTTCTACGACCATTCCTCAGTCGACAAGACTTAGACGTGGGCCTAGTCGATCAGGGAATCTCATGTACCGTATCCAAGGATACGAGCAATCAATTACGCTGTTATTCCTTGAAATAACAGCATAACTTAACTCCTTGTTATGGTGATAATTGCCTGGCAACGTGGAAACATTACAACTCCCATAATAACCTCCGGTAATGGCTCCACGATCTGGTGCGTTAATGTGACCTTTATACTGAAGATCCAACGGTGCACCTCGGAGACAATATAAAAGGCAAGGATCATCAGGACAGAAGGAGAGAGAGGAAAGAAGAAAAAAGATCATTAGAAGCAGAATACTCTAGTCTTTGGTCCCATCTTGTAATCCAGCATACTCAATACATACACACAGGAGTAGGGTTGTTATTCTCTTAGGAGAAAGCCCGAACCTGTATAAAAATCCATGTGTCTCCATCTCTGTGCGATTTTGAGCCTAGAGGAACCCCCGAATCAAACAATCTTTACGTAAGTTCGGTCCTAAAACACCGACAGAGTAGGTATATGTACTTAAACCATTTACAAAAACACATTTGCAAAGTAAAGTCACATGCTACAAGGATTTTGCATGAGCCTCAACTATTTGCAAAACACATTCGGAAATATCGGCAACATGCCACAAGGAGTAGGTACATGGACTTCAACTATTTGCAAAACATATTTGAAAAGTATAGTCACATGCTACAAGGATTAGATGCATGATCCTCAGCTATTTGCAAAACACATTCGTAAATAATAACATCATGCCATGGAGAGCTAGAGCAAGCGGTATTGAGCTATCAACATATGATGAGAGTCAAACTACTAGACAAGATCCTTCTTAATAGTACGGTAACCTATACTAGCAATTCGGTCTTCGAACCAAACACTGAGACCGGTAAAAGACTAAGAACACATCCTTAGCCCTAACTAGTTATACCTTTGCCTTGAGCATCCTCTTGAAGCTTGATGATGCACATCTTCACTTCAAGTTCGGGCCATTGTCTTGATATGCATCAACCCATGATGCATCCTTCATGTGCTCTTCATCAACACATGATGGGTCTTCTCTTTACTTGATGATCAACTCATGATCATCTCCTCTTCGAGATCTTGACACGCATCAACACATGATGCATCCTTCACTTGCCCTTCATCAATACATGATGGGTCTTCTATTGACTTGATGATCAACTCATGATCATCTCCTCTTCGGGATCTTGATGTGCATCAACACATGATGCATCCTCTTCTTGAACCTTGACTTGATGCCATCCAAAGTCTCCACCATCATGGAACATAACCTATTCATCCAACTCATGGAAAATATTAGTCCCCACAATGTGATTGTTATTAATTACAAAAATATACCATTAACTCATAATGGCAGGTCTAGATTCTTCAATCTTTCCTTTTTGGTAATTGATGATAACCACCATAATTGCAAATAATTGAATATAAAGCAATATGAGTATATATGAACTACACAAGTTTTATATACTTAAAAGATATGTTTCAAAGTAAATATCCCCAATATAAGTGAATAAAGAACAAGGATCAATACTAACGAAACCTCAAAATATAGAGTGTTCTCCCCCTAAATGTATGCATACACGAATGAGTAATAAAAGCATATGCACATATTCAAGTTAAACTTTTAGTAGAGTTCAACCTATATTTTCGATCCGAAGAATGCAACAATATATAAGAATATAATGTTCAATGCATACCTCCATGATTTTCACCTTTTCATCCAAATAAGACTAAACAATATCATACTCAACAAACGAGTTAGTCTCACATTTAGATTTGTCATTAATCACCAAAACCAATTAATGGAGCTTGAACTTACATAGAGACGCCGCACAACGAGGTTCTGCTGGAGCAACGACCGTACGACGTACGGACATACCGTCTGTACATCGAGTGGTACGTACAATGGTCACACACCAAACTCACCCGTCCTCCACCAGAGCGTCTAGAGCAGGTCACACATGAGGAGAGGCTCTGTTACTCGTTCGATGACACAGTGCTTCGTGGTGTGATGACACTGTAAAACACTGACAACCTTTGCTTGTTTCATCGATGATATTTGTATTGTTCGTTACTGAAGAAATGTTGTATGTCACTTCGGTTCGACCAGCTTCTCAAACCGCTTCTTTAGTGTGGTCCATAAAGCTAATGCGTTCTTCACTACCATATACTTATTCTTGAGCATTAGGCAGAGATGGTGTCTGAGGAAATGAAGTGCCTGATCATTTTTCTCAGCAGATGGAGTGGCAACCTTCGAGGTGCCAAGTCTGATAGCAACACAGAGTTTCTTGGCTCCCAGTACGATCTCGACATCTGATGCCCAAGTTAAGTAATTCTGGCCATGTTGGGCCAGCTCTTCGAACTCCCGGTTCGTAGTGCCAGTCATCTGCATATTCATACAAAGAATTCATAAGATTACTACTGGTAATTTGCATAAAATGATTGCAAAGATTCTCATAATGTTCCCGTATTTTTCTACGCATTTTTCATGATTTACTGCTATTTTCAGTGATTAAAAGCAATATAAACAATCACAGATAATCAAAACAGTAAATACAATAAATAAATTGCATAGAAATAACAATAACAAAGTTAAACATGCTTCAAATGCTAAAACTGATTCAAAAATTGAATTCCTAAGGCTCTTTTCTGCTGGAAAATGAATTTTCGGCGAATTCTGCAATTTCTAGGGGTTAAATCGAGAAATTTCAGTTCTGAGAAAAAATTTCGCGTAATTTTAAAATTTTTAGGGGGGTTTTCACAAAGAAATTCTTATCCGTGGAATTTCCTTGTAATTTTCAGAACTCCGAGGGTCCTTTTGCAAAATTGCCTTTACTTTTTCGGGTTTTTTCTTTTCTTTTCTGTTTTCTCCTGAAATCAAATGAGTAAGGCCCATTTCGCCTTCCTCGCATTCTCATGGGTCGCCCCGTTTATTCCTTGGCCCCTTTTTTCTTTCTTTTTCTTTCGAAATTCTTTCCAAAGAATTCCTTTAAAGTGGCCCTTTTTTTTTCCAAACCCATGATGGCCCAAACAGATTCTTAGGGTAAAAGGGTAAGGGGTAGGGTTTCCCTACCCCTATTCACCGGGTGGCAGCGGCATGCTTCATGCGCACAACACGAGTAGGCGGGAGGTGCAGCCGGCGCGGAGGCGGTAGTAGCGGTGCTTCAAGCACGGCGGCAGGTGGGAGCTAGTGGCGCGGCGATGCTTCAGCCAGCGGTGATCTTGCAATATCGTGTTCCGTGGCACAGACGGGTGCCCATGCTAGGGCCGGTGACTTCAAGCGCGAACTCAACAGTGGCTGCAGACTCATGGGCTGTTGGTGGGGCCCTTGGTGGCGGCCGGCGGCGATGTAGGGTTTTGGGCGCGGCGCGACGACGACGCGACGCAAGACGGGCGCCCTACGAGGCATGGCGTCTTCAAGACGGTAGTCTTCGGCGCCCGGCGCGGCAACCTATAAGCGGCAAGCAAGGCGGCGGCCTGAGGCGCTACGGCGTGGTAAATGCCGGTTCAGCATGCGGGCCATGGTGGCTCGCCGGTGTCTGGGCCGACAACGGCTAGTAGCTGTACCCATGCGGGGGCCAGCGCGCTCGTGCCCAATCAGGGGCTGTCGGTGCAGAGGTGCTTCATGGTGTGGGGCGCCTCGCATAGGGCCGGTCGGCGGTGCGGCCATGCGAGGCCAATCTCCAAGCTCCTCGACGATCGTGTAGGACTGGTGAGGGGTGGTGCGGCCGTGCTACGGACCGGCGGCGGCACAACCGTATGGGGTTGCACCGCCGGTTTTTTACTGTTCATGCAATCCACTGATCGGCTTGGCCGACGACTTCAAGTGGGCTCGCGGTAGATTAGAACGGATTGCAATCTACAGTGCAATCACCATCTACTCTTTCATGCAATCTATCGATCGGTATTGTGCTGATGACTTTAAGTCAGCTCACAGTAGATTAGAGCGAGTTTGCACTGTAGGATAAAAAAAACTCTAGAAAGCTAAATTTGCATAATTGAAAGCGATCTAGAAAAAATGATTCGATCTACGAGCGTCGTTCTTCGACGGTTACCTTTCGATCCGAGGAGAGTCGATCGTGCTGATAACGTGTTGAGTAACCATCGCTGGTGAGTCCAGTCCGAACGATTACCTTGTAAGCAAGCGTAGAATCACTTAGAACAATGCAAGAACACAAGAACAGAATAGTATATTGAAAACAGAGATAGGGGGTTTCTGGCTTCTCTTTATTGCTCTAGTGTAAAACTGTAGTACAATGGTTCGGGTTGCCCCTCTTTTATATAGGCTACTGGATGGATAAGGAGTTCATCGTGGACCAGGACTGCCGGCTTGAACCCGATTTCGTAACAGTTGTTACCAATTAACGATGATATGGGCTCTTTGCGCCAGCGGTAACGTACAAACAATCCAGTGTTAGTGTCTAACAATGCAGTTCAAACCAAGCTAAAGATGGAGGAAGCTCTATGTATCTTCTTGTGTAGGAAACAGGAAACTGATCTTTATTTTATTAGTACGGGGTATGATCGACATGAATTTCCAAACAAAGGAAGCTATTTTGATTGTCATCCCGTTATGACTATTGGAAATTTGGAATGCACGTTTTGGTTTTAGTCCATGTCACGTCCTTAGGGCAAGTTTTAGCTATCAGAACAGCTCAAAAGAAAAGAAAACACCAGGTGGACTAGCACGGTTTGATCCACTTCAGACAACAGATTCGCTGCAGTTCTGATTGGCAAGGAATCCCGCAGCCGCCAGTGTTTTCTCAATGGACATTGGTTTAAGACATGGACCCAACCCACACAAAATGTACGCATATTTCCAACCACTGGACGGAACTTTTCTATTATTTAATTTATTTTTTAAAAATATTTAAAGATAACCCTCCCTAACTTTATTTTCAATTCTGAATCCTTTAGCCATACAACAACGCGTGGTATAGCAAAAACACTTTGTCACGTCACAGACCTCGGCGTGACAAACGAGTGCTGTCACAACACTCCTCTTGGCATGATAGGATTTAGTCCAAAAACGGACGCGTGTTGGTTCGGAGGACTATCGTGATAGGTTTATTCACGCTGCGGTCGGTGGCGTGACAGCACAGTTTAGTTACGTGATGGGTCATAGCGTGACCAAAGAGATCATAATTAAAAATAAAATTAGAGAGATGTTATCTTTAAAATATTTTTGAAAAATAGATTAAAAATAAAAAATACACCCAATGGACTCAGGAATCTGGTTGTGCAGGGGCGTGGTACCCTGCATCTTCGGGTCAAGATACCTGGCAATGTGATTAGGGAATCGCTAGTGTTCGGGCGTCTGGACGCATCGGACGCCAGCCACTCCACTAACTCTCTGGCCCGCTCCTAACTGCAAAGCTAACTAGCCCACTCAATCACACGTCCCATTAGTTGACTTAATAATCCGCACGCTACGAACGCATCGGATGCTCCACCCAACCACATCGCCTCATTCTCCCTTACACTCGCTTCTTCTCAAGTTAAGGCCGTTCAGCACCAAACAATACACAGTCACATCCATTGCTTGTGCATCCAAGTAGCTTAGAAAATGCATGTATGTCCGTTATGTAATTGATAGATGATACTTACGTGGTGGTCGAACCGTCCGAGAAAAAAGGGAAACGATTTCACAAATATATCCGATTAGGATGCTTCGTATCATACAGTCAATTTAGCTCTTTTAGCAAACAAATGCATGAGCTTATCGCCCAGACGGAGCTTATCGTTGGCCGCATCGGCCACGACATCGTATTCAGAGTGGTGGTACGTGGCATGCAGGGGATCGCGCGCATCAAAGAGCTTCCTCGTCCACATCGGCCGCACACTGGGCACCTCCATGCCGCGCGCGAGCTCGCCGACAGCTTGCAAGAACCGCGTGACTCCCACCGCGTCCACGAGGTTGTGGCAGATCTGGATGCCGAACACGAAGCCTCCACACCTCAACATCGTCACCTTCATGTGCCATCATCGGTGCATGTCAGTATGTCATATAGTACAAAACACAAACTGTTCAATAAGCACCACCATTTTTTTGGAATGTTGCAACTGTAGAAAAAAAATGTTGCATCTGTAGAAAAAAGTGTTGCATCTATAGAAAAAAAAATGTTGCATCTATAGACAAAAAATGTTGCATACTGTTCACGGCGATGTTGCAATTTTTTTCAACACGTTTTTTTCCAGATACTTTGTTTTTTGATTTGTGATGTTGCAACCGTTGTCCAAAGATGTTGCAACCGTTGTCCTAGGATGTTGCAACCGTTGTTCGGAGATGTTGCAACCGTTGTCCTAGGATGTTGCAACCGTTGTCCGGGGATGTTGCAACGGTTGCAACCGTTATCTGGGGATGTTGCAACCGTTGTCTGGGGATGTTGCAAGTGTTCATCAGGGATGTTGCAACTATTGTCCTAAGATGTTGTAACCGTTATTCGAAGATGTTGTAATTATTATCTTAGAATGTTGCAATCTGTAATATATAATTAGATCACGCAAACTGATAATCAATAGAGCTCTTTTCTGGTTTCTCCGTCCAGACCCGGAGCCAGTCTCACGTTCCCACCTACTTATGTGTCTTGTAACTTGCAAGCCAGACTTTTCGGACTGCTAGGAACAGCCGAAAAGAGTACTTGACTTGATTAATCAACTAATTGACACGGTCCGAACTGCACACCGCTGCTCGATCCCATGCGAGGCAAGAACCAACCATGCATGTATCAGGCCATCCCATGAGATGAGAGACGCAAGCTAGTTTGGAGCTAGCTACTTATTGCTACGGCAGTACGTACTTGCGTGCTGTTGCTCGGACCTGACCGGTCGATCGAGCTAGTCACCGAATCGGCATGCATGCGGACACGACACCGCGGCTGTAATAACATGCAACGCAACGTCCAACCACGAGCTAATCATGGAGGCATACGTGGGCGTACGGAGAGAGTGATTTACCACGAGCTAATCATGGAGGCATACATGGGCGTACGGAGAGAGTGATTTAATCGGACGTACGAGCCGAAGTTGCACCCATGTGATTATGAGGAGCAGGGACCACATCCGCATGTGACATGGCGTACCTTTGACGTGCTGATGCGCTTCACTCTTCGGCTTCGCCAAGGGTTCAGTTCAGAGTATTTAGCTAGCTAACAGCTGGTTTTCTCCCTGCATTTTCAAGGCGAGTGTTGCAATATTCTAGTCTCCAACTAATTTCCATCCAATCCAAATAGTGCCATTTTTCCAGAGGACTAATCTAAATACTTGTTTGAGCAATCACACCATGCCTTCAAGCTCGAATGGTGAATACATTAACATGGATATCTTATCTAATAAAGTGTTCTCGCCGAGAGAGATTTGATGTGACTGTAAGTTAGCATAGCGTGATAAACGAGTGCTGTCACAACACTCCTTTTGGTGTGACAGGATTTAGTCTAAAAACGGACGCGTGTTGGTTCGGAGGGCTATCGTGATAGGTTTATTCACACCGCGGTCGGTGGCGTGACAGCACAGTTTAGTTACGCCATAGGTCATGGTGTGATCAAAGAAATCATAATTGAAAATAAAATTAGAGAGATATTTTCTTTAAAATATTTTTTAAAAATAGATTAAAAAATAAAAAAATACACCCAATGGACTCAGGAATCTGGTTGTGCAGGGGCGTGGTACCCTGCATCTTCGGGTCAAGATACCTGGCAATGTGATTATGAGGAGCAGGGACCACATCCGCATGTGACATGGCGTACCTTTGACGTGCTGATGCGCTTCACTCTTCGGCTTCGCCAAGGGTTCAGTTCAGAGTACTTAGCTAGCTAACAGCTGGTTTTCTCCCTGCATTTTCAAGGCGAGTGTTGCAATATTCTAGTCTCCAACTAATTTCCATCCAATCCAAATAGTGCCATTTTTCCAGAGGACTAATCTCAATACTTGTTCGTGCAATCACACCATGCCTTCAAGCTCGAATGGTGAATACATTAACATGGATATCTTATCTAATAAAGTGGTCTCGCCGAGAGAGATTTGATGTGACTGTAAGTTATCGGCGTGACAAATGAGTGCTGTCACAACACTTCTCTTGGCGTGACATAATTTAGTCTAAAAACGGACGCGTGTTGGTTCGGAGGGCTATCGTGATAGGTTTGTTCACGCCGCGGTCGGTGGCGTGACAGCACAGTTTAGTTACGCCACGGGTCATGGCGTGACCAAAGAGATCATAATTGAAAATAAAATTAGAGAGATGTTATCTGATGAGGACATCCGATTGGACCAATTACACGAGCAAGGGCTAAATTAATTAACCAACAGGTGAACTCGCTCCTAGTTAATTTTAATCTTGATTCTAATGAACATATGTTACTGTCTAATAGTCTCGTATTGCATGTGTGCAGTTTTATACATATAAAAGCATGGGAGACCGTAACAGACCGAAGGAGAAAAGATGCTACTGTTAATCATCAACCGAAGCATGCTCATCGAGTCACATTTGTTGGCACATGCAGCATCAACCGAAGCATGCTCATCCAGTCTCATTTGTTGGCACAAAGAACCGGCTAGCTAAATAGAAACGCGTCCGTAAGTCAAGCCATAATCTGGCCGAGACCAAAGAGCAAAGAAACAAAGAAATCATGCATGCATGTGTATTACGTGACATGAGGAATTTTTTACTGTTCTGACCCTGTAGCGCAACATAATTACAAAAATAACCTCTAGTGCACTGTATTTGCAAAAATAGACCCTATCTTGGCCTTGAAATCATTTGTGAGGCGACGCAGCGTGTCCCTTCCGCTCAATGAGCGCGGAAGGAAGCCTCGCCACGGAAAGAGCTACGCGGGCGCGGAAAGAGCAACGCTGGCAGGGGAAAGACCGCCTTCCGCGGACGCCCAACGCGGAAGCAGTGAAATGATTTTTTTTATTATTTTTTTACTCACTTTTCCGGCGCTTGGCTGTTGCGTTGGAAATAAATGTTTTTTTTATTAATTTTTTATTCACTTTGAAAGCGACGCATGAAGCAAATGCTTTTTTTATTCTCACCTTCCGCGCTCAAATGTTTTTTGGTTTTTGTTTTTGTTCACCTTCCGCGCTCAGCTAGAGCGAAATGTCGTGATTTCTTCTGGCGTTAAGGCGCGAAGCTACCCTCCCACCGGTCTCCTGCGTTAGCGTTGCTCTTTCCGCAAGAGAGCTTCTTTCGCTTCGGCGGAAGCTGAATAGGACACGCTGCGTCGGCCAATGATTCCACACAAGCATGGGGTCTATTTTTGCAAATACGGTGCACTAAGGGTTATTTTTGCAATTATATCGCGCTACAGGGTTAGAAGAGTAAAAAATTCTGACATGAGTGCATGCATGTGTATTAACTTGGCTTCATGCATGTGACGTGAGTTGGCTTGAAAGAAAGCAAGGAAAGATTTATTATGTGATTTGTCCAAAAGGAAACCAAGGCTAAAGGGAAGCATCTAGTGGCTAACCGAACCAGGTGATTTTGGTGGGCTCGGTCATGTCCCCTGTTGTTTGACCGGTGCATGCAAGATATGGCTAACCTATGTAGTTAAGGAAATTATTGTTTGCGTGATCCGTCTTTTTGGAGTGCGATTTTGTAAGTCGTGTAGAGTTCGATTGACAGCCGAACCAGGAAGGCCATCAGCCTATTTATTCTGCTACGTATTATTGTAACAGATCACCACAAATATGAATCTATTATTTTGAGAGAGATCTATACGCTTGTTCTTCCTAGAGTTTGACACACAGTGCAACCTAGAGGGGAATTGGGCGTTCTCAATCCCGTTGCTCTTGTGATTCCTTGTGTTTTGCAGGAGCAACGACACATCTGCTTTGTGTGGTCAGGTAGACAGGATCACAAGCGTGTGGTTGGGCGAATTCTTTTGTCGCAGGTTGCTGTTTTGACAGTAGTTGGCGCCATCGGTTCGTCAGGTTGCATGGATCCAAAGTTATCAACGATCCTACGTCGTGAAGATCGGGCATTCCCCGGTATCATCTTGGTATCAGAGCATCGGTTGCCACGGTAGGATCAATTTACCTGTAGTTAGATTTATTTTCTATCCTATACACAAAAGCCACAGAAAAAAAAAATCCTTTAGCATGTAGTTTGATCTGAATTTTCTTATGAGTTTTGTTAGATTTTAATCCATTAGAAATTGTGTTTAGTCGCTGATCTTTGTTTCCTTTGCGTAGTTTTAATTGATCTTGTGTTCAATCAAAAACAAAAAAAAACAATTTTTATGCGCTACAGTACGCGTGGTGAGGTGTGTTCTACTTTCAACGGCACGGCTGCAGCACGCCGCCGCCGCCGATCACGCCAGAAAGAAAGAAAGAACGCTCGGCCCGAAGCGTATTAACCAAAACGTGTCTCTGATCTTGTGATTTACCGTACCTCGCTCTGACACTACAAGGAAATCTTATGCGATGGTCTTGCGTCTCGATATCTGGTACTACTCTGATCGACATCTACTGATCATGATTCTTTGTTGTTTGGCTCTGATGCCGGTGTCTGAAAAAAAAAGTTCGCGTATATCTTTGAGTCAATTCAATTCTTTGCGAATATTTTGCTCCTATTTGAGACTAGCTTGTTGATATTGCTCTAGGGCTACTCGTTTTCATCTCATTGCACAATCTAGCTTGTGAGTTTTAGCTGTACCTAAAGGACTTGTGCTGCTCTTTGTGAACCTTTTTGTTGGCCGAGTACACAAAAAAAAATGAGAAAAAAAACAGAGGAGAAAAAAAACAAAAGAAAAAAAGAGACAAAAAAAAGACAGAGACAAAAAAAAAGAATTAAAAAAAGTGCTTGGCTGACATTGTTTTGTGAGCACATCTAGAAGATATCTATTTTCAGATTGTGCTATTTCATTGTTTTGAGCAATCTTGTGCCCTATTTTATATCATTGAGCAATTAGCTAGCGTCTTTCTATAACTTGTGCAATACGAGCTAGTTGTCCATCACTTATATCTTTATATTAGCTCATTCCTTTGATTGCACTAAGTTCTATCATCTTTGCGTGTGAGTTGCTTTGTTCTTCGCTTATATCTTCTGGATCAGCAACTAGGCATTGAATTCTAGTTTGGATTGTTACCTAGCTTTATAATATCTAGAAATTTCAGATTGCATAGGTAAACACTTTTCCCTCCAAGCTCCACAAATAAGCCATTGTCTAACAAAGGCATGTGCAATTGAATTCGCAATCCATCACCTTGTGTTGTCTACCGTCACCAAAGTGCGTGCGACTCTTGATTCCATCAAGGACGATAAGAACTTGATTCGGTAAGAGAAGGTGAGGATGAGTGATTTCCACAAATAAAACTTCCACATCCACATATATAGTTCTTCTTTGCTTTACTACTAACCATGGCAGATCGCGAGTATATATATCTTCCTTTCTATGGTAGTAATGATCCAGAAGAGTATCTTGAATGGGTACAAGACATGGAGTTCGAGCTTGCATCCCGAAGTTCAATCGAAGCCAAGGAAGTGAGAGTGGCCACTTTCTTTTTTGAGGATTATGCCTCTAGTTGGTGGCGACAACTAAGTGGGAAACGACTCATTACATCCTGGATCAAATTAAAAGGGGCCATGAGAAGATAATTTGTTCCATCCTATTATGAGTGGGAGCTACTACGCCATGTGGAGAGTATTTTACAAGGATGCAAAGTTGTCCAAGATTACTATGATGAGCTGAACCATGCAATGCGCCGTGCTAATATCACTAGTGCATATCAAGAAAAGAAATACTTCAAAGCATGCTTGAATTCTCATATCGTTGCTGCACTTCAAGATGAATGTTTTCATAGTTTGCAAGATCTTGTGAAATATACTGTGAAGGTGGAAAAGAGACTTAAAAGCATGCACGCATATCAATTAAATCTGCGCCAACTCTTTAGTTCTCATTCATCCACTGGTGTGTCATTTAAGAAGATGGTCAAGCATGGGGATTCTTCTTCGGCCAAGGAGACGAGTCGTGCTGCCCCGTCACAACCTGCAGTACATGAGGAGATCGTGGTTGATGGCAATTGCGCCATTGCTGGCCCATGATTAATGAAGATAAGATGCTTCAAAACCCATGTGAGGATGAGAGCCACATAGCCAAATTGAGTGAGAGTGTTGAAAATTGTGAGCTGTGTGATTCCACCATATGTGAGGTTGAGAGCATCCAATTTGAGAGTGTGAGGGATACACCAAAAGAAATGAGTGAAGTAGATGAAACTAAAAGTGAGGTTATTGCTGAAATTAATGATTTGCTGTCTGCTTCTAGTGTTGTTTCTCACATTGTGCAGGTTGATATTAAAGAAGAGGAGTTGAAGTTTCAACAACTAGCACCGTTGAAAGTAAAAGACGAGGAGATAACCATGGTTGGGGATGGAGTGCTCACTGCCCCGTGGTTTTATCATGAATATTTGATACCTACAACACCTACAACAACCGAGGAGGACGTTAAAGGTAACAATAATGGTGTTGAATTGAATATTCATCAAGAAGAGGTAAGTAAGAGTGAGAACTCTAGTGTTCCTTTGAATATTCCACATGCTAAGTTTAATGTGCTTAATTTACGTAATGTGGAATTGATTACTCATGATGAAGTTCTTACTAGAATATACCCTGATGATTCTTTATACTATATCATGTTCGATGAACCCATAGAGCTATCTAGTGCGATTGAGAGAGTTTATGAAATTGCATGTTCAAAATCACTAGCTAGTACCTACACCTCCACTTATAAATTTAATTTGATTGGAGATTATGGTGTAGACAACAAGTTTCATGTTTATCGAATATGCATTACCTGTGATAAGCGTGCTGAATTAAAATTGTTTGTTTTGGACAAACTATCTTTTGGACAATGTCATGATCACTTAGAGATGAGTATAAATAGTAGTGCCTACTGTTTAGAAAGATTTATAAAGTGTGAACATCATGAGGATATGCTCATGATCCTAGGTGATGTTACAATTGGCAATTTGGTTGAAGGTTTGTTGGAATTCTTGTTTTTCAGAAAGTTTCAGCAAAGTGTCAGGATAATCGGAAGAACCGACGTTTAAAGGGCGACGATGCGACCCTCTGAATCAATCTGACCGGAAGTTGTGTGGCGGTAATCTGGATCGCGGTTATACCGATTGGTAGATGGCGGTAGCTTAATTCGAAGAAGGTGTTTTGGGAGTTCGGTCTTCATTGGAAATCGGAGCGATCATAGATTATTGGAGCGAAGACGACCGCAGATCGGTAATCTGCATTGGTAACACGGCGGTTGTCTGATTGTGTTGAGATTGTCGGCCATTTTGGAGTTTTGGCTTTGGGATAGGTCATATCCATGTTTATCTTTGTATATGTGTTGCATATTGCATGTTTTGAGCTAACGTGGGTCAAGTTGTGAAGAACTTGTTTTCAGAGACGATTTCTTGGTCTATTCTTTGTGTAGGTGGCTTGCGTGTCAACGACGGTCAGCGGCGAGGAGGATCGGGACTAAGCTTGGAGAACCGAGGTCGAATCGATCATGGATGCGGGTGAGGTCGAGTGACTCAAGCATGGCACGAATGGACGAGTGGATCGAGCCGTGATTCGATCTGTTGGTTGGATCAAGCGGCGAGGTCGGTGCAAGTGCCTTGGAGGTTCGAAGGATTGGACGGGAGACTTGCCGACATGATGAGAGCCGTTGATCAACCTACACGTGGTGGAAGCGGCGATTGCCTCGGCGAGTTGGACTCGGTCTATGGAGAAGGATCGAGAAGGGGTATTTTGGTAATTTCACTAAATATCGCCTTGGTGACCTAATGCCAACCAGCGCGCAAGATGGTGCGTCAAGAAGTGGATTAGGTCAAGAAAAGTGAAGACGGCGCTTTAAAATGCGTGCGTGTGTGTCCGTTTGTTATTGGGCCTAACGGGAGCCCATTAGGGTTAAGTCTTCTAGAAGCTCTAGGCCTCATATAAATAGAGAGGGTCTTGTTCATAGCAGCCCAAGCACTTCATTGCAAACCCTAGTTTGGTGTTAGGGTTTAGGGAAGAAAAGAGAGGCTTAGGCTCTAGAGAGATGGATTGTGTGTGTGCTCATGGATTGAGCTCTTGTCCTCCTTGAGGGAGTGGTCAGTAACCACGAATCATCAATCATCAATCAATCCTTGCAAGTTCTTTGAGATGAGCTCTCTTCGTTCTTTTCTTGTTCTTGCACCTTATTTTGATGATTTTGAGTGCTTCCTTAATCCTGTAGTTTTTGGTTGATTTCGTGCCCTCTTACTCCTTCTTTGGGACATGTGGGAACATATCTAAGATCATCTAGATCATCAATCTCCCACGAGCAAGTTTTGGATCAAGTTTTTCATTTTTGCTCATGTTTGAACCCTCCTTGATAAATTGGAAAAAGATCAAAACTTTGATGTAGATCTGGACGATCGTTGCTTGGAATAGGTTCTGACATCATTAGGAAGATGTGTTTCAAATTTGGTGGAGTTTGGCGAGCGGATCAAAAGTTACGTCGATTTTTGTTTTTGTTTTTCAGTCATTTCTTGTTCATTCGCCTCGATTTTCTTGTTCATGCGGAACGGCCCGACCTTTATTCATCGGGTTGTACCGAAAATCGAACGAAACGACATTGCTTCATCCGGTTCGTAGGTATTGGTCATCGACCTGTTTCATTAGGCCGATTTTTGTGCTTTGATCGTTTCTTTTGGGGATTTGAAGGAGATTCAATTCAAGACTTCCGCTATACTTATATATATTGATCTTCATAGTTCTTATAGCTATTGGAGTCAATATCATGTTTGAATCTGATCAGCAAAGCGAAAAATACATAGTGCTCCTATTCACCCCCCCTCTAGTCGCCTTTCCGGTCCTACATAAAGTCTACTTGGTTATCTTTTGTTGAACAATCATGTATAAGAAATGAGAGTAGCGCAATTGAAGCATGGAAGGCCCAAACCATTTTCTCGTCTCCATTACATAAAACTGATGTTGTAAAGTCGAAATAAGATTATATGAGCCACTTGTATATATTAGAAGATGATTTTGGTCTGTCCATAAATAATTTGCATACATGCTTACAAAAGTCAAAGACGACTTCTTTTCATGGGTGGGGAAATAATGTGGATGAAAGGAGTGTTGAGATGAATACATCACATCTATCTAATGGCTATTGTTGTACTATTCAGGATTCGCAAAACAAAAGGGGGTGGTAAAACGGATGATAAATATATATATACCATGTATATACGTTGTTCTCTTTGTTTAGTACACTTTCAGGTTATCAAAAGCCGAGGACGGCTTTTCTTGAAGAAGGGAAGGATGATACAGATACAGAAACACTTAGTACTTTTCAGTTAAATATATTATTTAACTGAAAAGAATTATTGAGCCACATTAAATATTACCAGGTGAACTCTAATTTAATTCGGTCTTTAATTGTCATACTTAGATACACAGAGCTACTACTATTTTATTTAATCATATGCAGTCGTATATATGATCTGTACAAGCCTAAAGTGAAGATGCGCTTTGAAGGCCCTGAAGGAATACATATATTATTTCTTATATTCGGAGTTCAGCCGCGGAAGGAGCAATCGGATTCATCTTGTGCACCCGAACAATCAGAGTCGAGGACAACTCCTTTTCAAGAGGGGAAGGATGATGAGGACATCTCGATTGGACCAATTACACGAGCAAGGGCTAAATTAATTAACCAATAGGTGAACTCGCTCCTAGTTAATTTTAATATTGATTCTAATAAACATATGTTACTGTCTAATAGTCTCGTATTGCGTGTGTACAGTTTTATACATATAAAAGCATGAGAGACCGTAACAGATCGAATGAGAGAAGATGCTACTGTTAATCATCAACCGGAGCATGCTCATCAAGTCACATTTGTTGGCACATGCAGCATCAACCGAAGCATGCTCATCCAGTCACATTTGTTGGCACAGCAACCGAAGCTAGCTAAATAGAAACGTCCAGAAGTCAAGCCATAATCCTGGCCGAGACCAAAGAGCAAAGAAACAAAGAAATCATGCATGCCATGTGTATTACGTGACATGAGTGCATGCATGTGTATTAACTTGGCCTCATGAATGTGACGTGAGTTGACTTGAAGGAAAGCAAGGAAAGATTTATTACGTGATTTGTCCAAAAGGAAACCAAGGCTAAAGGAAAGCATCTAGTGGCTAACCGAACCAGGTGATTTTGGTGGGCTCGGTCATGTCCCCTGTTGTTTGACCGGTGCATGCAAGATATGGCTAACCGATGTAGTTAAGGAAATTATTGTTTGCGTGATCCGTCTTTTTGGAGTTCGATTTTGTAAGTCGTGTAGAGTCCGATTGACAGCCGAACCAGGAAGGCCATCGGCCTATTTATTCTGCTATGTATTATTGTAACAGATCACTACGAATATGAATCTATTATTTTGAGAGAGAGTTATACGCTTGTTCTTCCTAGGGTTTGACACACAGTGCAATCTAGAGGGAAATTAGGCATTCTCAATCCCGTTGCTCTTATGATTCCTTGTGTTTTGCAGGAGCAACGACACGTCTGCTTTGTGTGGTCAGGTAGACGGGATTACGAGCGTGTGGTTGGGCGAATTCTTTTGTCGCAGTTCTTTATTACGGCGATGGTTAGCGCCATCGGTTCGTCGAGGTTGCACGGATCCAAAGTTATCAACAATCCTCGTCGTGAAGATCGGGTATTCTCCGTATCATTATCTTTAAAATATTTTTCAAAATAGATTAAAAATAAAAAATACACCCAATGGACTCAGGAATCTGGTTGTGCAGGGGCGTGGTACCCTGCATCTTCGGGTCAAGATACCTGGCAATGTGATTATGAGGAGCAGGGACCACATCCGCATGTGACATGGCGTACCTTTGACGTGCTGATGCGCTTCACTCTTCGGCTTCGCCAAGGGTTCAGTTCAGAGTACTTAGCTAGCTAACAGCTGGTTTTCTCCCTGCATTTTCAAGGCGAGTGTTGCAATATTCTAGTCTCCAACTAATTTCCATCCAATCCAAATAGTGCCATTTTTCCAGAGGACTAATCTAAATACTTGTTCGAGCAATCACACCATGCCTTCAAGCTCGAATGGTGAATACATTAACATGGATATCTTATCTAATAAAGTGTTCTCGCCGAGAGAGATTTGATGGGACTGTAAGTTAGCATGGCGTGAAATGGGCTGGAATGAGGGTATTCTGGTTGGATAGAATCGACCAAATATAGGTATTTTGGTACTAGCTTTTGGAGCTTAAAGTATCTTGCCGCATTTATATCCTCACGGATGAAATCTAGCATGGGTCAGGCCTCTTGAGTAGTAGTGCTAATCATTATTTTTGTTGGTGTGACTGTTGATTCGCAAATGTCGATATTGAAATCTAGCTGCTTTCCGAGCTTTAGTTGCAGAACACTAGCTTGCATGTCATACGCATGCACAAACTCACCGAATTTTTGACCGGCACTTTTTCGTGCTGTATTTAGATGAATAACCATCTTTATATATATATATATATATATATATATATATATATATATATATATATATATATATATATATTCAGAAATGGCCGTCTTGTGAGACCTTCCCTTTGCCACTTATCCTGTTCTTTGCCACGACCAACGTGTGGTGGCCCGTTCTTATATAGCCCTTTGTCTTGATGGCTATGGTACACTGTGTCGGGAGGCTTTACATAAAATTTCATAATTTTTGAACTTATTTGCTATATTTTAAAATTCCTACAAATATCGCTGAAATCCTAATCAACTTAAACCCTAATTTCGGCATAAACCCTAATCCTAGGACACGTGACGGGCGGCGGGTTGACACCGTAGGTTGGTAGTGCGGCATGGCCACCACACAGTGACCATGTAGCAGTGGACAGGTGGTTAGCAGAGAGGGCCTGCCGTACGATAGTCGTACGGCAAAAGCTATTTTTTTTAAAAAAAATGTTTAAAGACGATTGCTCTTGTAAATACATTCCAAACTCTTATGTGTTCACATGGACTGGCAAGCGCTACTTTAGTTAGGCACGATCCCTACCATCGAATCACAGAACGACAAGCCATCACTTGCACATGCTAGGGTGACCTTTAGGCCCTGTTTGTTTAATTTGTGCTTTTTCAAAGCGGCTTCCAACCGTGATCTTGAGGCTTTTAATTTGTGGTTTGAGCAATTTGGCTTTTACGATTTGGTGTTTGGTACATGCGGCTTTTAGGTAAGTGGTTCAGACTTAGAGATATGAAATGTCTGAAATACCCCTGATGACAGTAATGACTTGTTTGGTCCCGTTTAACAATATTTTACAACATTTGACGATATTTTACGACATTTAACTATAATTAACGACATTTGACGATATTTAACGATATTTGACGACATTTAACATCATTTAACGACATTTAACGATATTTGACAATATTTAACGACATCGATATTTGACGACATTTGATGACATTTAACGATATTTAACTACATTTAATGATATTTAACGACATTTGACTACATTTAACCATATTTAACAACATTTAATGACATTTGATGCCATTTAACGTAATTAACAACATTTAACGACTATTAACGACACTAAACGTAATTAACGGCATTTAAAGACAATGAACAGCTGGCACAATTGTCGACAACTTCTGCAATTGACGACAACTGGATATCAATTGCAGTGTGCACGAACAATACGAGGTCTCGCCATCCCTTCTGCAGGGACACCAGGGATGTTCACCCTTTAGACATAACAATATGATAGCAATATTTTGATTTCACACGTTAGATGAGAAATACAGTAGACGGTAGGGCATCCAGTCTCACAAACTAAGCAAACACATAGGCATTTTTCATCAAACACACAAATTAGTAGAGTCAACATTGGGATACTGATGCCACAACAATTTTATGATTCATCTATCTTTGGCCATTACAAAGCAAATACCACATTTCAAGCATAATCCAATCATCCGAAAGTTTTCAAATGACTCATCTCAACATCCAGAACAAGCAAACAGATAGTTACCGACACCAACATTGGACCCTACTAGAGTCAACTGGCAACCATACTGACTAGATCAAAAAAATAAGGACTGTATTGGTTAAATTAACAAATGTGTAATATCAATTTATATCTGATTGTTATAACGGAACCACCTCACTAAAATAAGCGTGTGGATCGTTCTCATTTTCTCTTGACTGATGGAGAAACAGACATGCAAGTATGACAACCTGATAATTCGAATCAATGTGTCCACAATCATGCTGAAAAAAAAGAAATTAAACAGTCCAGATTTCGGCCTAGTTCTTTCTAGAACAATCCAGAATCAAGTCCAGATCAGACAGTACGAACAAGAGAGTTCCATTTTAAACAACGCCTCCAAATACATTAACCTGAATCTGATTGCAAACACATTAGCATGAATCTAATTGCAAACACTGTTCGTAACAGCATGACAAACAGACACGATTCGAAATTTCAGTACCACCTTAGCTACCACGTCATTTCAGGGTCAATTTGCCTACTACATGGCAAACGCCTTCTCAAACAGCACTGCTAACAGATACATCACTTTGCGGCCATGGCAGCAAACATCCCGACTGGAAATTTTAAACACACAAATGTTTGGCATACAACTGGAAACTTTTGAAAGTGGCATCTTTCGATGGAGAAATAATTTAAGAGCCATATCAAAAAACCCTTATCTTCTCCTTGTATCCAGCTCTAGCGAATTTCATGAAGATCTCTACATCGCCACGTGCTATTGCAGCATATTTCACCATGCTGTACACACGCAGAGGTTGCTTCCTGGAAACCAAGCAAACAGATATCAATAAGCATTGTTCAAAAGCCAAAACTTCCAATCCGCATACTACTGTAAATGAACAAGAGTTAAATGCCGGCACCATTTTGTTCTGCTAGCAATGTCAAATCAGTATCATATCCAGGAAACATCAGACACCAACTAGCACATACCAGATGTAAATCTATGGAATAATTTTCGCAGTAGTGAAAATGTGAAGTGAAATAATATCAGCTAGGTTAGGAATACTGCATAGACAATGAAATTTAAGAGCTCACAGGTTCACAGAATGAAATTTAAGAGCTCACAGGTTCAATGAAATTTAACTTTGCTTAAATTTCATTGCAAGGCTGCATGTCGGCGGCGGCGAGTTGTTGGGGATTTGGGAGGAGGAGTTGGACGGCGACCGCGTCAGAGGAGAAAGAGCAGCGGCTCGGGGAGGAGGAGGAGGAGGCGGCGTCAGGACTAGGGTTTGGGCCGCTGCCGCCGCCGCCAGCGAGAGATGGGTGGCTCGAGAGAGGAGAGAGCCAGGGAGGATGGAGGAGGCCAGTGGCTCGAGGGAGAACGCCAGCGGCTCGGAGAGAGCCCGAGGAGGCGGTGGCGCGGAGGAGGGAGCCCGAGGAGGCGCCGCGGGAAAGAGCCCGAGGAAGACGCTGCATGGAGGAGGGAGGTGATGAACCCTAAGGTTCTATTTGTTGGCCCGATCTTTCGATGAGAAACGATAAGTCCGGTAGGCGTCACTCAACCCTCACGATCCTGGCTACGAACACGCAAGGCTCGAAACCACGCAATCGCTGAACTGATCGACTAGTCGTTATCAACCGTGCACGAATACCCGGTTGACCTGACCACGAAGGTCGATTCCTGCATACACCGAAGAAGCACGCAAGAACAAGATAATAAGCAATCTGAAATTGCAAATAAAGATTGAAACACTTGATAAATTGGGATTCTGAATAAGGATCTTAATTGGGTGGTCTAGTCGACATACGCAAAAGATACAAGTTGCAACGAAGGCTAACTTTTAACATAAACAAAATCCAAAGAAAACTAAAGGGGTGCGACCTCCTTAAATAGGGAACGAGGAGCCACAAAACTAACGAACTAGCGAGGTGGTACTAACAGTCGCGGGTACTGTTCACGTGAACAGTAACCATGCCCCCGGGTGGGCCGCCGGCAGATGGGCCAAGTTCAGTATGATTACAAAGCCCGGTTTGGCCCAAACAAGTGATATAACATCTTCTTTTAATGATTGCGATTAGTCCAGAAGGAGTTTGGAGGTGAGGCCGGATCCGTTGGAAAGAGGACGAAATCATCTTTCCATCAAGTACTCGTGGACCTCCAACGGACGTCGTATGTGAAAGTTATGTGCGTTTGAAGTCAGTGCTGTCAGGCTGATTCCGGAGGCTGAACTGGATTCCAAAACGGGTCCCGCTCGAACTGCCTGCTTGTCTTGGACCAAAAGTGACATGGTGCTGCACATATATATATATATTTCATCATTAGGTAGCATCATATAGTTCATATAATATAAAGACACTCCTAAAAACAAGCTCACCTGATAATTTAAGTGAAGCGTACGAGCTCTTGTACTTGGAACAGTAAATATCGCAAATATGGCTGTATCTATAGGGGTCATGTCCTCATCATCCTCCCTTTCTTGAAAACAAAGCCGTCCTCGGCTTTTGATAAGCTGAAAATAGGGTAACAAAGAAGCCAAGGTGTATGCATGGTATATGTATATGTCATCTGTCTTAACGGTTCTTCGTTGTTGCACAATTAATGTTAGCAAACAGCTGCGATCATAAAAGATCATTGTGTTATTAATCCAAGAGTAATCATATATGTGAATGATCAAAACAAAATTTCTTACACAACAATTATTGCAACTAGTTTTGCAAATGTAAGTGAAGCGTTTATGCAATTCAAATCTCTGAAATTGTAAACTTGCAGTGGTAGCATATATGGGCAAACATACAACTTTTGGAATCAAACAACATTCATCCATATAATCAGATTTCAATCGAGCAATAGCAAATTCATCTAGCAATGGTGAAAAGAAATGTAAGCTCTTCCATAATTCAACATTTTTATTCAGATTGTCCATACTAGATTGTGCAATATAAGGTGAACGCATAGGCATTGGATAAGCACTAAATTTTATTTTCCTCTCAGATTGAACAAGGTTCAGCACACAAGAATTGTTATCCAAAACAACAAGTTTCAATTCATCCATGTGAGCACAAGTTATGCATATTCGATAAACCAGAAATTGGTTGTCTATATCATAATCTCCAATTAATTTAAAATAGTAGGTGGAGGTGCTAGAAAAAGAATTTAGAGATGAAAGTTCAAAACTTTCTCCTAGCACATTCAAACTAATGGGCTCATTAAGCATGATATAGCACAAAGTATCGTGAGAGGATATTCTATCAAGTACTTCCTTATGTGTAATTAATTCGACATGTGCACAATTATGAGATTTAAGAGCAGCACATGGTTTGTTCAAGTCAACATAAGAAAAATCACAAGATTGCACTACAGTAGGTATATACTCACAATGTGGCTCTATGTCTTCTTGGTAGCACCAAATCAATATCTTTGTCATTGTCGTCCTTATCAGATACTGTAGGTACCTCAAACTTCTCTTCTAATGACTTAGGATGCACCAAATCATCGTTCATCTCTTCAAGCGTCTCGGCAGTATCTGGAGATGGAGTAGGAGCTAAAACAATGTCAGCATTTTTAGTTACCTTAGGTTGCACTTCACTTGTGACGGTGGGTGGTGGAGGTACAAAGCAGCGTTGCAATTTCTTCTTCATCTGCTCCCATGTGTACATGAAGTGGTACTCCAGATTCGACCACCAATGTTGAACATCACCGATCAGTGCCGTCCTCGCCATGCTCATCTTCTCATACGGATCAAGGTCCTGTCTTTCAAAGTAGATATCCAACATATTAACCCATATAAAGTAGTCCAACGACGTACTCTCAGCGGTGAGTGGTAACATCTATGCAGGTAGTTGTTTCCCTTTGAGTTTAAATCTGCCCGTGATGACATCGTAATCGGCCATCTTCAACCAATCTGTCATTATTAGTAGAAAACAAGGAAACAAATCACAAGTATATGTCCCTATCAACTACTAGGTTCTGGAGGCTCAACATTCGCTCACACTCAAGCTTATACCCAGTTCTTACAAGTTCTTACCCATGTAGCAAGGAAGTGGTACAACCAGTGGTTGGTTCGTGATACTCTCACTTGTGATCATTAACGATTACGAGGAGCGGCTTTTCTTGAGTTAGTAGGAAGTGGAGCTCGGAAGGCTAGTATGTAGCAAAGGAAAAACAATTATTCAATTCAGCATGCAAAGTTGAAAAGCAGTTCAAAGTACTAGTCACAAGTGCTGGTCCTAGTCTAAACCAAACCTAGCTAGGGCAACTCGCAAAAACGACTAGTCGTAACAACGGAAGACCAAACTGAACAAGAAAATAAGTCAAGAAAAAGACAGGTCTGAATTTTCTTTTCTTTCTTCTTCTTTTTTTCTCTGTTTTTTTTCTTCTCTGTTTCTTCTTTTCCTTTTTTTTTCTTTCTTTTCTTTCTTTATCTCTTTATTTTTTTGTCTCTCACTATTTCCTTTTCTCTTTATAACTCAAAAGCTAAAAAGCCTCTGGAATCACAAGTCTTTGGAACCGATCAACATAAGGAAAAAAAAATCAGAGCTTGTTCCCAACTTAGCTCGAGGCGGCTCTGGTGGCGGCTCGAGTGGCGGCGGTGGCAGCAGCCGGCCGCGGATTCAACGGCGGCGGCGGCTGGCTGGCAGCCAGCGGCGCTGGCAGAGAGCGGCGGCTCGGCGCGGCGCGGCGAGGCGGCGGTTGGCGCTTATGAGCTGGCAGGGGCAGGCGGGTTGGCGGCGGCAGGGCCGAACGGCGCAGGCGGCTTGAGGCGGCGCGAACAGGTCCGGCACGTGGGGACCGGTGGAAGCAAAGCTCTGCGGTGGAGGCGGCTGCGGCTCCGGTGGCGGCGTCGGCTTTTCCCGAGTGGCGGCGACCTAAAAAGAAAACCGATCTGCTCTCTTTCTTTCTTTGTGTGTCTGCTGTCTGCCTCTGTATGCTGCCGATGGTATGAATTGATGCCGAAGGGCAAAGGGAAAACAGGGAAGGCACACAGGTTGTGGATCGAAACGAAACAGTGCGCTGGCTTGTATCCTCCCGGCCGCTGAAACCAATCTGATATTGTTGTATCTCTGCCAGCCCTAATACAACAGCGCGATCCCCCCCCTTTTTTTTTTGCAAAGAACAGACCTAGATGATCGAACAACAAACCCTAAAGCGAGACAGATCTAGACAGACAACCAGCACACGACTCGACGATGTAACGGTAATTCAATAATGCAAACTAAAAAGAACAAATTGCGAAGGCACAAATTGGCTTGGACAAAGAACTAAACCTAATTTTTTTTGGCTATTTGGACTATAGAAAAAAAATTTCTCACCGATGAACTGTAGCTCTGATACCACCTGATGAACCCTAAGGTTCTATTTGTTGGCCCGATCTTTCGATGAGAAGCGATAAGTCCGGTGGCGTCGCTCAACCCTCACGATCCTGGCTCACGAACACAAGGCTCGAAACCACGCATAATCGCTGAATGATCGACTAGTCGTTATCAACCGTGCACAAATACCCGGTTGACCTGACCACGAAGGTCGATTCCTGCATACACCGAAGAAGCACGCAAGAATAAGATAATAAGCAATCTGAAATTGCAAATAAAGATTGAAACACTTGATAAATTGGGATTCTGAATAAGGATCTTAATTGGGTGGTCTAGTCGACACACGCAAAAGATACAAGTTGCAACGAAGGCTAACTTTTAACATAAACAAAATCCAAAGAAAACTAAAGGGGTGCGACCTCCTTAAATAGGGAACGAGGAGCCACAAAACTAACGAACTAGCGAGGTGGTACTAACGGTCGCGGGTACTGTTCACGTGAACAGTAACCATGCCCCCGGGTGGGCCGCCGGCAGATGGGCCAAGTTCAGTATGATTACAAAGCCCGGTTTGGCCCAAACAAGTGATATGACGCCTTCTTTTAATGATTGCGATCAGTCCAGAAGGAGTTTGGAGGTGAGGCCGGATCCGTTGGAAAGAGGACGAAATCATCTTTTCATCAAGTACTTGTGGACCTCCAACGGACGTCGTATGTGAAAGTTATGGGTATTAGAAGTCAGTACTGTCAGGCTGATTCCGGAGGCCGAACTAGATTCCAAAACGGGTCCCGCTCGAACTGCCTGCTTGTCTTGGACCAAAAGTGACATGGTGCTGCACATATATATATTTCATCATTAGGTAGCATCATATAGTTCATATAATATAAAGACACTCCTAAAAACAAGCTCACCTGATAATTTAAGTGAAACGTACGAGCTCTTGTACTTGGAACAGTAAATATCGTAAATATGGTTGTATCTATAGGGGTCATGTCCTCATCAGGAGGTGGAGCCGGCGCCGGGGGGAGGGAACTCGAGGAGGAGACGGCACGGAGGAGGGAGGTGGAGGAGGCGGTGCGGGGGAGGTCCAGATCCAAATCTGGATCTGGATCCGAGTGAGACCGACGGGAGGAGGGCGCCGGGGAGGAGGAGGAGGGCGCTGGGGAGGAGGTGGTGGCCGGGGAGGAGGGCGCCGGGAGGAGGCGGCATGTGGGCGGGTGGGGAGGAGGAGGAGGCGTGGGGAGGAGGGAGGCGTGGCGTGGGGAGGAGGGAGCCATGAGAGTGAGGGTCTTGGTGAGTGGGTATCGGTTTTGTTGAATAGCAAAAAGTGGGTAAATAACCAGCAAGTCGAGGGGCAAATGCGAAAGGGGGGTGGTGGGAAGCCGCGGAAGCTGGTCGTCAGTGGCTTTTGGCTTTGAGCTTCGTAATGTGTACTTAGAAAGCGGCTTCCGAGAAAGCCACTTCGAAAAGCCAACCCGTTTGCTTCGGCTTCCGGCTTTTCCGACTGAAAAGCCAAAGCCAAAGCCGAAACAAACAGGGCCTTAATCACCCCGCAGAACCATCAGATCTCCAGAGTACAGACTCCAGTCCTGCGACAAGTCAGGCTCGGAGCCTAAATCACTCGTGTCTCAAAATCACTACATACTAGTACAAGTAGATGCTGCTGGTGACTGATCCGGATTTGCATTCATATACCTTCCGTATATCGAGCTAGTCCTATTATTAATATCTAGCTCATACAGTATAATATTAATAAATATCATATTCATACATGTGTTTAAGTAGAATAGAACTTAATATTATATAAACAGTCGGAAATAAGTCTTAATGCCGAGTTCTTGCATAACGGGCCGATAGGCCGATAAGTCCAAAAGAGTAAACAACAACGGAAGATAAATAAACAAAAAATGACCTCCATGATCTGTCATAGACAATCGACTGGGATACGACCTAGTTATCATCGTCATCTTTATTTCCAAAGCCAGACGTATAGAAATATCCATACACTGGGTCTTCAGTCTTGCAGTCTGAATCCACACATTTGAGCATCAATGAGTACAAAAGTACTCAATAAACCCTCACACCAAATACAATTATATAGATGCATGGCTTGCCAAAGGAGGGGTCTTATAGTTATTTTAGTACAAAGCAGATTTTGCTAAAAAACTGTAATTATTTTCCAAGCCTATGACTTAGTCATTTTAACTTCAAACCAAAGTGTTGTTTATAAGCAAGTTCATCATGTAGTAAGGTTCCATCCTCCTATTGCTACTCATGAAGTTCCATTCACCTATCTCCATATCATCGCTACAACCATTTTTACGTTAATATGTCCTCATTCCATATTTTATTAAAACTAACCAAGTGTGTCTTTTTCACAACATCCGTAATTGGGGGCACGACTATTCAAATAAATTATGTACTCTACAAAGGTTGTACAACAGATTTACCCACAAGATATGATCAACTAATAATGTCGGACAATGACATGTTTCCTTAGGTGTGCAACGGAGACGATCATAACAAGACTTTTTTCAATACCTAGTCCTGACACTTTTCCCACTCCGATGGGTGAACCCTCAGCACTGGGACCATGACCGTTACAGGGCTACTTAGAATGCTCCATTATGGGACACATTTTCAATGAGGGATCCTTCATTGTGAGGGAGTATGCTGCCCTTCTCGACAATATAAATTGTATATAAATTTTCGACGATAGAAATCATATAGAAATCCAACCAATTACTATGCACGGGGGTTATGCTGGAAACTGAGCAAAGTGCTTGGCCAGGTCTATCACATACTAGACTTGTGGTTGCATGATTATTAGTTTAGAAATATGGCACATGGTTCGGTTCTTAATCGACTTAGGCGAGATAATCCACAAACTCAACTCTAGTGCATGCCCCTGCACTGGTCTCATACCATCCGCTCGCCCAAGTCTCCACCATTTTATAAAATATTCTCTGGTTTGCAGTGGTAACCCACGTTACCACATAATGGCATTGTTTTTGTCATATTCAATCTAACCGCTAAGCAGTGTCTAAGCACAACCATTGGTTGATTAACCAAGGGCACTTTATTAATGTAATAATTAGCCTAAAGTGACAAGGTAAATGGATTATCAACAATCAAGGAAGGGAATAGTAAGTATCGATATATGGAGTAACTATGCATCAACATTTAACATAGCAATCTCATAAATAATAATAAACATGCAAGTAGTACTTTAAAACAAAGTTATTTGCATTTGAAAAGTAGGTTCAACATGATAAATTGTAAGGACTTGTCTTGCTAAGCCTTGATCTTGTCCCGAAGTAGCGGCGAAGTCTTTGACGACGCTGGAATCTATTTAAGCGTAAAACGACGACTTCGAATAAATGCACACAAACTCAAATAAATTCAAATGAACTCCAAAAATTATAATTTTGGTATTGTTTGAAAGGTTTTGAATTTATATGAATTTAGAAATAAAAATCAAGTCATTTGGATTTAAAACGAGGGAGAACGGGCTCTCCAAAGTTTGACTCGAGAGGAAATTCCACAAAAATCTGAAATCCCTGACAGCTAGGTCCGATCGGATTTTGTTTTTCTTTTTCAATTAATTTTCTTAAGAAAATCCTCTACGGCTAACAGGTGGGGTCCAACTGGGGTTTTAACTTCTTTACTAATTATTTCTTAAGCAAAAGCATTTGTGGCTGACAGGCAGGTCCAACTGGGTTTTAAATTTCTTTTTGACTTATTTTTATTCGGAAAAACCCGAGAGACTGACAAGTGGGATCATGATCCACATGGAATCGGTCCACTTGACGGTTCACAGGGCTAGGGGGCCCACAAGTCAACGGCTTTTAGTGGTGGGCCCCGCATGTCATATACACATACGCTAAACTACGACTTAATTTCTAATTCCGTTGGTCCCACATGTCATACTGACATTAATGACATAACTAACAACTAATTAATTACCAGATTAACTAACCTAACTACTGTGGGGTCCACACATTAGTGACTCTAGTCGTCATCTTCCTCCCGAAATAGAGGAATGGGCAGAACAGCCATGGCCGGGCTTGACCAATCTTGGTGCCAACGGAGAGGGTTCCGGCAACCACCCTCTACTACGATGCTAGGGATTCTCTCAGTGCTCCAGAAGACGCGGTGCACCGAACTCTCCACGGTGGCGTGCGGCGGCGCAGCCACACTACGGTTGTCTAGGCACGACATTGTCTAGCCTACCATGTTTTCAAGATGAAGGAACACACGAGAACAGATGGACTCACCCGGGGCCTAAGCGAGGAGGGGATAGATGGTGGCGGCGAGGTCTTTGTGCTCTTGGTCGGTGATGGGGAAGAAAACACGTTCCGACGGCTTTGGTACACGGCAAGGAAGAAGGCGCATGTTACAGAGAGGAGGTCGAAGCGAACCTAGGAGACAAGGACCTCGAGATCGAATCTCACCAAGAAAGACGGAATGACAGGGCGATGGTGCAGGTGTGCTCAGCCGTTCCTGTGTGAAAACAAATAGGGCAAGGTGAGCACAAGGAAGATGCGGTCGAGGCGACCATGATGCGTGAGACAATGGAGGTGAAAGCTCACCTCAACAGCGGAAATTGACAGGCAAACATCGATGGCCGAATTTGTGGAAGATGGATTGTGTGGAGAACTCCTCCTCCACCTGGGCGGAGAAGAGGGACAAAGCGGGGGGAAATGCAGAGGAAGGCGCATCACGAAAGATGATGCCCTCGGTTGTGGCTTAAATAGAGAGGAGAAGAGGGGAGATGATCACGACAACATGGCTCGTCTTGGGCATGAGATCTCGTGAGCAGAACGGTGACAATGGGCTATGGCACATGGATGGGACGAGGTTTACAGCGACACGAGAGAGGGGGAGAGACTCGAGGTCGAGCTAACACGGCTTTGGCTCACACGACATGTGCGTGCAGTGCAGTGGGAGAGCTTGTTTATCTAGCATGAGGAAGACGCGTAGTGCTTCTCCTGTGCCGCATGATAGGTGGGGCCAGGGCCCACTTGTCAACGAGCGAGAGAGAGAGAGAGAGAGAGAGAGAGAGAGAGAGAGAGCATATGCTGGGCTGGCGGACTAGGTGGCTTGGTGGGCTCGGCCTACTCAGGCTGATGGAGAGAAGGAAAGAGAGGGTAACAACGGGATAGTCAAGGTGGCGGGTCAAGTGACTCGGTGATTAGTTGGCTCGGTGCTCGGGCCGAATTTTGGTCCGAGGGATAGAGAGGGAAAGAAAAGGGATTTGAATTTCTAATTGAGTTCAGAAATTGATTTGAATTTAAAATCAAGTTTGAAAATGATTTTGCGCACAATTAACTTTTAGATTTTTGCAAATCCAAATTCTTGACCCAAGGAAATTATTTTAAATTTCTAAATTGCAAGGCAAAGCTTTTGGAAATTTTGAATTGCAACCAAAGTTTTTGAAAATCATGCAAATTTTTAATGAGGTAAAAATTGGGCTGTTACAAAACCTACCCCCTTAAAAAGAATCTCGACCCTGAGATTCGGGTTGGTCAGTGAAGAGATATGGGAACTCGACCTTCAAGGTTTCTTCTGGCTCCCACATAGCTTCTCTTTCGGTGTGGTTGCTCCATAGGACCTTGCAAAAGCGAATTGCTTGTCTCCGCATCTGACGTTTATCCACTTCAAGAATTTGCACTAGATACTCCTAATAAGTGAGATCTGACTCGAGATCGATGGTCTCTAGTGGCGTTTGCTCTTTTGGGACCCGAAGGAATTTCTTCAGCTATGATACATGGAAGACATTGTGGATGTTGACCATCTCTAGTGGAAGCTCTAGCTGATAGCCTACTTCTCCTCGCTTGGCAGTGATCTAGAACGATCTGATGTATCGCAGTGCCAACTTTCCACGATCCTTAAATTGCTTCATGCCTCTAATGGGTGAAACCTTGAGGTAGACAAAATCCCCCATTTCAAAGCTCGATTCTCGTCGCGGCGATGGTCGACATAGCTCTTTTGTCTAGATCGAAATACCTTAAGCTTTTCTCAGGTCAACTGGACTTGTTGTTCTGCTTCTCTCAACATTGTTGATCCAATGGTGGGTCGCTCTCATGTCTCTGACCATAGAAGAGGTGTCCTACATTTCCTGCCATAGAGGGTCTCAAATGGTGACATTTGTAGATTGACCTGGTAGCTATTGTTGTAGGAGAACTCTATATAGGGTAGACTCTTTTCTGAGATGGTGTTTAAAATGAGTGCACAAGTGTGTAGCATGTCCTCTAGAATCTAATTTGTGCGTTCTATATGCCCATCCATTTGAGGGTGATATGCATTGCTGAAAGCTAGATAAGTTCCTAAGGCTTCATGAAGACTCGCCCAGAATCACAAAGTAAAATAGGTTCCACGATCTGACACAATCTGTTTAGGAACTCCATGCAAGCGAACTATGTGGAGCATGTACAATTCTGCCAATTAGCCTCCTTTATACGTTATCTTGACCGGAATAAAGTGGCCACTTTGATTAGTCTATCCACAATAACCCATCTGGAATCATATCACATCTGTGTTTTTGGCAAACCAGTGATAAAATCCACACCAACTTCCTCACATTTCCATTCAGGGACATTCAATGGTTGAAGTAATCCTATAGGTCTCTGGTGCCCATGTACTCGGCTATTTCCTTTTTCATTCGGTTCCACCAATATCTTTTCTTCAGATCCTGGTACATCTATTGCTCCCAAGGTGCATCGAGTATGCATACTCGTGTGCTTCTATTGGACTGAAAAGGTGACTAGAGGGGGGGGGGGAGGTGAATAGGAGCACCTTCTCTTTTTCAACCCCGAAGGTATTCAACTTTTTCTTTAGTTTAGTAGCTATGAAAGCTATAAAGATCAGAAACACAAGCAAGCAGAAGTCTTGTGTTGAAACCGTAAATCCCCGAGGTCAAAACCTCCTGGCCAGTCTAACCCCCTACAACCGGTCTGACCACCGACGGGTTAGTCTCGACACTTTGAGGTCTTGATCATTGCCGGTTGGGTCAAGAAATGACCCACGAAGACCTCAAATCGATCTAAATTTTGATTCTGAGATCCAAATCCACCTAGATTACAATTATAGCTCATCAAGAAGGTCAGGAACATATTTCAATCAACGATCGGGACGATCGAAGCCAATGTTCCACGAATTTCTTGATCGAGGTCAAAGAGGCACAAAAACAAGGAAATTCAAACTTTGATCTAAAAACTTGCTTGTGAGTGGAATATGGTCAAAATGACCCTAGATCAATTCCCACATGTCCTATTAAGCTAGATCACAGCAAAAGACCCAATCAAAACCAAAGGAACACGAAAATCCCAAAGGCATGAAAGGGAGAGCAAGAACAAGATAGAACTCATCTTAGGGCAAATCTTACTTGGATTGATTTAAGAGATTGTTGGTTTACAGCCACTCCACCTTGGAGGACAAAAGCTCGACACTTGAGCATTCAATCAATCCATCTTCCTCAAACCCAAGCCTTCTCTATGTCCACTTTCCCCAAATCACAAGTTAGGGTTTCCTATACTTGAGAGGGCTGAGTGCAAATCCTTCACTCTTGCCTTTTATAGTGGAGTCTAAGTGTAGAGAGAAAAACCATATCGGGCGTCTGTTGAGCCCACACCCGTTGGGTCTACACTTACACACGTTTCTCAGAGCGAATGACAAACTGAGTCTCCTGAATTTGTCTCTTCGTGATCTCCATCTTCCCTTGACCTAAACCATCTCTCCTTATGTTGTCTTACATCACAGTTTCTCGAAGGTCACCATTCCGGTATTTCAGCGAAGATACCAAAATACCACTTCTCGATCCTTCTCCAAAGACCAAGTCGAAACAATGTGAAGCAATCTCATGCTTGACCACGTGTAGGTTGATCAATGACTCTCTTGATGTTGGCAAGTCTCTCACATCTAGCTCCCACCAGAACCACCAAGGCACTTGCACCGACCCCTAAGCCACTTGATGCAACCCATCACACCGAACTTGTCGTTCAGTTGCTCTTGTCCATCTTGCGCCACGCTTGAGTTCAACCACTTCAACTGGTATCCTCGATCATTCTGGACCTTAGCTCTCCTAGCCTAGTCTTGATCATCCTCACCGTTGACCATCGATGACTTTAAGCCACCTGCACAACAATAGACAAAGAAATCGATTCCGGGCATAAGTTTTTCGTTACTTGATCCACGTTAGACAAAACATGCATCATGCAACACTTATGCACTGAATCCCATGATTTTGGCCAGTCCCACAAAATCCATCACCATCCTCATGCATGAAAGCCCACTGGCCGGTCAGACCGCCGCCCACGATCGGTCTGACTTCTAGTCCACTGGTCTGACCGCCAACAAACGGCTGGTCAAACCGCTTGGGACTTAGGAAATTTTCCCAAGTCTTTAGGCTACACTCCCTCTGGAAATTTCAAACTCTATCTATTTTTTCCTTGAATCTCTATTTTCAATGAAACCCAGTGCAAACACATCCTCTCACCTTCCTACACACGTGATTTTTGGTCAATTCCAAAAATTCACCTTTTCATTTTCAGCCAGTCAGACCGCCACAAGTGGTCGGTCTGACCACCATGCCCCGGTTGGTCTGACCGCTAGTCCAAGGCTGGTCAGACCATCGGCCACTAGCTGGTCCAACCGTCCACTGGGCTGGTCAGACCACCCCTGGCCTGACAACAGCAGGAACTTCCCGAAAATGAGGGTTTCTCCTAACACCTCGACACTATTGTCAATTGTTCATCACGCTAAGATTAGGATCATCTACCCATGATCTCCACAACTTCCTTGAGAATCAAGGTCTTGATATCCTGGTTGCCAAGCACACATATATGCTTCCCAAACCATAATGTGCCCTTCACATCTAGGGTACATCCTAGGGCCTTACCCTTCTTCACATCCTTCTTGATCTTCATGATGTCTTTGTCATCTACTTGAGCTACTCTAATCTACTCCTCAAGCAAAGGTTGAACTTCCATCGTGGCGAGGTATCCTTGGTCCACCATTTCCAAATTGAGTTGAATGAACTCCTTATGTAGCTTCGGCTGGTATTCTCTGATCGTGGCGGTGTTGCAATAAGCCTTTCTACTTAGGGCATCTGGTACCACATTGGCTTTACCAGGGGTGTAGTGAATACCAAGATGCGCGAGGCGACCGTGATGTGTGAGACAATGGAGACAGAAGCTCACCTGAATGGCGAAAATCGACGGGCAAATGTCGGCGACCGGAGTTGAGGAAGATGGCTCGGCAATGAACTCTTCCACTCGGGGCAAAGAAGAGAGGCAAAGAGGGGGGAAATGCAGAGGAAGGCACTACGCAGAAGATGATGCGCTCGACCACGGCTTAAATAGAGAGGAGAAGAGGGGAGACGAGCGTGACGATATGGCTCATCCCGGGCGCGAGATCTCGCGAGCAGAATGACAGCAACAGGCTCTAGGGCATGGATGGGACACTACTATAAAAAAGCTAATACTGGATGCCTCATCATAGACGGTTGACCAAAACTATCTATATTACATGCAATCATAGACGGTTTTGGTTTAGAGACCGTCTGTGTTACTGGCTGCGCTAAAAACCGTCTGTGAAGAGGTAATATCACAGACGGTTCATAGCTAAAACCGTCTGTGACTTATCACAGACGGTTTTCAACAAAGAACCGTCTATGAAACATCACAGACGGTTCTTAACAATAACCGTCTGTGATATTACTACATATCACAGACGGTTTTGTTATAACCGTCTGTGATAATATCGCTACAGCTCCCAGTTGAAGTCCGATGAGTTTCTTCGTCGTCGATGCGTCTCAATTCATCGCATCAATGCCGCTTCGACTCCCCGATGCGTCTCTTCGTCTCACGCTCCAAATTTATTCCTTGTTTTATAAAAAGGATCATCCGCCATCGAAGATGATCATCCCCACTTATACAAAAAGACAGAAATGGCTGCCTCTTCTGTTTCCTTGTTGCCGGCATTGATGGCCTACCTGGCCGCACTGTACGAGAACCTCTCTCCCTGTACGTTGAACCGTGCTGCGGAAGAACACTATTTCAATAATGTCTTCACTCCTCTGTCCGAGAATTTGCTGGAGCAGGTGATGACCACCTTCCGCCGTCTTGACATCCTTCTCCACCGTGTCTTCCGGGTTATCTCCCACTTTCGGCGAGTTTACCGTGTCATCGACGTGGTCCTCCAAAACGACGTTGCACGTCTCCAGGAGGCTTGTCGTCACTTGGACTGCGTAATCGAGGTGGCAGGCGACCGAGTTGACCAGGCCGAGACCCCTCAAGCAAGGGAAGAGAGCCTATGGGCTCAATTCTTCTTGGTTCAACAGTCCGAGGGTCTTCGGGAGACACTCAAATGAGCGTCGTGAGTGGGCCGATTTCGAGCTTCGCTCGATCACGAATCGTCGCCCACGCCGCCCTCTGAAGTATTGAAGACGGAGATAGCACCTACCTCCACCACTAGAAAAACTTTGTTTATTTATAGGTTTCTACTTTTTTAATCTTTTTGTTTAGCGACTAGCCACGCTTATTTGGCCATATGGAAATTTCAAAATTTAAAAATTAAAAAGTTTGGAGGTGAAGTTACTATATTAATTATATATTGAATTATTACTATATATATATATATATATATATATATATATATATCGGTTTTGTGGAAAAAAAAATCTAGTTTGGAGATGAAGTTACAATTAATATTAATTATATCGAGAGGCGGTTTAGTGAAACAAATTAATTAATTATATATATATATCCGATCATGATATATATATATATATATATATATACACACACACACACACACGTATATATATATATATATATATATATATATATATATATATATATATATATATATATATATATATATATATATATATATATATATATATATATTAAAACAAATTTTAAAGACATTTAAATGACAAAATTAACATATAAACATGTAATTTCTTCATGTCATGTAAGTGTATATACAAAATAAATATACTTGAGAAAAAACCATATCACGGACGGTTCCATTGTGGAACCGATGGTGATAAGTCTCTTTATTAGTAGGAGCCCGGCCACTAGGGCTTGCGCTCTAACTCGTCACTCCCCAACGCCGCCCTTACTCTCGTCCATTCCCCTCCCCACTCGAGTGACCCCGTCGCCGACGCCGCCATGCATTCTTCCCATCGCCAACGGTTGTGACACCATGGTTCACTGCACAAGACACTCGTACGATAAGAGTGTCTTTTGCAGTGTCACTGTTGTGCCACAACTACGGTGATGCCGCGTGCCTTTCCCTCTTTCTCCTCCCCCCGGTTTACACGACCCCCGGCTACCTCTCCACCGGTGATGTCGAGGTAAGACAGATCTATCACCTATTGGTTTGTGCTGTTGGTATTCATGTGAACCAAGCTCCTCCCCCGCCACCTCTCCGCACCTCGGATCAAGCTCCCTCCTCCTGCGCCACGGATCAAACTCCCAACACACCTCGGCTGCGCCGCGCCCAGCTCCTCCTCCCTACGTCGCAGCTCCAGCTCCTCCTCCCTCTCGCCGCCGGTTCGTTGCACTACCTCGGACCTCCCTTGCGTCTCCAACCTCTCCAGCTCTCCCACTAACGCGTAAGTCCCCTTCTTGTCTTCTTGATGTTGTCTGGTTGTTGGTTGATGCTGATGGTGATGGCCATTGGCCAGAGCCCAGATGCTAAATGTGTAATACATACATACATGAAGAGAAGTGTAAATGTGTAATACATACATGCAGAGAGAAGTATAGAGAAATCATAAATATCAATGAATGCAATGATCATGCAAATGCTTGTTGGCTAGTGTCACGCCTTGCTAGCTGTTGAACTGCTCAATGATGTTAATAGTCTTATGCCGAAATTGAATTGATAATTAGTTCATATTAATAGTCCTCTTGCTCTGTGAAATGTAAACTAAGGGCTATTGGTGTATGTGTATTATATATATATGCATCTTGTTTAGTTCATGTTGTGGGTTCAGATTAACAAAAATGAATAGGGATGGTGGGTTTGGTTAATGCTCTCTGATGGATACTGAGGGTTATTGATGCCGGTTCTAACTTTGTGCTTGGTTGGCTTATATTGGATGTGGTTCGGATGGGGCTTGGCTGTAATTAACTTTTTAGATTTGTAAAGGTTTAGGCTTGCTGTGTATTGTATTCGAAAACAAGACCAAATGAGTCAAAAACTACTACAACACCTCTTCACCTGTCTCTCGCCATTCATTTCACCTTTATCTATGTAATTGTGTTCATGCCGGTCAAGTTCTCCTACCTTGCATCCCAGGTACGTCCTACCATTCCATTCATAATCTCTTCTCTATAAAGCCCCAAGCAGAGGCTGCTTGTGCCATTAAAACCGGCATCATATATATATATTATATATATATATATTGTTCGTAGTCTCTTAGCCACTTTAGAGGGGTCGTCCACGTAGTATGAGAAGGATGAGACAGTAGCCACGGGCAACCTCATTGAGCCCCTGCAGGTTTAAGAAGTATGGATGCAAGGAGATCGTTAGGACATCCAATTACTTGGATGTTGTCGATAGGTAATTGGACGTTGCTATGTTCAGAAAGTGACGTGGACGCGCAGGTACTCCGACTGGGAAGTGGCATCATGTATCAGCAACAAACCATTCTTGAGCATGTAATCGTCTATAAACCCAACAAGAACACCAAGCAAGTTGGGGCTTTATAGAGAAAAGTCATCACAGACGGTTCCAGCCACAAACCGTCTGTGATATATACTTGTCATAGACGGTTTCAGCCACAAACCATCTGTGATAGGTTCCTATCACAGAAGGTTTCATCCACAAACCGTCTATGATAGGTTCCTATCACAGACGGTTCTCAGTTAATAACCGTCTGTGATGACCTCATGTCATCACTGACCCATAAACTCAGACGGCTCACGAAACCGTTTGTGATGACGTTTTTGAACCGTCTGTGAATACCTTTTCTGTAGTAGTGGGACGAGGTCGCGGCTGCACGAGAGAGGGGGAGAGACTCGAGGCCAGTGGTGGAGCCAGGAATTTAGTGTTGGGGGTGCACACACAAAGTAACGTCGGGTATGATTTGTTCAAACCAGGGAAAAAGCTATCGGTTGGGAAAACATTTCGGAGCCTAGCGATAGACCCGGTTACCGGAATTTTTGGATTTATTTCGGCCGAAATTTTCGAATCGAAATTTGAATTTTTTGTGAAGTTAAAACGAAAAACACAGAAAAAAAATGCGTAGCCAAGATTCGAACCCAAAACCAACCTCTTCAAGACTAATAGTGTTTCCACCACGGCACATGCACTCTTATGTTTGCATATGGTTACAAACTTTCTTTATATTTGTAAAAAAAACTAACAAATCCGAATTTTTTTGGCCGGTTGGAAATTTTACCGGAGGGGTTCGGTTGATCCGATTTTCGCTGGTAACCGCCGAAATTTTTACCAGAAGTTTTCACTGGTTCAAACTACGCATCGCCCAACGAAGCCAGGAATTTGCCCGTTAGAAGTAAAAAAAAAGGTCAAGAAAAAAGAATGGAGAAAATTATCTACTAGTATCTTTTCACATGTCATTACTATAGCAATCAATTTGAAAAATGACTTGCATAATAATATGAATGTGAGAAAAATGGAAGTTGCTCCATGCGCAGCTGCAAAATCATTGGTCTTAGTGAGTGGCACGTCGCCTACTACTGCTTGCTACTCCCACACTAGTGCCACACCGCCCACCGCTCCTCCTCTCTGCGCTGCACCGGCCGCCGAGCCGCAGGAACCAAATTGGGGAGGAGTTGGAGTATTAGAGATAGAGATGGATGTGGGCTAGTGAGTGATGAGATGGTTGTGGGCTGGTGGAGGCACAAGCGGGCCGTGGGTTGTGAGTTGAGCTTCCAAGAGAGTGCACACCAAGGAGTACTATGAATATGTCCCAAATGCAGAAATGATCCCTGAAAATGTTTTTGATTTTTTGATGTGTCCGGGCACCCCTACTGGCTCTGCCCATGATTGTACCCAGAGATAAATTACTAGTACTCTGCAGGTGTGCATCAGGAAGTGATTGTTTCAGTTGGCGATTGTAGCTAGCCGAGATAACACCATGACAGGAACAAAAGGCTGTGCCAGGAACCGAAATATTTCGTCAAAACAGATGCCAAAAGCCTTCGCTAGCTTGTACAACTAGTCTTTTGTGATAGTACTCTCTGTGATCGATTGTACAATGACTTAAGAATTAAGGTGTGGGTGCGGGTGCGGGTGAGGGTGCTTCACTGCCTTAGTGCTTGGCGACTTGCTCTGGTTGGTGGTCTGGTGGGCTGAATTGTTGAAATGGCCAGCCCAAGCACTCAACTACTGAGTGCTTATACCTAGTTAGAAAAAAAATCTTTTTTGGGGGGGAGGGGGGGGGGCGTGCACCACGGGCACCCCCTGCTGCCGCCCATGCTCGAGGCGCTGCTATAGAGCTCGAGGTGGAGATGATGTGGCTCTGGCTCATGTGACGCGTCATGTCTGATTTGCAACCAAGAGAGGCGCGAGCCAGCGCGAGGAGGAAGCACAATGCTTCTCTCGTGCGACTTGACATGTGGGGCCGGGGCCTACTTGTCAGCAAGCGCGCGCGCGCGAGAGAGAGAGAGAGAGAGAGAGAGAGAGAGAGAGAGATGCTAAGGATGCTAGAACTCAAATGGCTGCAGTGGGCTCGGCTTTGCTCGGGCCACGAGGAAGAGAAAGAAAGAGAGGGCGATGGTGCGGGCCGGCTGGCTTGGCCACGGGAACGAGAAGAGAGAAGGAACATGCTAGGTTGGCTCGACGAATTTTGGCCCAAGGGAGAGACAGGGAAATTAAACGGACTTGAATTTCTAATTGAGTTTAGAAATTGATTTGAATTTAAAATCAAGTTTGGAAATGGTTTTGTGCACAATTAACTTTTAGATTTTTGCTAATCCAAATTCTTGACCCACCGAGAAATCCCCGGCCGCAGGCGCCCGCCCAGCCACCCACTGACCACCAACAATTCTTTATAACCCGTGAAGGGGAATCCAATCCCAATCCGTGGCTCACTACTGATTACTGAACCTTGGTAGCATTTATATAGGTATCGTTTTCTAGTAGTAATAGTCCAACAACGCCCACCAAGTGGACAGTCTGCATCCAGAGTAGGGTAGTAGGAATACCCTTCTCATGGGCTAATCAGGAGAGGCGAAGAGCTGGCCTCCCGGTCTGAATGGCGCGTGGAGCTCCATGACCCGATTGCGGCTGGGGCTCATGCCTGCATCTCCTCGCCATGTGCACTGCTTTCGTCGACGCTGCTGGCCGCCTAGCCTTACCGCCTAAGAGTCAGCCAGTTCCAAGCGCTCTCTCAAGCGCCATGCAAACGCTTCACATCACCCCCGATGTCGGAATGAAATGACCGGTTACCGAGTTTAGTTTTACCTGGACCATACGTGCGTCGGGACTCCTGGATACAACGCCACGGAAGAAAATCCCACGAGACTTTATCAACTTTAGAACTTTATTAGACTTCACCAATCTCATGACGTATGACGGAATAAATCAATAATCTCTTTGCATGACCATATATCATGATTTAAAATAGATCCAAGCAAAAATTTTAAAATAAAGTGGTCTCATATAATTTATTTCCAATCAGCGAGTCCGAAGATATTCCTCGGTTGCACTCCAGAGCTAGGAGACATAGGGACAAGAGCAAATACACTGTCCGGTGACAACCGACCAGGTGTGCGTGAAAATCGTAAAAAAATGTTGGATTACCTTGTTTTCGCTGATAAGCGAAGCATGTATCATCCTTTCTCGTCGGTTTTAATCGACATGTTCGAGTGGTGCTAGCCGCGAGTGCTATATAGTAGTCGTGTATACCAGGCCCGTGACGATCGTACACAGAATTGTGAGAACCCGAGAAATTAAAACTAATTTAATTGTCGATAAGCGGTAGTTAGCAGTAAAATAAAATTATGTTAAGCAAGATCAAAGCATAAGCTCAGAATTATAACAATCACATCGCCATACGATTTCATACAAGCTGTATCATCAAGAATTAATCAACACAAATGACATCAGGAATTATTGCAACAAGAATAAATCATCGATTAATCTCAGAGTCTTTTTACAAAAAAATGATTACAAGCAGAATAAAACAATAATACAATCGTCGAATTAATTACAAGAATTATTTACATTAGACCACAATTTACATTACAAGTTTTGACTACAAAAAGATTAAAATAAAAATCTTGCATTGCATGCTGTCGAAGCCTTCCTTGCAATCTTGTCCATCTATCGCCACCTATCGAACCCTTCCTCAATCCACATTTTCGTCAACCACCAACAACCCAAAAGATCAGTATCAAACTGAAGGAAATAAATAGAAATTAAAATATAGAAGGTGGCCGTCAGATTACCATAAGAATCATCGAGGAAACCAGACCAACCTAGATTAGTTGGCACCCTCGTACATCAGTAGGTTTCATCACCCGCCATGTATTAATATCCGACGCCCGCGTTATATCGAATCACCTCAATTGCAGAAAATCACTCGTATAGTGCTTTATTAACCAATGGACCAAAGCGAAATAGTGCCATGTGAGGGGGAAATGGATAGGGTAAGGGCATTGTGGGAATGCATAGGCCAGGAATAGCACAGCTGAAAGATCCCCTAAGCCTTAAGTCCTTTCCCCTCACAAGCCATTGCATTTCTTTCTCCCGGCCGAAGCCCCCTCCCAACATAAACACCTTGCCTTCCCTCTCAGTCAAAGCAACACAAGCCATTCATTCACTCACAGCCAAGAGAGCAATCACAGAGCAAGCAAGAGCAAGAGCCCAAGCCAAGCAAAGCCACCAACAACACACAAGAACTAGTCAGCCAAGGCCACCACCAACAAGCCACTGCCACAGCATCACCACCAGCATACCATCATCACCACCCACAAAACCCCCACAGAGAGCAACCGCAGAAGGGGAGTAAATGATACGGGAAAGACAATGGAGCGTGGATGGCATCGGCAATGGCGTCGAACCATCACCGAACCCCCAGACCATGCCACAAACAAGACAAAAGGGAACCAAAGGAAGTGCCAGGAGCACCAGAGAGCACACCCACGACCACCTACTACCGGCATCACCACCGTGACTATTAGGAACACGTGAGAACACCCTCACCACATCATCATTGGGCACTGCCATCCCATCCCCAAAACGATCCACAGAGGTAAACCACCATCCATTCCTCCTTCTGTAATTTTTCCCAAACCGAAACCCATCTCCTGAACTAACACATGCACATAGAGAACCCATCAATAGCAACACATACATCACAATAGCATCATCAATAATAGCCCTCAGTATCCACATCACAGAGCAAAGGACAGAGTAGAGTAGAGGAGTAGTAGAGGGGAGGTATTACCTCAGTGGACCACGGTAGCACACCACATTAATCACCTCACCTTGCACGAACACAAGATTAAACCCACATCCATCCCCTTCATGTATGCACATACAACAAGTAACCCACCTCAGAAAGTGAAATCAACATCAAACCTCAAAATGAAAGTAACCAAAAAGGGTAGGGGAACCAGTGGGGGAAACCAAATCTGGGCACACGGGGCTAGGCCAGTGAGGGAGGCATGAGCTGAGGGCAAGGCGTAGCGGCGCTAGCGGCCGGAGGCCATGCCTACCGGGCGTGGCGCTGGAGGGAGTGGTGCAGCCGAGAGGCAGCAGCCGGGGTGGGGCGGAGCTTGTGGGCACAAGCACCAGCAGGCGCGCGGGTCGGGCCGAGGGGAGAGCCAAGGATGCACGCACGCGAGGGAGGACCGTCTTGTTGGTCGAGCGATGGTCTTGGCCAAGAAGGTTCGGGCGGTCTTGGCCAGGAGAGGGAAAGACCAGAGGAAGGAGACTCCATGAAGAAAATTTCAGCCAAGAGCAAGTAAGGTGGCACCATGGAGAAATCACCAAGAGCAAGGAGGAGCAAGAACTGGGAAGAAGATGAGCAAAGAAATGAAGCTTGCTGCCTTCGGCTGAACCGAATAAAGAAGATGGAAGAGAGAGAGAGAGAGAGTGGCATAAGGTAAAGAAGGGGAAAGAAATGGGTGGCTAGGAGCAATTCGGCTAAACCAAGTGAATGAAGTGAGCGAATGTAGGTAATTTGGTGAAAAGGGGATTAGGTGAGGGAGATTAGGAAAGTTGGTTCAAAAAATTAAGATTTCAGGTAAGAAGGTAATTTCTAGTGCAGATAAATGGTAGTAGATTAGCAGTAGAATTAAATACCAGTCCTGCTAGGTGTTGACACCGCGTAATTGTTGGACCGAATAAATTTTGCGAACCACGTATGGATAAATAGTTGTAGACCAGACCAATAAATAATAAAATAAGATAAGATAAAATAAAATAAAAATTATTAATAAAAAGAGAGAACGCGTACGTAGCAAACCTGCAAGTTTCAGACGGATCACCAGAAGTAGGGATTTTTAGGCCGTGTTAGAATAAACAACAATAGCCGGACCGGTAGAAAAATAAAATCAGAAAAATTGCAATATTAACCTGAGACCGTATGTAACTAAAATACTCACCAGTAGCACTCACTGAATTAGATGAATAATTTGGTGTGTTAAAAATAATTTAATCAGGTTACAATAATTAAAATAAACAACCCCAATCCTAGTGCCGTTAGACTAGAATGACCGCAGTTGGGGAGTGCTAACTTCACGGAGGATCCGAAAAGTGTTATTAAATTAAAAGCAGCTAACGAAGCCAATCCACTGATTATTGTACACCTAGTAGCACCCAAATGCCACTAAGTATTTACTTAAGTATTTATTATTCATGTCGTTGTATAATTACAGCAGACGAACCAACGCAGGCAGGAGTAGCTGATATCGATTTTGACGTCGATGATCATTTCTACTACTATGAAGGCAAGCTTATCTCTTGAACATAAATATAGTTATATTAAATGTAAACTGTATATTGTGGTATCATATATGTATATGCATCAAAACTATGTCTCAAACTCAAATTGGATTAAGATAAAAATGAGATGAACATAAGAAATGAGAATGAGATGAAGAAAGAGAGTTATTAGGATGGTAAAGGGGGCCCATGGCAGGATAGAGATAAGGGAAGAGGTGGGACCCCTTTACATCTCTACTACTTAAAAGAAGGAGTTGGTGGTCATCCGTCCTCCAACTCTCTTCGGTGTCCGTCCGATTGACGAGTAGAGAATCGACGACCGAGATGGCCTCACGCAGCAGCAATCCTCTCCTCTCATGCCTCCTACTCACACAGCAATCCCTAAATCCCTCTCCTCTCATGCTCCCCACCGCCCGCCTCCCGCTCCCCACCTGAGCCACCCGCGTCTCCCTCGCCCGCCGCCGTGAGCCCCTCGCTTGCTGCCCTTCTTCGCCTCCACTGTCGCCTCCTCCAAGGGCACCCGCTCCGCGCATCGCCTCCCCTCCTTCCCCAAGCCCCTCGCGTCGACTGCCCCCTCCCCCACCTCTTAGTCCATCCCGCCACCAACCACGACACAACCCACCCCGTCGCCTCCTCCCTCATCGCCGCCATCGCCATGGCGATGGTGCCCTGTCTCAGATCTGAATATGATGTGAAGGCGGTGAGGGGTGGGTTGAGAGGGTGTGGCACGGGGTGAAGACGGTGTGGTCCACATGCACGTCATCTCCGCGCACCTCCAGAAATACGATAACCAACCGATCGATCTTGGATACGGTTCTGAGGAGCCTGGATGCGATTTGCATTTGCGTCTCTCTTCTTGTTCTTCTTGATCTGAATGCGATTTGCTTGTTCTTTTGTGCGTGTGATGGTCCAAGGCCTGAGGTACGATGATCTGTACGACCCATACCATCATCTGGACATCAAGGAGGCACTCGCGAGGCGCCGTAGAGAGGTGTTCGACGCTTGCATCTAGTGCCTCAAGCTCACCATGGACCTCTCCATGAAGCACCAGTGCCTCCCCAATGACCTCCAGGTCCACTCCTTTCCTTTCCTTCTGCCCTCCTCTGGATCTCTCGATTGGTATGTGTGCGGCTTGTGAATGCGTGGTGGTTGTGACGATGGTGTATGAATTTTATAGTCTATGTTCCTATAAGATGTTCCTATGTTGGGACTTGGGATGGCTGGTCTTGATATCTTTGTAGGTAGCCTTGTAGAGCATTCTCGGAAAACTGTGTGTGGTTTGGCAGATTATATTGGATGGCTCCAACGGGATCAAAGCTTACCCCCAACTGAGGATGGGACAACCAGATTCTTGGAGATTCTGGACTCTATGAGGTCAACAAAGATATCAAACTGGTTTTCAATGTTTGGAATGTGTAGAAATGTTTTTCATATCAGATGTAACATGAGCTTTATATCATTTGGTCATTTCATTCCTCGTAAGAAAAAAAGAGCACACACTACCTGATTCTATGGTCTATTTGCTGGTTGCAGGTTAGTCTGCTACTACTTTGATTGTGAACTAGCAATGTCCCAAGTTTTCATGTTAACATCGGTTTTCCTATTGTTTATAGGTTTGTTTAGTAACCATGGACCACTTTACTTTGTCAAGACAAAATCATACTTCTCCAAGATGGGTTCGGCTTGTCACATCGCCAAGATTCATAGTGAGGTACTTCTTTGACCTATATTAGTCTGAAGTCTGAACTTTACTCTTGGTAATTTTTATCAAGTAAGACATAAAAACATCTTGCAGTCTTCAGTAATTAAAAATGCAAGGGAGATAAAGGAATACATAGAAGAAATATACTAGGGATCAAGGAAACGTGTGCTACTTCTAGGTCATAGCAAGGGTGGTGTAGATGCAGCAGCAGCTCTCTCCCTCTACTAGCAACAATTGAAAGACAAGGTTGTAGGTTTGGCATTAGCTCAAAGCCCATACGGAGGAAGCCCAGTTGCTTCAGATATCCTGCGAGAGGGGTAGCTCGGTGAATATGTCAGGTTATGTAAACTCATGGAGAACTTGGTATCCAAAGTCCTTAAGGTATTGTTCTTGATCATTCCAACCATTACCCTGTCAGCCTACACAATGGACAACACTGTTATTGACTATGTTCATTGTGTTTTCTTCAGGGTGATCTGCAGGCTCTAGAAGATCTGACATATGAAAGGAGGAAAGAACTTCTACGACAGCACCCATTGCCCCAGGAGGTTCCAATTGTATCATTCCACACTAATGATGTCTATGTCACTCTGAATCATTTCATTCAACCACAATCGAGTTGCGAGTTTTTTTTTATTAGAAAATAATTAAAGCTACTATACATGCTTGGATACAGTTCTTTTTCTAGTTTGTAGTATTAGCTTCCTATTTTTACTTCCTATAGTATCAGTTCTTTTTATCATTCTAAGCTCTAGATAATTATTTCATACTGACCATTTTTGGTTGACCATTTTCTCACTGCAGAATTTCAAAGTGAAGAAAGAGAAAAAAGTTAGGGAAGAGGAGGGGTTATCGTACCAAGAACCTAACACCAAGTAAGGAGGTACACTAATTTTTGGCTTTCGGATCAAGTTGTTTCAAGAGGAATTGTCAATGTGCTTTTGGAGGGGTTATACTATTAATATATTCTTCATTGAAGAATGAAATGTCTGAGCTTATTTTAATTCAGCATAGTAAGATGTCACTGTCTTGGGAGTGCTCTGTTTTTCTTGAATATTTAGAACTTTGGAAAGGCTCATTGTATTTTGGTATGTTGAATAACATTATTGTCAAAGAAATAATCGGTGCAGTCTTATTTGGTGTATGAACATCATCTGCTTTATCCTTTGTTTCATGCAAATAATTTCATTCAACTGGTGTTCTGATTCAGGTATTTGGGCTGGAATGCATATTGTCCATTACTTTGATGGGAAAACATATGAATGGGTTGGACTAAGCCTTCAACCAAGCATCATGGGTAAGGTATGTTAACTGAAAAAACATGAATTGGCTACCAATTTATTTTCTTCACTTATTATCTCTTAATTTTATTATTGCACAATGCATAGATAACTATAATTATTCCTTTCATAATTAGATCGATGGTCCAATTTTTTGCCCTCTTGTCACCTTCTCATCATCATCATGATACGATTCTTTCACCAATTGAATTATGAATGCTGCTGCTATTGTCATAAGATCTACATCATGTATACTGTCGAGTTAGGACAACCTGTTGTGTTCTTGTCAGAGTATAATCAAAGATGAGTTACTCTATGACTATGATGTGCATTTATTGTGCAACAGTAAAAATATTTACTCCTTGCATGGGAGATGCCAGGCAGCATCGCAGGTCTTCACAGTAGGATTGTATAATGCATTTATGTTGCCAGGAATGTCAGGTTGTCTTTTCAAAATCTGCAGTTTGTCATTCTTAACCTTGAAATTTTTGTGCATGTAATTATTTTACTATACACCATTCTCAATGCATGACTTTAATACTGTCACCATGTGGTTTATAGATCATGGAAAATTATCAATGAGGTCTTAAGCTAAAGCTATATTGCCTCTACGGCCAAGAGTCAAGCTATGTGCTGCTAAGAAGATATTGGCTAATCAAAATATGCCTATCACACACAATAATAGATAGAATAGAACCATTAGGACGAGAAATGGATATTATTTTGCAGTGACTTTCCAAAGTTCCAAATATTCAAGAAAACAGAACACTCTCAAGACAATGACATCTTACTATGATGAATTAACATAAACTCAGACCTTCTCATGCTATTTCATGCCTAAGGGTTATCATAGCATAGACGAGGTATTGATAACTCGATTGTAATTTTATGGTTGCTAAGTACATAATTCCTTCAATAATTTTTGAATTGAATTTTCTTTGTTCAGGTTTGGAGTGGGTTTGTTGTGCTGTTTCGATCTTCGATGCATTGGTGAGGATCTCACTCACCCTTTTCTTGGCAAACAAGATTTATTTTGCCCTTGCTGTGCATCTAGCTTTAATAGAATAGAACAATCAAGCGGTTAGTATAAGAAAAGTTTTAGCTGCATTTATTCATTTTTTCAGTGCCAAGGATCAGTCCATTTGTACTTTGATCTGTAATTGCTCACAGCTCACATTTACACAACTAGCATGTAGAGTGAGATGCTTTCCTAAACTTTAGCTAATAGAAATATGCTTCCAGCATTTAGGTAGATCACGTGTACAAAACGCATGCATGAGCGGTCTACCTTTCCTGAATGTGCAAATTGTTGAAAGTATATGTGTACATTTTTGTTGAGCCTAGCTTATCAACGAAATGTATAGGACAACTCATGCAAGTAGCAACCCATTTTTTATTTATCCAGTTAGAGGCTGCTACCTGCATCACTATACATACCTCCCTCCCTCCCTCTCTCACTCACTCTGTACAGTTTTAAAGGACCATAGCATCTTCTTCAGACACCATGTATTTTTCAAATGCTAAACACTCATGCACAATTAATGAAAGTAAGAGCTCCAGAATGATAGTTGGTACTTTTTAGCCTACTTAGTCAACTTTGTCTAGCAATTTAAGAGAAACTGCTGAATTATATTGAACTATCCAAGCTGATGTTTACAACTAAGATGTTTGTAATGCCACCACCGACAGTGCAATCGAGCATCATTCTTCGTAAATATAGCCACAATGCATTTTAAGCGACTAGGAAGTCAGTCTTGTGATGCCTCCAATTGCGATCTACCGATGCAAATACAGATCCTGCTTGATGCTGCTTAGCTGATTTATATGATATGTATATATTGTCCTATCATGAGATCATTGCAAGTAGAATTCTTGTTATGTATGGTTCTCACATGCAACATGTAATTATGGACTTTCTAAAACTGTATAAATTGGCTGACAAAAGCATATTCAAATGTCAACGTCATACGAGCATTGTCTATTGGATTTTTGGTGTTTTGCTCTACCTTGTTTTCTTTTGAAGAATGCATCTGTTGAAGTGTTAAGTCAGAATTGGTGGTTGACGAGAGTTGTTGTAATTCATGATGCAAAGTGTTTTTTGGGAAAAGAATGGGAAATGATGCCCTTAAATGGAAGCCTTGTGTTATTTTCATTACTTTTGCTGAAGTGGTGTTTGAACCGAAATCATTGATGTAAAGTATGAGTTTTCGTTGCAAAGCACGAGCACATGACTAGCATAATTAATATATAAGGACCAACAAAACTCTTACTCAATGAGAGGCCGTATTTAAGTGCTAACCATTTTCCCATTTTGGCGGGCAGAAAATCCTACCTTGTTACGTAATTATGCTCTCCATTTCGGGTAAGTAATATGGGTGAGTGGTGTGGGTCTGGAGGGAGAGCCGACCCAACCAAAGCGCTATAGTACCGCATGGTGGAGTGTTGGGTCTGGAGGGATAGCCGGCCCAACCAACATTACTGGAACTTGGTGGATGACTAGGTCAGCACCGTGACGAGGTTAGCACCGACTGAAAGTAATGGGTGGAGGCTTAATCTCGTAACTTGAAAAACGTTCTCTATTCTGATCTCGAACCCGCATCAAAGGAAATGCAGGGGAACCCAGTTCAAAGAGAGCTCAGAGTAGCTATGGGTAAAGTGATATAAAGCCTGCGCAGTGCTAAATAAAATCATGAATTCATGCCAATCTCCTGGATTGGAGTCTACGGGAACCACTGGGGGTCTATCTTCTCCCCAAGTGACAAGTAGTCTTTTCAGTATTAAAATCTATCACTTAAAGTTTTAACGAGTTATTTATTTTTAGAAATAGAGATGAATTAGAAAAAGTAATAACTAACAGAGAAGAGTCATCCAGTGCATCTTTTGTTATTAATGCTTGCTGAGTACACTAGTACTCAAACATGATATTATTCTCCTTTGTTAGATCCTAGTTCGGCTGGAAACTATCCTGAGTAGGGCGAAGGATACGCAGGTATCGAGGAGACCGCAGGAGATGAGGGTGCTTGCGACGAGGAGCAGGGCGAGGTGGACCCTATATGCAATGCGTGGGATGAATAGGCGACTATTGGAGCAGGGTAGGCAAGCGAGGGGACTTAGTCCCACTTTTTTTGTTGTAAATTAATATCTGTAATAAAGATCATAGCCTTGCGTGGCTAACTGTAATAAAAAGTACCGTTTCTATCTTATTGTTCTGCTGCGTTGACTCTGGTATGGCTTACTATTCGTCGGAGCGGTGTCCTACCAGGCAGACGAATAGTAATCCGTTTGCCTAAATGTGACTACCTTCCGGAGTAATGACACGGGGCGCCACAAGAACAAGCTTACCTTTAAACTTTTCGTTCACTAGCTAGAATTTCCCGTGGGCTTACCGTTCTCGGAAAATCTTGAAGTCACATCTTATGCAACACTGATAAGATTTAGATCACATACTGTGTTTTCGACCAAAACTGTCAAGATCTAGTAGTCAAGCAGATCAGTGGAGTAGATTTAAAAGAAAGTGGTAGCTCCAAAGAAATAAATACCATTAATCGGATCAACGTCCTATATAGCTAGGCCAATATATATCGCTGCTCACTTCTTCAGTGTAAAGGGAACACTACTACAAAAAGGCTAATACTGGACGCCTCATCACAGACGGTTGACCAAAACCGTCTGTATTATATACAATCATAGACGGTTTTGGTTTAGAAACCGTCTGTGTTACTGACTGCGATAAAAATCGTCTGTGGAGAGGTCATATCACAAACGGTTCATATTGAAAACCGTGTGTGAAGTATCACAGACGGTTCTGAACACGAACCGTCTATGATAATTGTATACTTCACAGATGGTTTTTAATTATAACCGTCTGTGATAATTCATATCACAGATGGTTTATATTGAAAACCGTCTGTGAAGTATCACATATGGTTCTGAAAATGAACCGTCTGTGATAATTGTGTACTTCACAGATGGTTTTTAATTATAACTATCTGTGATAACATCGCTACAGCTCCCCGGTGAGTTTCTTCATCGCCCGATGAGTTTCTTTGTCGCCGTCGTCGTCGATGCGTCTCTTCGTTGCATCAATTAATGCCGCTTTGGCTTCCCGATGCGTCTCTTCATCTCACGCACCGAATTTATTCCTTGTTTTATAAAAAGGATCATCCGCCATCGAATATGATTATCCCCATATTACTCTATACTTCTAATTAATTAAAACAGAAATGACTCACTCTTCTGTTTTCTTGTCGCCGGCATTGATGGCCTACCTGGCCAGACTGTATGAGCGCCTCTCCGGCCATACGTTGGCGGATGCTGTGGAAAGACACTGTTTCAATAGTGTCTTCACTCCTCTGTCTGTGGATTTGCCGGAGCTGGTGATCGCCACCTTCCACCGTCTTGACTTCCTACTCCGCCGTGTCTTCTGGGTGATCTCCCACTTCCGGGCGACAGTATGTAATTTCTTCATGTCATGTAAATGTATACACGACAGTTAGCCTTTGTTTCTCAAAGTGCCTCACGGTATGGCAAAAATAATAGAAAACGCGAAACGAAACAAAAGGCTGACATCGTGTCAGGGCGAGTAGATCCAAGCAGACTCCATTCTTGCTTATGACAGATGGTTCTATTATGTCCGTGATGTCTCATATGACATATGGTTCCATAATAGAACCGTCCGTGATGTCTGATATCACAGACGGTTCCATAATAGAATCGTCCATGGAACCGTCTATGATATGAGACATCACTGACGGTTCTATTATGGAACCGTTTGTGATATGTCTCATATCACAGACGGTTCCATAATAGAACTGTCTGTAATAAGTATCACTAACGGTTCCATAATAGAACCGTCCGTGATATGTCTTTATTAGTAGGAGCCCGCTAGGGTTTGCATCCTCATTCGTCACTCCCCAGCGCCCTTACTCTTGTCTGTTCCCCTCCCGACCCGAGTGCCCCCGACCTCGACACCGCCGCTTGACCCCGTCACCAACGTCGCCCTTCTTCCCATCGCCGCCGGTTGTGACACCATGGTGCACTGCATAAGAAACTCGTACAATAAGAGTGGCTTACGCAGTGTCACCGTCGTGCCACAACTACGGTGACACTGCCTTCCCCTCTTCCTCCTCCCCCAGCATGCGCAACCCCGACTACCTCTCCACCGACCTCCCCCGGCTACCTCTCCACCGACCTCGGCCTCGGCTACACCGGCGATGTCGAGGTAAGACAAATCTATCACATATTGGGTGTGTCGACTGCTGGTGCACCACCCTCCCCTCTCTTCTCGCTCCCCCTAGCGTCGCAGCACCCCCTCCACTGCTCTGCTACTGCTCAGCCCTCTTCCCTTCTCTGCTCCCCCTAGCGCCGTAGCTCCCCCTAGCACCGCAGCTCCCCCTCAATCCCTTCTTTGCTCTGCTCTGCCCCCTTCCCTTCTCTACTCCCTGTAGCACTGCAGCTCCCCCTAGTGCCGTAGCTCCCCCTCAGTCCCTTCTCTGCTTTGCTGCTGCCTGCTCTGCCTCCTTCCCTTCTCTGCTCCCCTTAGCACCGCAGCCTCCCCTCCCCTTGCTTTGAATGGTTGAGCACTTGTGCTGATTGTTGATTGCTAAATGAGTGAATTCAGAAGTGCAAGTGTTGTCTGCTATTGAAGTATTGGGCTGTTGATAACTTGATATGTATGGGCTGTTGTCTGTTGATATGTTATATTGTTATGAGTTATGACTTATTCAGAAGTGTCAAGTGTTGTCTCTGCTATTGATATGTATGGGTTGTTGATATGTTATGACTTATTGGGTTGTTGATATGTATGGACTATTGATATGTTATATTGTTATGAGTTATAACTTATTCAGAAGTGTCAAGTGTTGTTTCTGCTATTGATATGTATGGGTTGTTGATATGTTATGACTTATTGGGTTGTTGATATGTATGGGCTGTTGATATGTTATATTGTTATGAGTTATGACTTATTCAGAAGTGTCAAGTGTTGTCTGCTATTGATAGTGGACACTTGCTTGGTGAACCATGGGCTGTTGATATGTATGATTGATGATTTGCAAAAATAGATGTGTAAAATGTGTTATATGTTTGTTATGACTTATTGTTGATTTGTCATTTTGTCAAGATATCATCCGTTGCTTCTTGCCATTCATTTCACCTTTGTCTGTGTAACTGTGTTCATGCTGGTCAAGTTCTTCCTAATCTCTTCTCTATAAAGTCTCCAAGCAGTGGCTGCTTGTGCCTTTAAAACTAGCATCACACACACACACACACACACATATATATATATATATATATATATATATATATATATATATATATATATATATATATATATATATGTATGTATGTATGTATGTATGTATGTATGTATGTATGTATATATATATGTATGTATGTATGTATATATATATATATATATATATATATATATTGTTCGTAGTCCCTCAGCCACTTTTAGGGGGTCGTCCACGCAGCATGAGGAGGATGAGACAGTAGCCATGGGCAACTTCATCGAGCCCATGTGTTGATGACAAGATTTGGCATCTATAATGGTCGTTGCAATGCTGATTAGGTCTGACGACAAGGAATTTAGAGCTACCGCTGATTCAACTAATTTCGGTTTTGAATCGGAAGACAGATTGGCATCAAAGACCTCCTGAGGTCCTGGACGACCTTTTCGAAGACCTCTTGGGAGGTCCTGGCTTAAAAAATGACATCTCTAAGACTCGGAAGACCTCCTTGCTACAAGATCGAAGACCACCTCGCTTCTGAAGGTCGAAGACCTCCTTGCTATAAGATCGAAGACCTCCTCGCTATAGTACCTCGGTGAACAGTACTTGGAACTATGGTACTTCGGAAGGCCTCCTCCCTACAATACTTTGGTGAACAGCTCGGGAGGACCTGAACGACCTCTTCAAAGGACCTCCTTGGAGGTCCTGGAGGACGTCCTGGGTGGTCCTAAAAAAATCAACAAAGACCTCCTAGGAGGACCTGGAGGGTGGTCTTTGTAAAATGATCAAAGGGTGGTCTTTGTAAAACAGGAGGTCTTGGTTCAAAAGGGTGGTCCTTACAAAAATGTCCAAGAGGTGGTCTTTGCAAAGCAGAAGGTCATGAGGACAAGGAAAAGTGCGCCCAAGACATCCCAGAAGCATTCACGTGGCCTCATCAGGGCCGGCCAAGACCTCCCCAGGAGCGCTACGTGGTCTCATCGGGGCTGCTCAGGACCTCCTCAGGAGCGCTCGCGCGCCTTCATCAGGGCCGCTCAAGACCTTCTCCGGAGTGCGACGTGTCTTCATCAGAACCGCCCAAGACCTCCTCAGGAGCACTAGCGCGGCCTGATTAGGGCCGGCCAAGACATCCTCTGGAGTGTTGCGTGGCTTCATCAGAACCTCCCAAGACCTCCTCAAGAGCACTCGCACGGTCTCATTAGGGCCGGCCAAGACCTCTTCAGGAGCGCTACACGGCTTCATCAGGGCCGTTCAGGACATCCTCAGGAGCGCTCACGCACCTTCATCAGGGCCACTCAGGACCGCCTCTGGTGTGTTACGCGTTGTCATCAAGGCCGTTCAGGACCTCCTCCGGAGTGATGTGCGGTTCATCAGGACCACCCAAGACCTCCTCAGGGTCGCTCAGGACCTCATTTGGAGTGTCACGTGGCTTTATCAGAGTCGCCCAAGATCTCCTCAAAGGCGCTCATGTGGCTTCATCAGGGCCGCACAAGACCTCTGCAGAAGAAACTCGTGTGCCTTCATCAGAATCATCCAGGACCTCCTCAAAGGCGCTCACGTGGCCTCATCAAGGCCGTTCAAGATATCTTCAGGAGCGCTTTGCGGTTTCATCAGAATCGCTCAGGATTTATCAGGAGTGCCACGTAGCTTCATTAGAGCCGTCCAAGACCTCTTCAGGAGTGTTCACTCATTTTCATCGAAGCCGTCCAAGATCTCCTCAAAAGTGTTACGCGGTTTCATCAGGGCCGTTCAAGACCTTTTTCGGAGATACCGCGTGGTTTTCGTCAGGACTTCCCGCAAAGGCTTCAGGACCTTCCACGAAGACTTCATCAAGGAAACTTATGTGTTTGAATAGGAGAGATTTATCAATTATAGAAAGTCTGGAAATCAGATGGTGTAACCGAATCATATCTGTGAATCTTGTTCGGTTTAGGAGTCCTGATCTCTTACGGCTAAGTCCTGTTGCCCTTTAAATAGAAGAGGGTCATGGCCAATTGAGATTAACCAATCAATCAATACAAATCACATCTACTTTTTATCGTAGCTTCCTGTAGTCCCGTTCTTTTCCAACCTCTCCTTGCTTGCTGCTCGGTTGGGTCTCAAGATCAAGCTAGAGCAAATCACCACCGTGCTGTACCACGACTAGCTCCGCCTAGGTGCTGCACGTTGGTGCCAAGATCCGGAGCATTCAATTGCTGCTGTGATCCTTGTGTTGTGCGCAACACATTTTGGTGACTCCGCTGGGGAATCGATCTACTCTCAGGCCATGGCAAAGGATGGTTCTACGGTTGATTCTAAGAATATCATTACTCCTACACTTGAAGATCTACCCAAGGAGTATCGTTAAGAGTACGAAAAGCGCAATTGGAATTCAATAAGCTGATGTTGTCGTGCTTCCAGAAGACAAGGCAAGGTGTTGTCAAGAAGGAGAGTGAATTGCCATCTATTTACATCAAGCCCGAGGTAACCCCCACGGTAAGTAATGCATCTCTTTCTGAAGTGCAAGTTGCCTTGATGATTGATCAGCAAGTAGGTGCTACTGTGTCTAATACCTTGGATAGGTTGCTATCTAGTCGTCTTAAGGCTATGGGTCTTGAAGTGCAAAGTAAAAAAGATCCGAAATGACCTGTTTTGCCTCATGCTTACAATGTTAACGATGATAGCAGCATTCAGCATAGTTCCTTGCTTGTCAACACATCGGCAGCAAATATACCGTCTAGAGTCATCCCGCAGGGTGTGCCGGTGCAACATATGCATAGCCGAACTAATGGGTTAAGTTCGGCTGATCGCAATGCATCATCACATGCTATTCCAAATGCTGCTATACCAGAATCTATGGCCCTTGTGCCTTCATCGTATGCAGATGCTAATGTGGTCAATTCAGGTGCACCTAATGTTGGCGATTATACTAGTATGGGAGGAAATTCAGCGAATTTGCAAACACCTATATACCGCACTATAGCATATAGTACACCTACCATACCTCCTCGAGGTTCAGGCGTTGCATATGGACCATTACCAGCCAGTCATTTTAGCAGCTCTTTGCAACATATATCACATGCACAGCAGAACCAAGCTCCATAGGGTGCTTATGACATACCACAACCTAATGTTTTTAGGCCACAACAGCTGGTTAGTGAGGCACCTAATCGGCCTACGGCCGATACATATGTTGGGCATGAAAATATTAGAGAACAAGTGGCTAGCATGTTTAGAGAGACATTCGGGGTGGAGCCTAAAGGAAGATCACGTGCCTATCAAAAACCATACCCCGAAATGTATAATACTATGCAATATCCCAGAGGATTTAGAGTGCCTAAATTTGTCAAGTTTACTGGGGATGACAATAAGTCCACACTAGAACACATAGGTCAATTTATTGTGCAATGTGGTGAAACTAGTGCTAGCGATGCTTTAATGTTAAGATTATTTCCTTTGTCTTTATCTGGCACTGCATTCAATTGGTATACTTCACTTGCACCTAACTCCGTTCATACGTGGTCCCAGCTAGAGCAGAAGTTCCACAAATATTTTTATACTGGTGATACTGAGTTAAGGTTGTCACATTTAACATCGGTTAAACAAAAATACAATGAGCCTGTTGCTGATTACATCAGGAGGTTTAGAGAGACAAGGAACCGATGTTTTAAGTTAATAATTTCTGATAAAGATCTAGATGATTTAGCTTATTCTGGTTTACTTTCTCACTTGAAAGAAAAGCTAGAAAATTATGATTTCCTGGATGTTAGTCAAGTGTTACAAAAAGCTCTGGCACAAGAAAGCCGAGCTAAAGAGTCTAGGAATTTCCAGAAGTCAAGTGATAAAGTGAAGGTCGATCGTCCTAGTGTTCACATGCTTGAGTATGAATCTGAGAATTCGGACGATGATGATATGGATGTTTGTGTGGCCGAATGGGCTTGGTCTTCAAAGTCTAAACCATTTGTTTGCTCAGCTTTAAAGCTGGTTTCACAAAAGAATCGACAAGAAGAAATTAAGTATACCTTCGATATTGCTAAATGCGATAGGATCTTTGATTATTTGCTGCAGCAGAAACAGATTAGATTGCCTGACAATCATGTCATACCAGCACCTGAAGAGCTAAAAGGCGTGCATATTGTAAATGGCATAATTCTTATTCTCATGCCACTAATGATTGCAATGTTTTTCGTCGACAGGTTCAATCGGCCATTAATGAAGGACGATTGAAATTTGCTGAAGGTCCGAAAATGCAGCTGGACCACAATCTGTTCCCTGTCAATGTGATTGATTTTGAGAACAAAAGGGTGCTTGTTCGGCCATCTCAGGCCAAATCTACGAAAGGCAAAAATGTGGTGGTAGAAGAGAGGGGCACAAGAACATCAAGTTCTGAGGCTATGCAAAGTGCTAAGCCAAAGATGATTAAACCAAAAAGCTCGGAGGTTGAGCATTGGAAAGTTAATAAGGGGTCGGATCACCAAAAGGGTTGAAAAGCCGAAGCCCACGTTTGCCCAGCTTCTGGCTAAATATGAAAATGGTAAAGCTAGCCACAAGGTTGCTAATCAGCCAAATAATTTCAAGCGGCCAAGATCACCTACAAAGAAAAAGTTTGATGGCCGGGATCATCGTCGAGAGGACTTCCATGCAGTAGCGCCATGTCCTCCCTTTGGGCTGCCAATGCCCGTCCCATGGGGTCCTCCTCTTGTTGGTTTTCCTCCTTGTCCACCGTGGGGCTGGTATGGTCCATGGATGCCACCTCCAATGTCTTTTGGACCATTTCATCTGGGGTGGGTAGCACCAAGAAGGCATGTGTTTGATAGGTTATCATGTCCTGGTAATGACCGCTTTGATCAAAGAAATCGGTCTTACAATGGGAGAGACCATAAGGTGGTAAAGAAGGTGTATCGTGTCAAGAATAATGGCAATTTGGGTGAGAAGTCAGGTCTGAATTCAAAGGCAGAAAAACAAATTATAGAAAAGCAAGAACAGTCGGCCATTGTTGTTTCAAGTGCTAACAATGGGAAGTGCACGCAAACAAAGAAGAAGACATGGTTCGGATAAGTAGCAAAGAATAAGGCCTACAAAGAGCCATGAATAGCACCAGTAGCTACAAGACTGCGGGCACCAGTTCGACTACAGTATTAGCTACAGTAACATCCGGGCAAACTGCATTGCGTGCTGATTTTCAAGCAACAAAAAGTGGGAAAAGTTAAGGAAAAAATGTCTTTGCTGCCCGGGACAAAACCATCGCCCCGGTGGTGTCCTCTTGGTCTTTCTCATTCCCAAAAAAGAAGGTTGCAAAAATCACAAGATGCAAGAGCTTAGGGAGGCTAAGGTAGAGAAGATGAGAGACCAAATATTTAATGAAATAAAGCCTATGGTACCTGTCCGAAAAGAGTGGAGCGTAAAATCAGTTAATACACCAGTTCAGGCACATGATGATGATGAGGATGAGGATGATTTGTTGGACTATGAGGGGTATCCAATGATTAAAGATGACAATCCACCTCGTCAAAGTATGGATATCAATATGGTGTTTACATTGCCTTCAGAGTTTCGGATTGCTAGTGAGAGTGTTGCACAGCTATGTCTTGGCCCTAAAGAAGCCATTTTTGAGAAACCCGAGGAATCGAGCCGACATTTGAAACCATTATATGTTAGGGGACATATCAATGGTAGGCCGATTTCTAGGATGTTGGTTGATGGTGGGGCTGCTGTAAACTTGATGCCATATTCAGTTTTCAAGAAATTGGGGCGAGAGGATAGCGAGCTTATAAAAACTAATTTGATGCTTAATGGTTTCGCGGGCAAGTCTACGGAGGCCAAGGGTGTCATATCCTTGGAACTTACTGTTGGGAACAAGACTCTACCTACGGCTTTCTTTGTCGCCGACGCAAGGTAATTATAGCATCTTATTGGGTCGTGATCGATACATACAAATCGCAGATACCTTCTACATCGCATCAAACTTTGATACAATGGATCGATGATGATGTAGAAGTGATTCAAGCAGCATACATCGACTTATGTTGCTTTGGCCGATGCTTCGGCTGATTGGCAGCATGGTAATGTTCAATGTTTGATGGGTCTAGACCTTTCTAGTTATGATTATCTTAGTGTTACTAAAGATGGTTTTGTACTCGTGTCTGTACAGTCGGCCTCTGCAGCTCGGCTTAGCAATATGATGTTATAAATAAATAAAGAAAGTAGTTTACAATGGTTGCAGCAGTGTACAGAGCAATATCGGTCAAACAAGAACGATATTTGTGAGGCTATTGATGATTTTGATGAAGTAGAAAAGTTAGGACAAGGTTTCTCGTTGGTCGACCCAGTAGAGGAGGTTGATATAGGCAATGGGACTACTCCTAGGCCGACATTTATAAACAAAGATATGCCTACTGAATATAAGAGCAAAGTGATAAAGTTTCTTAGAGAGTATGTTGATTGCTTTGCTTGGGAGTATCATGAGATGCCGGGACTCAGCCGAGAGCTAGTTGAGCATCAGTTACCTATTAAATCCGGTTTTAGGCCTTATAAGCAGCCACCTGGAAGATTTAATCCTGATATATATGATCGGATCAAAGAAGAAATAGACCGATTGATGAAGGCTAGTTTTATTAGGCCATGTAGGTATGCTGAATGGATTTCTAACATTGTCCCAGTTGAGAAGAAAAGTACTGGTAAGTTGAGAGTATGCATTGATTTTAGAGATTTAAATAAAGCTACTCCTAAAGATGAATATCCTATGCCTATAGCCGACATGTTGATTAATGATGCTTTAGGATATAGAATAATTAGTTTCTTAGATGGTAATGCTGGCTATAATCAGATTTTATGGCCGAAGAAGATATGTCTAAAATGGCCTTTCGATGTCCTGGTTTTGTTGGTTTGTTTGAGTGGGTTGTTATGACTTTTGGTTTAAAGAATGCCAGTGCTACTTATCAAAGGGCCATGAATTTAATTTTTCATGATCTGCTTGGTGTTATCCTAGAGGTATACATTGATGATATAGTTGTTAAATCGGATGACACAGATCATCACTTAGCCGATTTATGTCTAGCCTTTGAACGAATGCGTTGGTATGGCTTGAAGGTGAACCCACTCAAATTTGCTTTTGGTGTGTCGGCTGGTAAGTTCTTAGGATTTATAATACATGAGAGAGGCATATAAATAGATCATACCAAAATAGAGGCTATTAAGAAAGTAAAGGGTGCCATAGTGTAAAAGGGACATGCACAAGTTCCTTGGAAAAGTGATTTATTTGAGGAGGTTCATATCCAATTTATCTGGTAAGGTCAGTGCATTCACCCCGATACTTCGGTTAAAGAAAGAAACCGAATTTACTTGGGGGGCAGAGCAGCAACAAGCATTTGAGGATATTAAGAAGTATTTGTCTACACCTCCTATATTGAGGGCACCCAAAGCTGGGATGCCATTTCGGCTATATATCGCTGCAGAAGAAAATGTCATCGGTGCTGTTTTGACACAAGTAATAGATGGCAAGGAATATGTTATCACTTACATAAGTCGGCGTCTCTTGGGAGCTGAGACGAGGTATGTGTTTATTGAAAAATTATGCTTATCCTTGTATTATGCTTGTACTAAGTTGAGGCATTATTTGCTGTCTAGTACTTGTGTTGTTGCATATCAAACCAATGTTATTAAATATATGTTGCAACAGTCAATTTTAAGTGGTAGAATCGGAAAGTGGGTTTATACGTTAATAGAGTATGATTTGGCTTATAAATCTTTGAAATCTATGAAAGGCCAGATTGTAGCTAATTTCATTGTTGATCATAGAGTTGATAATGATATAGAGCTGGTTGATTATGTGTCTATACGTCCATGGAAGTTATACTTTGATGGCTCGGCTTGTAGAGAAGGACAAGGTGTTGGTATTATTTTAGTTTCACCTAGAAGTGTTGTTTTTGAAACATCGGTTTGTTTAGAATATTTTTGTACCAATAACCAGGCCGAGTATGAAGCCCTTCTGTTAGGATTGCAAATTTTAGAGTCCATGGGTGTAAAGAATGTAGAGGCATTTGGTGATTCATTGTTAGTTGTGCAGCAGGTGTCTAAGGTTTATTAGTGCTTTGATGGATCACTAAATAGCTATTTAGAAAAGTGTTCAGAGGTCATAGCAACTCTGGATGATTTCACTATTAGTCATATATTCGGAGAAGAGAATATTAGAGCAAATGACTTGGCACAACAAACATCTGGTTATCAAGTTAAAAGAGGTAAATTGTTCATGATAGAAAAACTGATGCTAGAAGTTGCTACAATTTGTATAGCCGAACAACATAATGGCAGTTCGGATGCTTTGGAAATATCAGACTCTGCTGAATCTAATGATTGGAGAAAGCCTCTAATTGATTATTTAGAAAACCCTAGCCAATCTGTTGATAGGAAGCTTCGGCGACAAGCATTAAATATACATTGTTTGATGGAGAGTTGTATCGCCGAACTATAGATGGATTACTTTTAAAATGTTTAGGTTCAGATCAATCTAAAGTTGTTATAGGTGAGGTGCATGAAGGCATATGTGGTACACATCAGTCAACTCATAAAATGAAGTGGTTATTAAGAAGAGCTAGTTTTTATTGGCCGACTATATTGGAAGATTGTTTTAGATATTACAAAGGGTGTGAGTCTTGTCAGAAGTTTGGTGATGTGCAATTGGCGCCTGCTGCTATGTTGCATCCTATAATTAAACCATGGTCAAGCTTTAAGTGGATAGGGTTTAGATTTTATCTACGATATACCTCGCATCTTCTAAAGGTCATCATTTTGTTTTAGTAGCCACAGATTATTTCACTAAGTGGACAGAGGTTGTTCCTCTTAAAAACATGACACATAAGGAGGTGATTAGTTTTATTTTGGAACACATCATTTATAGATTCGACATACCACAGACTTTGACTACTGATCAAGGTTCATCTTTTATGTCTCATCAAGTACGAGAATTTGCCGAATCACGTAGAATCAAGATCCTTAATTCCTCACCTTATTATGCTCAGGCCAACGGTCAGGCCGAGTCAAGTAATAAGACCTTAATTAAGCTCATTAAGAAAAAGATAGAGGAGCATCCAAAGAGATGGCATGAAGTGTTATCTGAGGCATTATGGGCCCATCATATATCTAAGCATAGTGCTAGAAAGGTAACACCGTTTGAGTTAGTGTATGGGCAAGAGGCCGTTTTACCTATTGAGGTAAATCTAGGTGCCCTTAGATTGGCCAGGCAAAATGATTTGTTGGCCGTAGACAACCATAACTTGATGATGGATAGAATAGATGAAGTTGCAGATGAGAGATTAAAAGCTTTGAGGGAGATTGAAAAAGATAAGGTAAGGGTAGCCAAGGCCTACAATAAGAAAGTGAAGGAAAATTTGTTTCAAATAGGAGACTTAGTTTGGAAGACGATTTTACCTGTTGGATCTAAAGATAATAAGTTTGAGAAGTGGTCTCCGAATTGGGAAGGTCCATATAAGGTTGTGGAGATTGTTCCTGGAAATTCCTATATAGTGGAATGTTTATAAGGAGATAGGCTGCCTAAAGCGCTTAATGGCAAGTATTTCAAAAAGTACTATCCGAGTGTTTGGCAAGATGCTTAAGAAGCACACATGGCCGATAAGTTGTTTATCATTGCCCGGAGAAGCATACATAAGGCCAGTCTTTAATCATCGTCCTGAAAGGCAATTGAAGATATTATTGTTTTGTGGCAAACACGTTTGTTTACCAAAAAACAGGGGGCATGTGTTGATGACAAGATTTGGCATCTATAATGGTCGTTGCAATGCTGATCAGGTCTGATGACAAGGAATTTAGAGCTACCGCTGATTCAACTAATTTTGGTTTTGAATCGGACGGCAGATTGGCATCAAAGACCTCCTGAGGTCCTGGACGACCTTTTCGAAGACCTTTTGGGAAGTCCTAGCTTCAAAAATGACATCTCCAAGACTCGGAAGACCTCCTTGCTACAAGATCGAAGAACACCTCGCTCTGAAGGCCGAAGACCTCCTTGCTACAAGATCGAAGACCTCCTCGCTCTGATTCGGTGAACAAAGACTTGAGCTATGGTACTTCTAAGGCCTCCTCGCTCAAGATTTCTGTGAACAGCCTAGGAGGTCCCGAACCTCTTCAAAGGACCTCCTTGGAGGTCCCGGAGGACGCCCTAGGTGGTCCTGGAAAAAATCCACAAAGACCTCTTAGGAGGACCTCGGAGGGTGGTCTTTGTAAAATGATCAAAAGGGTGGTCTTCGTAAAACAGGAGGTCTTGGTTCAAAAGGGTGGTCCTTACAAAAATGTCCAAGAGGTGGTCTTTGCAAAGCAGAAGGTCATGAGGACAAGGAAAAGCGCACCCAAGAAATCCTAGGAGCATTCACGTGGCCTCATTAGGACCGGCTAAGACCTCCCCAGGAGCGCTACGTGGTCTCATCGGGGCCGCTCAGGACCTCCTCAGGAGCGCTCACGCACATTCATCAGGGCCGCTCAAGACCTTCTCCATAGTGCGATGTGGTTTCATCAGAACAGCCCAAGACCTCCTCAAGAGCACTTGCGCGGCCTCATCAGGGCCAGCCAAGACCTCCTTCGGAGTGTTGCGTGGCTTCATCAGAACCGCCCAAGACCTCCTCAGGAGCACTCGTGCGGCCTCATCAGGGCCAGCCAAGACCTCCTCAGGAGCGCTACGCGGCTTCATCAGGGCCATTCAGGACATCCTCATGAGCGCTCACACGCCTTCATCAGGGCCGCTCAGGACCTCCTCTGGAGTGTTACGCGTCTTCATCAAGGCCATTTAGGACCTCCTCCGGAGTGATGTGCGGTTCATCAGGACCACCCAAGACCTCCTCAGGGTCGCTCAGGACCTCATCTGGAGTGTCATGTGGCTTTATCAGAGCTGCCCAGGATCTCCTCAAAGGCGCTCAAGTGGCTTCATCTGAGCCGCACAAGACCTCTTCAGGAGAAACTCACGCGCCTTCATCAGAATCATCCAGGACCTCCTCAAAGGTGCTCACGTGGCCTCATCAAGGCCGTTCAAGATCTCTTCAGGAGCGCTTCGCGGTTTCATCAGAACCGCTCAGGATTTATCAGGAGCGCCACGTAGCTTCATTAGAGCCGTTCAAGACCTCTTTAGGAGTGTTCACTCATTTTCATCGGAGCCGTCCAAGATCTCCTCAGGAGTGTTACGTGGTTTCATCAGGGCCGTTCGAGACCTTTTTCGGAGATACCGCGTGGTTTTCGTCAGGACTTCCCGCAAAAGCTTCAGGACCTTCCACAAAAACTTCATCAAGGAAACTTATGTGTTTGAATAGGAGAGATTTATCAATTATAGAAAGTCTGGAAATCAGAGGGTGTAACCGAATCATATCCGTGAATCTTGTTCGGTTTAGGAGCCCTGATCTCTTATGGCCAAGACCTGCTGCCCTTTAAATAGATGAGGGTCATGGTCGATTGAGATTAACCAATCAATCAATACAAATCGCATCTACTTTTTATTGTAGCTTCCTGTAGTCCCGTTCTTTTCCAACCTCTCCTTGCTTGCTGCTTGGCTGGGTCTCAAGATCAGGCCAGAGCAAATCACCACCGTGTTGTACCACGACTAGCTCCGCCTAGGTGCTGCACGTTGGTGCCAAGATCTGGAGCTTCCAATTGCTGCCGTGATCCTTGTGTTGCGCGCAACACATTTTTCTTATAACACCATGCAAGTTTAAACATAGGCGCTAGGAGGCGTCGGACGTCCAATTACAGAAGTCGCCGATAGGTATTGAACGTCGCTATGTTCGAAAGTGGCGTGGGCGCGAGTACTCGATCGGAAGTGGCGCCATGTATCCGCCGATACATGACGCCACTTCCCACCGGAGTACCGCACGCCCGTGTCATTTTCTAAACATAGCGATGTTCAATTACCTATCGACGACATCTAGGTAATTGGACGTCCTGACGCTCTCCTAGCAGCCATGCTTCTTAAACTTGCATGGGCTCTATGGGTTCTCCATGGCTATTGTCTTATCCTTCTCATGCTGCGTGGACGACCCCCCGAAAGTGGTTGAGGGACTACGAACAATATGTGTGTGTGTGTGTGTGTGTGTGTGTATAGGACGCCCGTTTGGTACTCCCAGGAGTACATACTCCCACCCTTCCCTACTGTTGATCAACTTTAATATATCAACCGGCTAACGGATGCTTCAGTATTGGATATACCCATTAGCGGCTGAACCAACCGATGGAGATTATTATAATGCTAATTAATTACCATAATTAGTATAACCTTTCCCTTGAAACTAAGGGAAGTGTGGATATCATGGGGATATGCTCATGATCTTATGATGATGTTACAATTGGCAATGTCGTTATTGGTTTGTCGAAACACGCGTTTTCGTCGAAGGTTAAAATGATGTTAGGGCTTGTGCGGTCAGATCGGCGTTGGGCGTGCGGTCAGACCGGCTTGTAAATGGCGGTCAGACCGGGCTGCGGTCAGACTGACCATTCAATGGCGGTCTGACCGATTTCTTGCTGATCCTCGGCCAATCGGTGACGATGAGTGTTGGGTTAGGTCAATTTCATGGGTTTCATGGCATATGTGTTGTATGATGCATATTTTGACTAACGTGGGTCAAGTTGTGAAGAACTTGTTCTCGGAATCGATTTCTTTGTCTATTGTTGTGCAGGTTGCTTGGAGGTCAACGACGGTCAACAACGAGGATGATCGGGACTAGGCTTGGAGAGCTGAGGTCCAGAACGATCGGGGATGCCAGTTGAGGTCAATGGAGTCAAGCATGGCGCAAATTGGACAAAGGTGACCGAACGAGCAGTTCGGTGCGACGGGTTGGTTCAAGCGGCGCGGGGTCGGTGCAAGTGCCATGGTGGTTTCGGTGGAAGCCGGATGGGAGAGACTTGCCGACATGATGAGAGCAGTTGGATCAACCTACACGTGGCGAAGCATGAAAGTGCTTCACGAAGATGGGACTCGGTCTTTGCAAAAAGATTGAGAAGGGGTATTTTGGTAATTTTACCAAATACCGCCTTGGTGACCTTTTGCCAACCCGCGGTGCAAGACAGCGCATGATGAAGTGGATTAGGTCAAGAGGAGATGAATACGGCATTTTAAAATGCGTGCGTGTGTGACCCGTTTGTGTGTGGGCCTTAACGGGAGCCCATTAGGGTTAATGCTTCTACAAGGTCTAAGCCTCCTGTGAGAACCCGTTGTATTTAACTTGTAATACTTAACCATTAAGATGATTCAAGCATTACAAATCAAATATCACGACTCTCGGCAGATATGTACTTCCTGCATGCAAGACACATACCCCATACAAAAATTATGCATCAATTCCATTCAACACAATAGAATCCAAAGCACAACTAAGCAGTATGAAAGACATACAATATAGAGTTATTACAAAAGGGGCCGACCGGCCAAATTCAACTAAAGAGTTAAATAACAGTGGAAGCAAAGTGCCATAAGATGGCGATAAATAAAAGCTAAGTAGTGTGCCTTAAAACCCACAAGGCAACTAACCGAGCCACCAACCTAGTCCCCGAAACCACCGCACATCTCGCAAAAGTATAACCCTTGGGGTTCACCTTCCTCCTCTGCAACAATTTAATTAAAGCATAGCAAATGAGTACAAAGATGTACTCGCAAGACTTACGTGTAGAGTAACAGGCCTATAAACATAGCTACATGCAAGCTTATTTAAGTGGAGCAGGCTCTAGACTCAAATTTCAGCATAAAGCATGTTTTCATTTGCAATAATGTAATAGATTGAAAGCAATTTTATAATCTGAATTTATTTGGTAAAAACAGCGAGATACTAACAATAATAGTAACAAGACATCCTGGAAGTGGCTAACCCAATAGCCACCACAACAATAGCATGAATTCCCCATTCATACCACCCACATCAAGTTTTAATTAAATGTTATAGTTTAGTTCTTGCACGACCTTACCAAGCATGTCCATAACCTAGGACGAGGCTATTCGAATAGTTTGAACCCTGCAGGGGTGTACCAATGTACCCACATGTCAGACCGCTCCTTAATGCCACACGATAAAGCACACTTCCTATGATATGCCAGCGGAGCTAAGTCCCACGAGACGTTTCTAATATTGTGCATTAACTACGAGTCGCCCATATGGGAGGAAGCCCCATATGTTGATGCGGAGCCATCAAAGATGCTCACCTCCTTATAAAGGACGATGCTCCTTGCAGTGGATAACCTCCACCACTACTCACCCAAATACACACAAGTTTCTTTTTCAACACAACGCACACAACCACCATGCGACCTGGAGCTAACACACGCCAAAGTACTAAGTCAAGAGATGTCCCATATCCCTCTCATGTGGTTAGCACGCAAAAGTGCTTGGCTTAGTGACACAAGTAACTTAGTCCTTGGGGACCTAGGCACCATTCCATTCACACCCAACAGATCACACCAACATCCATTGTGCCCAAGTCATAAAACAATTTTATTTTCAGTTTTCAGTTTTTGACTTTACAAAGTAACCAAGCACAAGGTGCTGAGCATAATGATAATAATAATTTGTGTGATCAAGGTTATCGACTAAGTCGATAACCGCCCAATTCTACCGGTATCTAAGCATTTCTAAGTATGACACCGAAAGACAATAAAAGAGCAGAATTAAATCAACGGGCTCTAATTCACCAGCGATATTTATAACTTATGTTTTGTGGCAGGGGATAACCATTTAAGGGCAACCATGCAATAGGAATAGCTACCTCTAATCGGAAAATTACTTTGACACAAAAGCATACATACATACAATTTGTAAACAAAGTATTAGACTTGAAAGTAATAGGACATTTATGATCAAACTGCTTGCCTTGCTGTGGGTTACCCTCTTGCTGCAGAGGAGCACTCTTTCTATCAATAATATCGTTCGAACCTAGCGAAAGAAATCGAAATCACAATAAGAACGAATAACACCAAAAGGACACAAAAAATAAAACTCATCCAAAAATTATGAAAAATTCACAGAAGGTATAGCAAGATTTTAGATGAATTTAGCAACAAGAATTATTTCATTTGGATGTTCTATGCAAAAGTTATAACAGTTAGAAGATCAGTTTTCTGGAAAATTCAATTTAATTGCTACCGGTTACTGTTCATCCTAAATAATTATTTTGGTGAAAATTTCCAGAACAGTGGTACAGTTGAAAATTTTATGGTAGGAAGAGCACCACATGAGATGAACAATGGAGTTTGATTCACCTCATTTGGAGCTAAGATGAATTTTCTATGATTTTTCAAAGTTATGAAAGTAGTACTCAAGTTACATGCAAAATAAGATTTTCAGTAACAGTGTTATGCTTACAACCTATTTTACATTAAACTACACTAACAGGGGATTCTAACAAAACTGAGCTTACTCTTTTTGGAGTTACAGAGAAATACTTATGCATTTTTAAAGTTAGAGCAATTTTTAGTGCAACGATAATACTAAACATAAAGTAATTTTGCCAAATGTGTTTTATGGAATAGCAACATGATTCAATTCATTTTTGTAATAAAGTACATTTAAAAATGAAACTAACAAAATTTGAATCATCAATTTTGGAGCTAAAATGAATTACTTATGCAATTTTGAAGTTTAACCAATTTTCAGTTTACAAATAAAGCATTTCGGAAATTATATAAACATGCCATACTTCTAATACCCAGGCTAGCCTAGCCCAAGTCAATGACCAGTGGGGTCCCATGAACAGTGCCATTTGCTATTTTCCAAACGATTTCCAAATAAACCCGACAGGTGGGGCCCGCCTGTCATTGACACGGCCCACATGCATAGTGCATAGACCGGAAGCCATGAACTGGGTCCACGGGTGTACTGCCGGGTTACTGTGCACTAATGGCCTCGGGCCCACATGTAAGTGATTCAACGAATCTGTAACAGCCTCAGTTTTAATGAACAGTAATAAGATGTTTTCATAGCATCACTGTTTATTTTGAAACATTGGATATGTTGTTACAATCGAAAACCTCCATTTTCTAGCCAAATCCAAAACTTATTTGAAGCTTCAAAGGAAAATACCAGTCAATGTTGGTATTAAGACTGGGAAGTATTTTTATTAAAGACTAGATAAATTATCTTGCCCAAAAATAATTTTTGTTGAAATTTTTAGAAATTATTTTGATCTTGAGAAAAATAATTGCTTTTAAATAAACCTATTCGGTTTAAGAGAAATATTTTTGTATTTTAAAACATGAAACAGTGGTTTTCAAAATTTATTTGGGGAATATATCATCCCAGTAGCCTTTCTACAAAATTTCATATTTTTTTTTTACAAATTTATTTGCTATTTTTAAAAGCCCGAATCAAACCTTTGGGGATTTAAAATGAGTTGGTCAATTCTCCCGGCTTAACCTAGCCGCTGAGCACTGTAGCGACCGAGCCCAAGCGCCTTCGGTTCAAACCGGTGCAATCGGCTGCACCCAACACGTTCGGGCGTGTGCCACACTTCCAAGTGAACGCAAGCCGTCGATCTTCTTGCAAATGGTCCAGATCTGTGAAGCTATGCGGTTCACCTAAGCACATGAAGAAATCCCTACCGTTGGATCGCCATCCTTCAGCGCCGGCTTCGGGATGAAGTCGCAGCACCCTTCCATTTCTTAGCAGTTGATCTTCCCGGGAACGGTCGAAGATTGTGGAGCCGCGCGGGTCCTCCAAACGCTCGATGTAATCTCCACCGTCGGATCTTTATTCAACAACATCCAGCCGTGAATTCAAAAACCCTAACGTGTGTCCAACTTGAGCCATTAGATCTCAACGAACGGGCCGGATTCATTGGGCCGTTCGGACCATCCCGATCAGCCATCCAATATTGGCCGTAGGATCTGAATCGTGCGGTGCACCATTTTCGGGATATACCATTTTTGAATGGTAAGAACTGAAATACGCGCGAACCGTTGGATCCTCAATGAGCGGGCCAGATCTTGTGGGCCGTTCGGACCGTCCGAAAGCATCACTCAATCTCCACCGTTGGATCTCGAGCGAATGAACCAGATTCATGGGCCGTTCGGACCGCCTGCACTCTCTTCAATCTCTACCGCTGATTTCAGATCCGACCGCTCGGTCCTTTTAATTCAAAACTCAAGGGCGCAAATTATGGTGACCGTCGGATCTCAATCCCACGATACCTCTTCGATTCTCAGAAGAATAGGGTCGGACCTTTATGTGGCCGTCGGATTAAGATCGTGCGGCCACATTGAAAGGTACCGCTAGATCTTTAAACATCCATCTTGATCGCGTCGCCCATTTGTAATCGGACGATCGATATCCTTTTGAGCTTTCACGGGCGTGTGCTTGTCGCGGTCGACAAGGAGCCCACTCGTCGCTGGCACTCCTCTTTCTTCCTTGCGCTTGTCGCCGCCACGACCTTTTCTGGGAGGGTGGCTTCACGCCACGATTATGCTAATATTCCTTGGACACTGCACTATTTTGCCACCAAGATCATCTCTAGAAACCTCTTGGTTTCTCCGGAGGTTCAAACCCTATATAAACCCTAGCCCTTGTGCTTATCTCGCCATTGTTGACCGAGTGGAGCTTTTCATTTTCTTTCTTCCCAAAGAAGCTTCCTCTCGCTTTCATTTCTTGTTCATCTATTCCAAAGGCTTAAGTCACCTTGTAATATGAGTTTAGCATCAATGGTAGGTTGAGCCGTGATCTTGCTCTCTGTGTCTGTGAGCCTACCAAGCACCACCGGTTGATTTTCTTGCTCGTGAGATATTCTTTTCCCTTCCCGTCAAGAACGTATGTTATGATTCTTATAGCTCAAGTCCTCCATTATTTTTGTTCTTGATCAAACAGGAGTTGTGGATTTTGGATCTTTACTGTCTTCGGCCAAAAACCAAATTCTTCTTCTCTAGCTCCGGTGAGTGAGTCTTGATCTTAATCTTTTCTGTTCTGAGCATCTTAAGGACTTAATTAACCTCTCGAATCACTCACTTGTGATTTCTTTGCTCAAATCTTGTTGTCACCAAATACTCTATTTCTTAACTTTTCGGTCTTTCATATCGCTTCCAAGATTTTGAGCTTTCTGCTTAATCTACAAGTTCGATAGTCTCCTACTTAACCCTAGCATCATAAGCAATAATCTTTTTGAATCTTGATGCCTTCAAATCAGCTAGTTAGCCAAAATCCTTCTCTGTTGTTGTTGTCGGGCAGAACTGACAAAAGCCGTAGTCCCCTCCTTTCTGTTAATCCTGGCTGATTAGTGTTAACAGGCGTTAAGTTGGGTTGTTATCTCTGCTAAAGAATGGTCTTTAGCATAAGCAAAGGTAGCTTTTGCTTAGGATGCCTCTAAATCGATTTAGGTTTTAAATTCATTTCTGTGCTGTTTTGCCGGTCAAACCGACAAGAACTGTACCAAATCTTTTCTGTTAATCTGGCCGATTAGGGTTAGCTAGGCTCTATCTTGGTTATTAGGTTTACCAGAGGGTTAGAAGTAGCTTAAGCTGAGATCTCCACTTAAGTATGTTTCACAACTTGGCATTTAAGCCGCCGGATGCACCTCTGTGGTATTGTCGGTTAAACCGACAAAGGCACACAAAGAAGATCTCAAATCATTAGCTCTTGTTAAATTGGTGCTAGAAAATGATGAGTTAGGTCATCAGATTAATTAAGGTTACTCTAAGCTTAAGTAAAAGCATTTTGCTTAGAATGTATATAAATCAACAAATACTTTTTAACTTGTCCTGCTTCGCCAAAATCTATAATCGTAGCTCTAAATCGAACCTTAAATCTTGTCAATTTAGTAACAATAAATGTTGATTTAGTCTTTTAGTTTTACTCACTTAACTATAACTTAAATAAAAATATTATTTTACTCATAATATAATTTAGCAACAAGCTTTGTTTTTATAACTTTGTCCTAATTTCAGTTTTGGAAATCTGAACTTGTAGTTCCAGATTACACCTCAATTTTGATAATTAGTGTTAACTGATGTTAAATGATAAGTAGACTTTAGTTTTACTTATTTAACTACAACTTTAACAAAAGTATTACTTTGTTCATAACATACTGAAGCAGCAAACCTTATTTGTGCAATATGTCTTAATTTCAGTTTTTCAAAATTTGAAACTATAACTTTAAGTTAAACCCTAATTTTGTCAATTAGTGGCTGTAGAAATTAATATGGATTATTATCTTTATTGGGTTAGTATAGCTTAAGCATGTTGCTAATCGTGCATTACAATCTTGATCATGCATTCTTTTTCAATACTTTGCTCTCTGTCGATTTTCTTGTGTTTATTGGATTTTATTTGTCTTTTAGATTCTGGTTCTTCTGAAGTGGTTGACTCTGTTGTTGAGCAACAAGAACCTGAACAAGAGGTTTACTATTACCAAGGCAAGCATCCTCTTTGCACCATGTTGATCCTAGAATTTTGAACTGAGATTTCCAAAATACAGAGATACTGTTGCATGCTAATTTTCTAAAATTTATTTGTGATCTGTCTCTAGATAGTTACAACCTAACACTTGAGGCTTATCTTTAATCTGATCATACACTCAAACTTAAGGTAGTGCTTCTATACTTAAATACTTGTTTTCCATTATTGCTTAGCCATGCAGTCCATAGAACGTTAGTGTTTGACAAGCTTATCTTGTCAAACATGAGAACAATAAATGAATTTAATTTATTTTGATTCTTTGTTCAGTTTATTTAAATCAGAAATGAATTTAAATCTTGTTTAATAAACTGATTTTAAATCTGGACAAGTGGATGCTAATGATGGTGCTTAGTGCACGAGAATTGGAAAATGTGGTTGTCTTGTCTGGATTGATTAAGGACTGAATATCGGCTGGATGATTCAAGCCCCAACGTACTTCCACACGCAGTGTATGGGCGCTGTTTGGTTAAGTAAAAGGTTAATGCTATTGAGTTGGAAAACAAGAAAGTAAGGACATATGTGTTTGATCTCATATCTATATCATATGTTCTTAAGAGGGTGAGGACGTACATGCATTCCATCACATGTATGCACCTTAAGGGCCCGATTATAATTAATATGTGCAGCTAGCACAGCTCTACTTTCTGTCATTTAATTTTTGTTTTTCGAATCGGCATTCCCGGCACAACATGTGGACCCCCGGTTAGCAGGTTCTATTAGTAAGTTGAACTGAGCGGGATCAGTCGCACATGGGTATTCTAGCTCAATAGTATCAACTTGTTGAAAAATACCAAATCTTAGTTTACCTGGCCGGCATACCAAAGGCAGTGTGCTATTATTCCGGAGGCTTACGGGCTAACTAAGTCGTGTGGGTAAAGATGTACACCCCTGTAGGGTTTAAAACTATTCGAATAGCCGTGTCCACGGTTACGGACAACGCTTGAATTTGAATAGCGCTTTGTATAGACTTTGGAAATAAAATTTTGGTTGTGGGTGAACTCGGCATGAGAGGCATTCATGCAATAATTTTTGGATGGTGGTGAATAGCCACTTTAATGATGTTACTGTTTATGATTATGTCTCATTTACTTATTGTTTTAGTCCAAATTGATTTATAAAATTGCTTTGTCAAAACTTAGCAAATGGAGGTTAAGATGTATTGCTTTATGCAAAAATTGAGCCATTATGCCTACCTGTTGTAACCTTATGCATATACAAAATTCTAATCCTTTGTATAGGTTCTATTAAACACTTTCTTTTCATAGTTTGTGTAAGTCTTCTTTGAGTACCTTCCGTACTCAAAGCTATAACCTCTTGTTGCGGTGAGGATAGTTATTCAGATGAGATGCCCGTTAAGCGCCGATCAGGGTGACGCTAACGAGTGAAGCTATTTCTTTCCTCCACGCAATAGCCTGAGGGTGATGGGGCCATTGGTGGATTTTGCTGTTTATCTTAAGTTTCCGCTGCTGAATTTTTGTTTGTGACCGTGAGTCACCTGAACTTGGTGAAATAAAATGTAAACTTTGTATGAATTAATGTAAATGTATGCCTTGTATGTGTGATACAATGTTGTTAAAGGATATATGTGCAATAGTCACGGATCCTGGGAACTATTGCAAGACATATATCCGGGAACCTGAATGTTGGATTTGTACCTAATTAAGAATTATGCTTCTAGTATGATTTTTAATTAAGGACCGGTTGTTCTTGATTAAGAATTATGATTTTGGTATGATTTTTAATTTGGTATAAACCTCCAATATTCCGGGGTCCTTACAGAATCGCTAACCAACTGATTTCCGATAAAGATACAACATTAATGCCTAATCATCGCCATTAACCCTTAATGACGCCGCTACAATTCTCGTCGGAACGTGCACGCCGAAAGCCAAGCAAGCGCTGAAGCTTCCTGGCGGCCCGTACATTTCCAGCGCCACGGCGTTCGCCAGCGCTTACGCGCTACCAGCCCGAGTAAGTGGTCAAACGGACCTCGCAGCTAGGCGAAGCTAATGCTACCGCGGTGAGGACTACTGTAGCTCACAAATGACGGCCGACGGCGAGGGGCGGAGGAGCTCTACGGGAACATGGCACAATGCGAAAAAAGACGCTGCGGCAAAATAACGCACAGATGGGCAATAGGGAGTTCGATGAACTCACCACGATGACCCGGAGAGGAGGAGCTTGTTGAGCTAGGCGGCGACGACGGCGGCAATGCGGAGTGGTTTATCGAGGAGGGCTCGCCCTGAGCAGAGAGAGAGAGAGAAAACGATGAAGGGAAAGTTAAAGGGTGTTACGGGAATGGTGTAGAAGCAGTGGATTGGTCGATGCCTCACCGAACGTCGTCGGAGAAGAAAGGGGGTCCTCACGGCCGTCAAATGTGATTTTCCCAAATCTGAGTGCCCCTGAGAGTGAGAGTGAAAAGTGATTGAGGGGAAACCGTACTCATGCTCTAAGGCACGACATGACGCGCAAACTAGAGTTAGAAACTTACCGGAGACAAGTTTTGCACGATGATGCCCCTCAGTGCGCGCTCCGGACACGCCCTAGAGCCGCGGGTGACATGAAGGAGCTCTGGGAGCTACAAGAGAAATGAGGGGCTCACATTAGCAAGGATGGACACGGGGATGAACCAAGAGCAAGGAGGAACCACTCGGTCAGAACTTACCGGAGGGATGAGCTCGAGAGGACCTCTCTTTCCTCGCCGCCGAGAGGAAAGATGAAAGAAAGAGAGGGGGTGCGGGAGGTATTATCCTCGGGCGATGACGGCATCCGAAGCGGCGTCAAGCAGAGGAGGCTCCGGAGTGGTCAGGGCGGGCAGTGGATTCACGGCGCTGCTGCGCGATGACGGAGGCGGCAGAGTTGGTGCGGCGCGTGGCGAGCGAATCCTGCGGAGCGCCAGCGCGAGGTTGATGACGCGACTGACGGGTGGGGCCGCAGTGTCAGCGACACAGCGACGCGCATGAGATCGAGCGAAGGGTGTCGACGCGGGCCGTTGGATCGCGATCAAACGATCGACAACGCGCGAGGATTTTTAAATCGGCCGAAACGGTACGCGCCCGTGACCGTTGATGCACCATCGGACGGCTGCATGTGATGTGCGATTTAGTGGGTTAGGCTGAGTCAGGTCGATGCTGGGCTTGAGTCGGGCTCGGGTCTGAGCCCGATGAATAGTGATTTCAGATTTGGATTTAAAAAGCTGAGAAGATAGGGAATTTTTGGAGGTAGCTCCGTAGCTCCAAAAATTCTGAAATTTTTATGGAAGCTTTCTGGACCAGAGTAAAACCTTGTGTATTTTTTCCAGAATTTTTTATGCAATGAATTGTTCTCCAGAAAATTCACAAGCTGCAGGGCTAGGGGTTTGACCAGAATTCAAACTGGTTTGACTTGCCCATATGAAATAGCAGACAAAATCTAAAAATTATGAGATTTTGCAGAGAGGTTACTAGGATCATCAAGATGATAGGAATAATATTTCCAGAGGAGGATCACAATATTTGATAATGGAGTTTTTAAGGACAACAATTTCCATCAATAAAAACATTGTTCTTTGGAAATAGAAATTACTAGGGGAAAATTCTAGAAGATTTCAAATGATATCATGAGGCATCAAAAGTTTTAATTTATCCTCATTTTATTATATTTGAAACACACACCATTGTTTTGGGATGTTACAAAACCTCCCCCCCTTACAAGAATCTCGTCCCGAGATTCCAGGTAGGTCGGAAACTGGATAGGAAGGTTCTAACAGATTACACAACATCTGCTGTCTTGATTTCCTTTAAAGATAGTGCTAGGATATCCTTAACAAGGTTACAAGGAGTGGTTACAACTTTATCCTTTCCATTGCTTTGCTTAACCTTTCCTTTCTTGATTCGAAGGCACATTAAGTAGAAGGAAAAAGATCTGGATATTCATTTCGCATACGGTCTTCACGCTCCCAAGTGGCTTCATCCTCGGAATGATTTGTCTACTGAACTTTAAGGAACTTGATGACACGATTCCTTGTTCTTCGTTTAGCCTCATCAAGGATGCGAAGAGGACGCTCTTTATAGGTCAAGTCTTCTTGTACATCGAGACTCTCCAATGGAGCTTCCTCGGTCGGAACGCGAAGACACTTCTTCAATTGAGACACGTGAAAAACATCGTGCACACCCTCAAGCGCAGCGGGCAATTCCAACTTGTAGGCGACCGCTCCTTTCTTCTCAATGACGCGGTAAGGTCCAACATATCGAGGAGCTAGCTTGCATTTGACGCCAAATCGCCTATGACCCTTTAGTGGAGAGACTTTGAGATAAGCAAAGTCATTGGGCTCAAAGCTCAATTCACGGCGACGACGATCCGCATAGCTCTTTTGCCTTGATTGAGCCGTGCGCAATCGATCTCGAATCAACCGAACTCAACTTTCAGCCTCATTGATCGAGTCTGGGCCGAAGAATGGTCTTTCACCTGTTTCTAACCAATTCAATGGAGTTCTACATTTTCTCCCATATAATGCCTCAAATGGTGCCATGCCAAGACTAGCCTGAAAGCTGTTGTTGTAGGAGAACTCGGTGAATGGCAAACACTTTTCCCAATTCTTCCCATACGAGAGAACACAAGCACGGAGCATGTCTTCCAATACCTGATTGACTCTTTCAGTTTGGCCATCAGTTTGAGGATGATACGCTGAGCTGAAAGAAAGGCGAGTTCCCATAGCCTCTTGTAAGCTATGCCAAAACCGGGAGGTGAAGAGTGACCAACGATCAGAAATAATCGTCTTCGGTACTCCATGCAAACTCACAATGCGGGCAATGTAGAGATCCGCCAAAAGACCAACACGAAGATCAGTCTTGACGGGGAGGAAGTGTGCCACCTTAGTCAGTCGATCAATAACAACCCATATGGCATCGTTTCCCTTGGAGGTACGGGGTAGACCGGTGATAAAATCCATACCGATCGAATCCCACTTCTACTCAGGTACTGGCAAAGGTTGTAGCAAACCCGCTGGATGTTGATGCTCGGCCTTTACATGGCGACACACGTCGCACTCGGCAACAAACTTTGCAATTTCCCACTTCATTCGAGTCCACCAAAACCTCTGACGGAGATCTTGATACATCTTTGTGGCCCCGGGATGAATGGACAACGGAGAATCATGGGCCTCGCGGAGGATGACATTCCACAATTCCATGACCTTCGGAACAACAAGGCGCTTTCCGAACCATACAACACCATTGTCATCTTCTGAGAAGCACTTGGCTGTCCCATTCTTGATATTCTGCTTAATCTGATGCACACCATCATCTGTTTGTTGTGCAGCCTTAATCTGATCTTCTAAGGTGGGTTGCACAACTAAGGCAGCGAGGGAACCATGCTCAACCACTTCCAAGTTGAGCCGCTGAAATTCTTCATGAAGGGCGGGCTGCTGCTCTTTGAGCATCAAGGTATTGCAATAAACCTTGCGACTAAGAGCATCGGCCACAACATTAGCTTTGCCCGGATGGTATTAGAGACCCATATCATAATCTTTGATCAATTCCAGCCACCTTCTTTGTCTAAGGTTCAGATTCGGTTGGGTGAACAAGTACTTCAAACTCTTGTGATCCGAATACACTTCGCAGCGATTACCGATGAGGTAATGTCACCAAATCTTCAATGCATGAACCACTGCAGCTAATTCCAAGTCATGGGTCAGATAATTGAGTTCGTGAGGCCTCAATTGTCATGATGCATAAGCCACTACCTTGCCCTCTTGCATAAGAACACAACCGAGTCCTTGACGAGAAGCATCGCAATAGATATCGAAGCTTCGGTGGACGTCGGGAAGAACAAGAACTGGAGCTGAGATCAACCTCTTCTTGAGCTCTTGAAAACTCTTCTCACAATCAGCGGACCACATATATTTCTTGTCCTTCTTGAGCAATTCTGTCATTGGCTTTGCAATCTTGGAGAAGTTCTCAATAAAGCGACGATAGTATCCCGCTAAACCGAGAAAACTCCTCACATCAGTCACTGACTTGGGCTGACCCCATGATACCACATCACTGACCTTGCTAGGATCAACGGCGATGCCCTTCATTGAAAGAACATGACCCAAGAATGCCACTTCCTTCAACCAAAACTCGCACTTGCTGAACTTCGCATAGAGTTGATGTTCACGCAATTTTCCCAACACTAACTTCAGATGTTCAGCATGCTCTTCATCATTCTTCGAGTAAATGAGAATATCATCAATAAAGACCACCACAAACTTGTCGAAATACTCCATGAATACCATGTTCATAAGATTCATGAAAAGAGCAGGAGCATTCGCTGTCGAAAGACATGATCGTGCACTCGCATAATCCAGAGCGAGTAGAGAAAGCCGTCTTCGGAATGTCTTCAGGCCTGATTCGGACTTGATGGTAGCCCAATCTTAGATCAACTTGGAGAATGCCCGAGCGCCGGTCAATTGATCAAAGAGGTCGTCAATCCGGGGCAACGGGTACTTGTTCTTCACCGTCACAGCATTCAATGGACGGTAATCAACGCACATGCGCAGAGTCTTGTCTTTCTTCTTTACAAAGATTACAGGACAGCCCCACGGTGATGAGCTTGGGCGAATAAAACCCTTCTCTTGAAGCTCACCAAGTTGCTTCTTCAACTCCTCCAATTCATTTGGAGGCATCCGATACGGCCTCTTTGAAATCGGGCGATACTGGCAAGAACTCGATGATTTAACTCAATGTCTCGGACCGAGGTATCCTCGCAATTCTTCGAAATACATCGAAGTCGATACCACCGGGACTTCATGAATCTCCAAGGTTGGCTTTGCTTTAAGTGCATAAAGATGTGGTTCTTGCAGCTTCGGAGAAATGCCAACTTGCTCGCCGGATGGACTAGTGAGGGTGATAAATTTTCTGGCACAATCGATTTGCCCCAAGTGTTGGGACAGCCAATCCATGCCAAGAATCACATCCAAACTTGTTGAATCGATGATGATGAGGTTTGCAAAAAATCCCACTCCTCCAATCTCAATAGAAACATCCCGAAATTCATACTTAGCTCTCATTACCGACCCCGGAGAGTGAATAATCAAAGGAACATGCATAAGTACAATTGGAAGATCACTAAGTACAGCAAAAGACTTTGATATAAAAGAATGCGAAGCTCCGGAATCAAATAAAATTGTAGCTGGTTGAGAGTTGATAAGAAGCGTACCCAACACGACGTCGGGTGCCTCCTGAGCTTCCTCGGCCGAGATATGGTTGACTCGACCGCTGCCCACATTCTAGGCCTTCTGATGAACCTTCTGATCATGGCCATTTCCTTGCCCGCGCCCTCCATTAGGACGAGGGGCCGCTCCAGCCTTCTTAGGGCATTGATTAGCATAATGCCCCTTGTTGTTGCAGAAGAAGCAAGTAACATCAGCAGCTGGGTTGCGGGGGCCTCCTTGCTGTCCCGCAGGTGCACGTGATTGAGACACGGCCTGCGGTGGGTGTGGTACAAATGCCGGTGCCCTCGGTGGTGCTGAAGCCTAAGGGTGATGCACCGGGGCTTGCCCGCCATAAGAACGAGGAGCATTGGCCCTTGTTGATTTTTGGGCCTCCCACTTGCGCTTGCGAGAATCACCTAGCGCCCTTGCCTTGTGCTCGGTGACAATGGCCTTGTCGACCAACGACTGGAAGTCAGGGAAGTCGACGATCGACAGCTTGTCCTGAAGCTCCTCAGACAAGCTGTCCATGAACTTCTCATGTTTCGCCTCATCTGTGGGCACGTCCTCAGGGGCGTACCGAGAGAGGTGGTTGAAGTCATGGAGGTACTCGGTCACAGATCTGCGCCCCTGCTTGAGCGCAGAGAAGTCCTTCTTCTTAATCTTCATCACTCCAATGGAACATGAGCTCTGCTTGGAAGCAAAGGCAAAACTCAAATTAAGTAATTACTCGGCCCTCGGGCTGCATGGCGAGGAAGTTCTCCCACCATGAGAGTGCGGCCCCCTCTAGCTGATGGGAGGCAAAGAGTGCCTTTTCCTGCTCCTAGCACTGGGCAACATCGAGCTTCCGCTCGACAAGACGCAACCAATCATCCGCGTCAAGTGGGTCCTCGGACCGGGAGAAGGTGGGTGGCTGTGTGCGAAGGAACTCTGAGAGTCCCCCCTCTGATGGTGGCCACCACCCTCTCCTGATCTGGAGGCACCTGATAAGCTGGAGGTGTTCCTTGCAATCGCCTCTAGGATCCTTGTCTGATCCATACAATTCCGCTCGATCTGAACGAGAACCTCAGCCATGGTCGGAGGAGGTGGAAGCTCCTCATCCCGACCATCCGGTCGACTCGCTATCGCGGTTCGTCCAGCCATCCTGTTTCATCAAGGCGGTTAGCAACAAAAACCCGAGAACTAGAGACGAAAGGTAGCAAAAGACAAGCTATTGACTAGGGAAATGATGTATTACCCTAACCCAATTAAAACCATATAACCAGCAAGGAAATGAACTCCAAACAACTGCAAAAAGGCATAAGATCCAATGCAGAGCTCATAAGACACAAGATTCAACTTCTTGGTACGACTAACTTGTATTGAATGAACAAGCAATCGTTTTGAGAAGAGAATTTCAGAATGTAACTCAAGTCTTATTGCATCTAAAGATCATGGTAAAAACCATCTAAGGGTGTGTTATACACTAGCTATTTAATATCGCATCTTACCCTTTTAAACCCAACAAGTTTTAGTTGAATTATCCTCTCATTTTTAGCCCTAACGAAGAACTAGGTGCTTGCTGTCCAGATTTTTTTTATCTAAGCTTCAAGCTGAATTTTCCAACTTCAAAAGCTTCTAATCTTCATCAAAAGACAGCCAACACTTCATATTTTCAACACTCATTGAATCCCCAAAACCGAATTTAAACGATAACAACTATCTTTTGAAAGAAGATGAGAGGAATCAACTTTACAAAACTTAAACAAGAACAAGGTGAGAGGAGCAATCTAAGATAGGTAAGGAGTAAAATTTGAGATCTTACTTAAGTTTTCGTAAATCATTTGACATTTTGAAACTAAGTTTTTCAAAATATCCTAAGGATCTACCAAGCTAGTGGTTTCTATGGTTAGTATGGCTCGATACCAACTTTTGTGAGAACTCAGAGTATTTAACTTGTAATACTTAACCATTAAGATGATTCAAGCATTACAAATCAAATATCACGACTCTCGGCGATATGTACTTCCTGCATCAAGACACATACCCCATACAAAAATTATGCATCAATTCCATTCAACACAATAGAATCCAAAGCACAACTAAGCAGTACGAAAGACATACAATATAGAGTTATTACAAAAGGGGCCGACCGGCCAAATTCAACTAAAGAGTTAAATAACAGCGGAAGCAAGGTGCCATAAGATGGCGATAAACAAAAGCTAAGTAGTGTGCCTTAAAACCCACAAGGCAACACCCCAAATCCTCTGTGTATTTCTGAACTAGTCCCATGATCAGTAGCTAGTTCACACAGTAAACAGATATGGTTACATCCATAAATCGCACAACTTTATTAATAAATAACAACAGAGTTTATTACCAGAAAGGCTTACAAGCAAAGAATAAATAACACAACGGAAGACGAAGAAGACATAGTAGAGTCCAGCAAATCTGCCACAGACAATCAACTGGGGTAGGGGCCTAGTCGTCGAGATCCACACCGGTAGCAAAGTCTTTCTCCTCTGAAATTTTATTTGCATAAAGCAAGTATGAGCACAACTACCGTGCTCGTAAGTCACACCCATTAAATAACAGAATGACATGCATACATGGATATATCAAAGAAAGGCTTATAGGGTTAAATTTGCATAAAGCAATGTTTTCTTTAAATACTTGTACTAAGTTTCCAAAACAGTTATTCTATAACTAAAATTCATTTTATAAATTCTCAGTTTTATAGTCAGATAACATTCACACAAGAATGGTGAAGGATACCCTCCTATCACATGGCTTCCCGCCCAATTTCCATTTGGATAGAAATCCAAAACCTTTTGTGTCAAATCATTTTGAAATCAAAACCAAAGTCTAACTTTGAGTGGCTTTGCTAGCATGTCCATGACCGTGGACATGGCTATTCGAATAGTTTTACACTCTGTAGAGGTTGTACAGCTTTACCCACATGAGATAATTTGCTTTTAATGTTGGCCAATACACGCTTCCAAAGGCGTGCGATTAAGCAATTATCACAAGGCCGTTACAATGTCTTACCTTAAAGTATTTATGCCCGCTAAGGTTTCACTTCCATTGGACTGACCGTCCTTCGGGAGCCCCCTCTTGCGCCAGGTGGGACTTCCGTCTGACTGACACCCACACAAACAATATGGCACAAATAACAATGAGGTATCACAAATTATTAAGCCAGGTCCCGCCCACACAGGACATGTGGTAGTACGATGTGGCATAGCCCATTATAGGCATAGCAAAGGAACGCTCAAAGGCCGGTCCTCAAATAAATTAGGCGATTTCCAATAAAACCCCTGAGCCTCAACCCTAACTGGGTTGAGCCCGTGCATCAACCTGCACCATCCAAGCAACCATTTCGCCCAGGTCCAAACCAATTTTTGATTTTATTTTGTTTTCAAAATCATTTGCAAAATCTTCCATGACAAACCAATGCCATAGACTTTTAAACCATAGTTGATCATTTGGCTAGAATTCCCCAAATCAAATACTTTTGGGTCTAAGCATTGCTAAGCATAAAGTTTTTCAATCAAAAGCATCTTGTTAACACTATCGTATTAACAAGAGTTTTATCTAGGGCGACAAAGTATGAGGGATTCAATGTTCAAGAATTGTCAAGTATGAGACCAGTAAGTAAACCATCCATACTGTGTTCATAATCCAATAATCCAAACTCCAGCAATTATGTAATCCTATACTCCAATATTAAATAGTCCAATATCCACCATATCAGTCTATTTCTATGATCTGACCTCCATCGATCCAACATTCAGTAATGCTCTAATTCTATAATCTGATATCCATCAATCCATTATTCCTTAATGAATTATTTCTTATAATTCAACACCCATCAACCCGATGATTATGTAATCTTATAATATAATTTTTGATATTCTGATATCCAATGATTATCTATTTCTATAATCTAATCTTCGATAATCCATTATCAACAATTATCTACTTCTAGAATCTAATCAAGTTTTATTTCTATAGTCCCACCAAGATTTAATCCTACAATCCAACATCCAAGCAAATCAATATTCTACAATGACTATTTCTATAATTCTATCTCAATAATCCAATATCAACAATTAACTATCTCTGCAATTCAACATCCATCGTTCACTTATTTCTTCATCTGTTAATAATGCATTCCTATGATTCAATCTCCAACAATTATTCTACCCTATAATCCAACAATCAACAATTGTGTAATCAGATAATCAATATCTAAGAATCATGTCTTCATATAATCTGATATCCAATGATCATGTTATTCTATAATCCATTCAATATATATCTCTATAATTCACTTTCTCGACAATTCCATCTTTGCAATATTTATCAATAGACTATTTCTATAATCCGATATTCAACGATCATGTAATCTTATAATCTAATATTTTCACTTTCTACCTCCAATATATATATATCACATTCGGAATGGTTCTCCATACGGTCTATACCGACAATAAATGGCTATACACAGGAGTTGGGAATAACTATAAAGCTTAAAACATGTATTTAAATTACTTGAATATAAATACACATGCAATAATAATTTAAAACAGAATTTAAATAATTTAAAATAATGGGTGCAAATATGGTCAAGGATGTAACTTGCCTTGCTTGGTGTCTTGGTACTCTAAATCCCCTGAAGGATCAGGCTCTTTGGAGTCGTCAAAGTCTACACGCGAAAATACGATGAATCCAATCAAAATCCAAATAAATTCAAAAGGGCAAATAAAATTAACTAAAAATCAAATTATTTTAGTTTATTTAGCTAGATCTTGAATTTATACACATTTACAAATTTGAATCACCTAAATCAGAGTTCGGATGCAAAAGTTATGGGCTTTAGAAGTTTTAAACCTAATTAAAACCCTAAAATCAGAATTTAAACGAATTTCCCGTATTATGTTTCTATTGGAAATCCGAGATATTGCGCAACACTGATGTCAACGCTCTGGATGGCGTCACTGACAGGTGGGCCCGTGGTCAATGGACCACGCCCACGAACCGGTCAACGGTTCATGGTGAACCTGGTGTACCAAAACAGTGCACGCGGGGTGAGTGGGGTGCCACGTGAGATCTGACGTGGCGCCATGTCGGATCCACGTAGGATACAGCGCTTGCGTGGCGTCCACATGGCGCTGACGTGGTTTCGCCACGTAGGCCTGCATCCGGCAAGGCTCCAGCGACTCTAGGGTTCGGCCTCGCTGGCGTGTTGCGCCACGACGAGTCGAGTGGGTGGGTACAATAGAAAGAGCAGACAATGCTGAACATGAGGCTTACCAAAGATGCGGAGGGGCGCGGCGTTTTGGGCTTCGGTGATGAGCTTTGGTGCCGGCGAAGTGCGGTTGACGGTGACGATGGTGTTCTCGAGATCCTCCGGCGATGTGAGTGGGTGTGCCGGCTTCGCGACGAGGTGGCGATGCCGACGGTGGTGAAGACGAGGGCGAAGCGGCTCCGGTGGTGGCAAAAATGAAGGTTGAGCTCCCTCGGTCGCCGACGGAGGAACTCAAAATTAGGGCGCTAGGGAAGAGGAGGAGGGCAATGGGTGGTGGCGCTGAGTTGTCGTGGCCAAGGCGCACCCGGAGCCCCTTTATATACTGCGTGGGCGTGGCCGAGTCGCCGTGTCGCCCAAGAAGGTCCGCGCGGCACGGCGGAGCGAAATCAGGGATTCGCGGCGAGAGAAAGGAAAAAAAGGGCCGTGTCGGAGGCGGAGAGGATCCAGGACTTCAATGCGCGCGACAATCAGGGAGATGCGTTCGGATTTGCTCGGTTTTGGAAATATTTTGAAAAGAGGCCATGGCGGGCGCGGCGCGAAGATGGAAAGCGGCGAGGAGGAAGAAAGGAAAGGAAGGCGATGATGCGGGTGCGTATGATTTTGATCGGACGGTCCACACCATTGGGCGCTCAAGACGTCCGATTCTAATCCAACGGTTG